>CM021108.1:253599525-254199140 GCA_007115665.2 Sequoiadendron giganteum | reverse complement strand
TAAAGGGAGAGATAGAGAAGTGGAGAGGGAAGGAGAGACGGATGGAGAGGTAGGGATCGAGGGAGAGATAAGGATTTAGAGAGAGGTGAGAGAGTGAAATAGAGAGAGAGAGGTAGGTAAGGAGAGGGAGGGGAGATAAAGGGAAGTATAGAATGGAGGAGAGAGGGAAGAAGAGGTAGGGAGGGAGAGATAGGTGAGATGGAGAGAGAGAGAGGAGGGAGGGAGAGATATTTAAGGAGAGAGAGGTGAGATAGAGAGAAAGAAAGTAAAGAGGGAAGGGGGAGAGAGAGAGGTGATAGAGAGAAGTAGAGGCGTAATGAGAAAGGTAGATAGATTGAGAGAGGGAAAGAGAGAGAGAGATAAAATGAGGTATATAGGGGTAGGCTAGATAGAGAGATGTAGAGTGAATTTTGGTAGAAGAGAGAGAGGAGGGAGGGATAGGTAAAGATGGATAGTTGAGATAGATAGAAGGAGAGAGATATAGGTAGAGAGAGGGCAAAGAGATATAGAAAGAGGGGGAGGGAGAGAGGAGAGATAGAAAGAGGGGGAGGGAGGGAGAGATAGAGAGAGTAGAGAGGGAGGAGAGATATAGAGAGAGAATTAGAGAGGGAAAGAAGGTGGAGATATTGAGAGAGAGGAGGCAAGGAGGGAGAGATAAATAGGTATAAAGGGACAACTAGGTAGAGAGAAGTAGATATGAAAGGAGAGATATAGGGAGAGGTAGGGATGGAGAGAGAGGTGAGACAAAAATACAGATAGTTTTAGGTAGATAGAGTGAGGAGGAAATAAAGAGAAAAATAGAGGGAAGGAGAGAGGGCAGAAGAGGTAGAGATGGAGAGACAGAGGTTAGAGAGATAAGAGAGAGGAGGGGTGAGATAGAGAGAAAGAGAGTAGAGAGGGAAGGGGAAAGAGAGAAGTGATAGGTGATAGAGATGTGTGATGGAGCTTAAAATTAGAGAGATAAGGAGGAAGGTTGAGAGATTGAGATGGAAAGAGGGGGAGGGAGAGAGAGATGTATAGAGGGATAGGTTAGATAGAGAGAAGTAGAGAGCAAAGGTGGGTGAAAGGAAGAGAGAGGGAGAGAGAGAGGGGGAGAAAGAGAGGTGAGATAAAAAGAAGTAGAAAGGGAATGAGAGAGAGAGGGAGATAGAGAAAATTAGAGAGGGAGGGAGGGAAGGAGAGAGAAGTGAGATAGAGTGAAATAGAGAGGGAAGGAGAGAGAGAATGAGATAGAGAGTAGAGAGGGGAGGAGAGAGCGAGGGAAGAAAAGAGAGAGAAAGAGAGGAGAGGGAGGGAGGGAGAGATAGGTAGGTGTAGAGAGTAGAGAGAGATATATAGAGATTAAAGGAGAGGGATGAGAGATAGAAAATTGTAGAGAGGGAAGGAGGGAGGGAGATAAATATTGGAGAGGGAAGGAGAGAGAGATGGACATGTAGAGACATAGTTCTTAAGCTCAAGGAAGATATTGTTAGATAAAGGGATGGAGATAGTGAGAGAGAGAGGTTTAGAGAATAAGAGATGAAAATGAGTGAGATAGATGAAATTCGACCTAAGTACTAAAATTTGACCTCCTGATTACTGAAATTTGACATGCTGATTACGAAAATTTGACTAAGTCTGAAATTTTTAAGATCTTCCAAAAACTAGAATTTGCATTATAACTCTTAGAGATCTGAAACCACTCTCAAACATCCTGCCTAAATATTTATTTCATGTATATAATTTCCCTAACAGAGAAAGCAAAAATCTAGTTTTGTGCAAAGCAGGCCATTTGGCGCTCGCCAAATGAATCATCACATTTGGCACATGCCAAATGACTCATCACATTTTGCGCACACCAAATTTGGCGCACGCCAAATGTCATGAGTCATTTGGCGCTCACCAAAAGGCCTGCTTTAGATGTGTTAATTAACAGGATTTGCTAAATTTTATCATATTTTTTACCATGCTCCCCATCTCATTTGCACGTCTTTCAATGCAAGTTTATATAAAAAACCGTGATAGTGTTAACCTCTATATTAGCTATCTAAATATATAATTCTTTTTTCATTTTGATTTAGTTAAGGTTTTGACCCATGGCTTCTATTGTAAATGCCTTCGTTTTTGGTCAAAAACCAACATGTGCTAGGTTTAGGATAGAATTTTACACGTTCATCGGAACGTGAAACAAATTACGGTTTTTGAAACTAGACTCCATTCTACACATGATGAAAAAAATAAATCAATTTTCGATTAGTTTGCAAAAAAAATTGGGCGGGAGCACGCTCAAATTTTAGCTTTTCAGGATATGTCCACTTTGAAAATTCATAAAATATTATATATTTACTAAAAAAATTATCCGAAAGAAGGAGGATAAACTACATGGTGTTAGCTAATTTCTCACTGTTGGGATTTTTGAAATTCTAAAAAAAATTTAACCAAAAAGTGGGGATCCCTCAGGCGCTATGCTATTTTTTTGATAAAAACAGGACCTATTTCCCCCCTCCACCCCTCTTTTTGAGACCCTTAATCTTCATTAATTTCAAAAAAAAATAGTAGCTTAGAAACTAGACTCGGAGCACTTCAACTTTTGTTCTTGCTGCATCTTGAAATTTTGAGCGTAACTATCTTCATTTTCTCGTGCAAATCAGATTTTCTTGATTTCATAAAAAAAGTGGCATCTTAAGAGCCAAAATTGTGTCACAAATTGGTGCACTTACCCCTAAGCAAGATTAAATAATATGTGTGGGATAAATGAAATAACCTTAACATAAGGAAAATAAAAAACCTACACTAACAGTCCACTCTTAGTTTTTGTTTAGGATGGATTTATTAAGTAATCCTTTGTATGACACTTATTCTTTCTCTATTCTAATTAATAGAATTTTCTCTTATTTTTTATTCTAGAGGGTTGAGACAAGGAAATTCCCTCTCCCTTATCTTTTCATCCTTATTATAAAGGATTGGAAAGGTTCCTTACTCACCAAATATTTAATTGGATTATATAAGGATGAAAAGTGGATAGGAATCTTAATTCTCATTCTCAACTTCAATTTGTTGATGGTTCTACCTTAACGGGTGTTGCTAAAATCCCATAGGCTATCAATTTTAGGAGCACATTGGATATGATTTTTGGTGGCTTTTAGTTAGCATATGATTAAGGATAAGTTAAATATTTATTCATTTTAATACTCCTTTATCCATTCAATAGAGAATTACTCTTAGCTTTTGGTTCAAGATTAGATAGCTTCCCTTGGATTATATTGGTATTCCTTTGCTAGTGGATCTTCTTAATAAAAAATTAATCCCTAAAATGATTCAACCACATATATTTAATTTTATCATACTTATGGTGTTCATTTCCATTAGGTTGATGAGGCTAGGGTACAAACGAAACCTCTAAACATCCTTGGGCAGGTGTAGAGCCAAATCAACCAATATACAAAACCCTAACTATTTTTAATTTTTCTTGTTAAAAACTACTAAAAAATATACCAAAACCATGGAAAGTATCTTTTTAATAGTGAAAATATACTTTTGATATTTGTTTGTAGTTTTCTAACACATTAATGGCTCTTTTAGGCCTTCGATCAAATAGTTGGAAAGATAGTGGAAAAGAGGCAAGAGTTTTGAACTATCAAGGTTTAGAAGATTTTATACCTTATGCCTTTGGTAAGGGAATTATGATTCAAATGTGGAGGGGAACTCATATTGCTGAGGTATGTTGGATTGGGAATTACAAATGAAAATCTTTCAAAAAACATTTATAGGTTTTGGAATATCAAGGATTAAGAGTCGAGAGTACCTCGTGACAAGTACCAAGGTGAAGGGAATGGTGAAAGCATTATTCTAAAGACAAAAATAAAGCAATTGATATAATTTCAAAGGGTTAAGGGAGGTATAAAAGGAGTGACAAGTTTAAAAATCCAAAAAATACACTTAGGAGATTTTTATAAATTGGTAAATCAAGATACTGAGGATGACATGAAAAGGGTATACAATTAAAAAGAAACCCACATCCTTGACTCCAATAAAGTACTTCAAATAGGGAGTTATGAATCAAGGAGGAGAAAAATTAGGTATGTTGATTAGGGGCGATCTTACTCCCTAATCTAAAAGACTAAGATGATTTTTTTATCAGAAATATTAGGATGGTGGGACAAAGATGGAAGGGGTACTCTAAGAAGGGGAAGCCTAACAAATCAACAAAAATAAAAGAATTAAACACAATCATTTCATCAAGAGTTATGGATCAAGGATGCAAATGGAATGATATTAGGGAAGACACGAGTCTAATACCTTGGAAATAAAAAAAAATTGAAGGCACTTGGTTGGGAGATCAAGGAGTGGATGAATGACATGCAATCAAGGGAAATTAATAAATTTTTCAAATTTGATAGAACATAATTAATTCCTAGAAAATTTCCTAAATTTATTTATATCTTGACATGAATAGTGCATATAGAGGTCTATGCTTAGGAAAAAAATAAAAATGAAAACCCATATAAATATCTCTCGGGTTGGTTATAAACAAGGGTAAAAGAAAACCTAAGCGAATAAACAAAAAAGGACCTAACAAAAAAAATTACTTTGTGCTCGATTGAGTCCCAACATATTCCAAGGTTCTTCTAAATGTGCTCATTATGGGTTTAATGAGTAATTTTTGGCTCATATTTTCTTTCAATGCTCTTTTTATAAAGGTATTTGGAGCTATTGATGCAACATATAGAACCATCCTCTCATTCATGCTAATTCTTTGTTTGAACTTTGGGCCTTTCATACATCCTCCTACTTTTGCCTCTTTACTTTTTATGGCCTTGAGATATTGATCATGCCTTTATTCTTTGAAAAACTTGGTTGGAAAAAAATTGTCATATTCTCCAAGGTTATGAAAGCCTTATTTGGTATGTGTGTTAGAATATTTTGGACTCGATAAAAAAAACTTAGTGGTTATGTGTTCTATTGATAAATTTTTAGCTAACTTAGTAGCTAAGTGTTCTATTGATGAGGTTTTAGCTTCTAGGGATATTTATATTTTGAGGAAATTATATTTGGATGATTTGGTTGGCTATAATATTTATAATTCCAAGATCAAACCTTCTATAATGTGAATAGATAAAGTAAATTATCCCCTCCAATATTGATATTTTTTTAAATTGACACAAATGGTTCTTCTTGTGATAATATAGGTGCTATGAGGATTGGTAGAGCTGGCTATGATAATGCTACTTTAGTTCACTTTTTTTTCTTCTTCCATAGGGTTTGGCACTAATAATATGATGGATGATAAATTCATCCTTATGGGTTTAGATAAAGCCAATGAATTGAATTGAAAGAAGAGAATATGTAAATATATTCCATAATTTTGGTCTCTCTTTTGAATAAGGAAGGTCTCTTGAATCTTCTTAGAGGTTGGCATCTTTTTTAAAGAAAATACTTCATTTTTCATAAAAATTTAAATCCATCTCTTTTATTTATACCCCTAGACAATGGAATTTCATTACATACTATTTGGCCAAATGGGCCTCTGGTGTTAATTGCATTTGGAATATCATATATTGAGAGTCCTTTTATTCTAATTAATCTTTGTAGTTCCTTTAACTCCATAATATTTTAGTTTGATCATGATCTAGTCTTTTGTTCGTAAGTATTTTGAGTTTTATTAGTTTTATAGGTTTCTTTATTTACTAGAGATGGTGGATTTGTGGAAAACCTCCAACTGGATTTAAATATCCTTTGGGCTTTTTGATTGTTATTATTATTTTGAATTTTTTTTTTTGGATTCTTGGTTTATATATTTCCTTTTTCTACCAAAAAATAAGTATTTAGATATATTCATATTAATATTTATGTGGAAATTTACCAATGATGAAAGTAATGAGGAAAACCATAATCTAGGGAGACATATCCAATGTTTGGCTTTAAAATAACATAATTTTATCTTCCTATAAGTAACTTATGAAATATAACTTTAAGCCTAGCTTAGAACTAGTTAAACATGATAATTCTCTAAGAATAAGATTACCCCTAAGCTTACATGGTCTTTAAAGTGTAGCCATTACTATAAGTGTGGCTTGAATTGAGTTGAAAATATTAGTCTATATTTTTTAAATTGCCAAAAAATTATAATCACTTCCTATAATTAGCATGCAAAACAAGTTATTTGCATCCAAATGATACATTTTGTAAGGATGTAAGAAGTCCCTTAGCATTATTATTTTCTTATTGAAAATATCTACTCCAATATTTTTTGCATTATGCTCCTAGTTATGTTTGCAAACAAGAACCAAAAATTCCACTATTGTTACCACTATATCCTCCACAACCATGAGCGCCACCACCATATCTACATTCAAAACTTGTAGATGTCATTGTCATAACAACTAGCACCATTATTGTAGCAACTACCATTGCCACCATTTCTAGAGTGGTCCTACTTGATGGTAATATCCCTCCCATCTAGCTCTTTTTTGTCCATAGCCTTGATACCATCCACCATTGCTTACTCATCACTAAATATCATGAAGCTAAAGGTATATAGAAGTTTCTAACCTTTCCTAATTACTTAAAATTTGTACAAAGAAAACCTTAAAACATAAGAAACCAAAAATACCTCCATGGTGTCATTCCTTGATAATATATAGAAGTGGGTAATCTATAAGTCTTTCTTGGGTAAAATGCTAAGAAGGTACCTACAAGTTCTCCATTTCAACATTGGCATAAACCTCTAGCCTATGGTAAAATACCTAGGATGCCTTGACATTAATGCCACTTAAATACCTAGGGTTTTATATCTAAAGATTCTAGAATTTAAGTTGGAGGGAACTATGAATGATTTTCTAGCATATCTAGTGAGCATCAACATGAGTCATTTGAAAATAAATTTTATCCTCATGTAGCTCCTTCATATTCTCACCATGCACATTCAGAGGATCATTAAGCCCTTTATTGATTATGTTGTAATCTTGGAGATCTCTACACAAGCCTTGGTTGGAGTTTTGGAGAAAAAATCCTATATTTTAGGTTTAGATTGGAGAACCAAGTGAAGGAGAACATGGAGACCTTGCTTGGTTTTCTTATGATAGAGCAAGCGCTAGTGTCTACAATAGTGTGATATCCAAATATACTTAGGCTTGAATTAAAGGTGAGATTGATGGGCTTCCAAAATTTATTGAGAAAATTATAAGCTTATGTCTAATGTATTAAATTAATTGAAAGAATAATAAAATTGTTTATCTTAAAGAGTAAATAAGAAAATAATTAAATTATTTATTTATATTCAATAGATAAAATTGTTTAATTATCAACTTAATCATTTTGATAAAAAGGTGATTTTTTTTATAAGTCAACTTAATGAAATTAAAAAATATAGAAAGAAATATTGATTTAACACAAACAAGTTTTTCCATTATTAGACCAAGTGAGTTGTAAATTTAATTTTGGTTCAAGTAAATTCAAGTTAGATTGTATGTAATGTGCATTTGTAAAAAAAGTCAATATGACTTGAGTGTCAATGGGCCTTTGGTCTATTGGTGAAGTTGAACAGTTCTAAATTAGCCTACTAGATTTGCAAGGGATGAGGCTAAGATCTTGCCCTAGACAACTTTGATGGAATGGATACCCCACAGTCCTTGGCTCTCAGTTAAAGAAGCTTCAATCTAAGACTTGTACTCCTATACCATATAACTAAACAAATTATGTAAGTTTGATACAAAGTCTTTTGACTAGAATATGACTTGAATAATATTTTTAACTATTTTAATGGATACCCCTCACTGCTTAACTCTAAATTGAAAAAGTTTCAATTTAAAACTCATACTTGTATATAGGGGAGATGACCCATAGTTTAGCATGTTTCAATAGTTGTGATAGTAGTTGTTTATAAAATGTCCAAAATGCCCAATATTTTTATCAATATTGGACCAATAGTTGTGACATGACTACCCATAATTGAACAAAATGTATTCCTTTGATCTAAATTTAGCAACCAATCATGTGATGCCACATCAACGCTCAACTACCCATGATGTGAATGCACAAGTATTGGTAAACTACATATTGACAAAAAGCATGTTGATGTGGCATCATATTTGATAATGTGGCCCTAGAACGAAAGTTATAAGCAAGGGACTCGCCAAGTAAGTTGCTTTAAAAAATTGAAAGTGATTTGAAATTTTTACATAAGATAATTTGCAACCCGAAATTAGGATGCTCAATTACTAGATCCTCTCCTTTAAAACCTTTGGACCAAAATGTGACTTGAATAATATTATTTACTATTTCGAGAATTGTCGTGTTCGTAGTAGCTTGATTTGATGCTTTTGAACTTTTCGTAGCCTTTGGCCATTATATTATAACTCCTTTTTCGTGAACTACTATGTAATATTTAAAAAACAAGTCAATATGACTTTTAAAAGATCTCGAGGTCGAAACGCATGAGTTCTTTTTGCTCAGTCAGCAATCAGCTGTAGAGGCTGTTTACGTGAGACTGCGCTGTGCCGCACTCGTCCTCCATGCTGCATGCGGCAGTCCTTGTTTCTCTATTTCTTTATCCAGCGTTTGGACAAGCTGTCGTCGCAGTTGACGTAATTTCTACGAAGAAACTAAATTTTAAATAATTAGTGGTGTCATCAGGACATGGCAAAACAGTAAAGCTTGCGTTGCCAAGCGCGAGCCCACATTAGTTATGAAATTCCAAAATAGCAGTGTGAACGGGGAGGGGGTGCGGAATAAAATAAATTCAGCACTAGAGACAGGTGTGAACGGAATCGAGAGGAATAGAGATCGGGAAGTAATACCTGTCCAGATGGAATGATATGAGTAGGGGTGTATATATACAGACTGTAACATTTGTTCCAAAAAACACAATACACTTGAACGATCAAATTGTGTAATAGATAAGATAGACCGAGGGATCAAGTTGTGCAATAGATAAGATGGCTGCGAAGATGTTGAAGGAAGAGGAAATGAATCTGTCTAGGGAAGTGATGGAAATCTACGAAAAAATCAGCAAGTTAGAGAGCCTGAAGCCGTCGAGAACTGTGAATGCTCTGTTTACTCGGCTGGTGGGGCTCTGCACGCTGCCGTGCTCAGCGGAAATGGATGTCCGGGCGTTGGGAAAAGATATGGAGGAGAAGCGAAGGCATCTGATAGAGCTGTGTGGGGAGGCGGAAGGGCATTTGGAGCGCCACTACGCAGGTCTACTGCTGGAACATCACTCGCCCCTCTCACCTTCTACGTTGCCCATCTTCCCCTACTATGATAACTACAAAAAATTGGCGGCGCTGGAGTACGCAATGGTTTGCAAGGGCACATCGTCGTCAGTGAAGAGAGTAGCATTTGTGGGGTCGGGACCGCTGCCTCTGACGAGCATCGTGCTGGCCACGAATCACTTCAAAAGCGCCGCCTTTGACAACTACGATATCGACGCAGGCGCCAACGCCGTGGCTTCCAAGCTTTTGCGCTCGCACAACGAGTACGACCCGTCGCTGTCGCAGAGAATGAGTTTTATTACGGCTGATATTCTCCGCGTGGCCGCGGAGCGGCTGGCGCACTACGATGTTGTGTTTGTGGCGGCGCTGGTGGGGCTGCGGAGAGAGGAAAAGATGAAGGTTCTGAAGCACATCGGGAAGCATATCAAGTCCGGCGCTCTTGTTATCATACGAAGCGCCCGCGGAGGGCGAGCTTTCTTGTATCCCATCGTCGAAGAGGAAGACGTCGTTACGCACTCGGCTTTGCGGCTGCTCTCCGTCCTCCATCCCACCAACGAGGTCATCAACTCCATTATGCTTGCCCAGAAGCCCTAAGGATTCCCTTCTCGCTTCTTTTCCTTCAATGCTACTTCTTTAGTCTGCTTTCTTTCGTATGCGAAATAGGTTTCAATAAATCTTCTTTCGAAGAACATATTGTACTCTAAGGTTGTACCCTGATCATCTAATATATATTGACTATTAGTTTAAAGTTTTGTGTCATTAAAATATTGTCTCTGTGCATGGCTTTAAATTGCATTCAAATATACTAAACAGTTTTCACTTTGTCACAGACTTCAGAGCATGTGTTTCATTCGTAGGCACAAAAACTTCACTCTCACTGTTTTGAGGCAAATTAATTTTACTTCAAACCAGTAAAGAGCAGACGATTTATAGAACCGTCTTTGTAATGCACCCAGTAAGATGTCGACAAGAGAACAGTTCATCTCGAGGTTAAACCAAGTTTTGTGATGACCTATTAACATATCATAATGTAAAGAAAAGGAGAAACTGTTGAAGAATAGACAGCAGCATAAATGAAAGAAAAATTCCCTGTATTTCAATTCCCTGTTGCACACGCCGGGTGGGATTTTCTAAAAGTTGCTGATTCACATTTAGAGGATTTTCTAAAAGTTGCTGTTATTGAGTTGCTGATTCAAACAGCGTATTACTTCCCTTTGCAAGCCGCGTATGCACATGGAGAGGCTGTGGTTGACTTCCAAAGACCTGCGTATAACTACCAATTACTGGAGGCTGCTCATTGGTTTTTGAAAACTGCTCATAAGAGGTAGGAGGCTGCGCACAAATATGAGAAGTGGCGCCTATTGTAGATGGCTGCACAGCATCCATATAAGGCGGCAAGGAGATATTTAAAGGGTTCTCAAACAGTTGAGAAGGCTGCGAAGAAACATTTTCTATAAGCAACGTATGGCTAGAAGAAGGCTGCGCACTAAAACTTGGCTGCAAAACATTACCCAAAGGCAGTGAAACATTTAGAGGCTGAAAACTAACACTTGGAGGCTGGGTACCATTTCCCAAAGGCAATTTCATAGCCTGCGAAGCACCTTGTGAAGGTTGGGAAATGATTCCAAGTCGTCAAAGAGATCAACCTGTATACAATTATTTGATGACGTGCTCTATTTTTGCAAATCAGGGAAATTTATTTCATTAAAAACAACATCCCAATTGTGGGTAATTTGTTTTGCAATGGGATCCCAAAGTCTGAAATCAAATTGATCCTCACCATATTGAAGAAATATACATCTTTTAGATTTTGCATCTAACTTTGTTCTATGTTCTTTTGGAACATGAGCAAAAGCTTCACACCCAAAAATGAATATGATTATAAGAAATTCTTTTCCCGAGCCATCTCTCCTCCGGGATATCGAAATCCAATCGAGATAAAGGAGCTCGATTGATTAAATATACTGTTGTATTACAAGCTTCTACCCAAAAAAAAATCCCCAATTCGGCATTAGAGAGCATACACCGAGCTCTCTTAAGAATCATTTGATTCAACCTCTGAATGAAACCACTTTAATTTGACGAATACCATTATTCAGCAAAAAAGGTGTCAAATTTTGAAGAGAAAAACTCTCCAAGATTATCTATTGTAGGCATTTAATTTTGTGCCCAATCTAATTT
The DNA here is from genome assembly GCA_007115665.2 of Sequoiadendron giganteum. Classification (NCBI taxonomy): domain Eukaryota; kingdom Viridiplantae; phylum Streptophyta; class Pinopsida; order Cupressales; family Cupressaceae; genus Sequoiadendron; species Sequoiadendron giganteum. The sequence goes on along the minus strand of CM021108.1, from coordinate 254,187,768 downwards.
TCAACAATAGCCTTAAAAGTTTAAAATTTGGAAAACACCTATGATTTTCTATTCATCATATAAATCCATACTTTGCAAATGCAATCATCAAGAAAAATAACAAAATAGTTAGCACCTCCAAAAGAGGTTACCTCTGTTGGACGGAAATCATCGAAGTGCACGAGCTCCAAAGGTGTAGAATTCTGATCATGACCAATCTTCAAGAAGTTGGTCCAACTCTATTTACCATAGAGTCAATTCTCACATAACTCCAAATCAATGGATTTTAGGCTAGGAAGTTGATTCCTTTGAAGCATGGCTTCAAGTCCCTTTTTTCTCATATGCCTAAGCCTCTTATGTCAAAGCTTTGGACCGTTGTTCACAATCGCCATTGCAGCTCCTACTTCACCATGAAACTCTAGAACATAAAGATTACGCAATTTGCTTCCTTTTGCAAGCACCAAGACACCCTTGGTTACTTTCCAAGTATCTAAAGAAAATTTGACATCACACCCTTGAGCATAAAGCTGACTCACTGATATTAAATTGCATTTCAGCATGAGAACATGTCTCACATCTTTCAAAATCCATTTATTTCTATTTTTCAAACACAATATCACATCACATTTTCCTACTATTTCACATTTTTTTATTATCTCCAAGAAAAACTCTACCGAACTTACCTTCTTGGTAGTTTGTGAAAGCACCCCAACATGGAGTAGCACGAAAAGAGGCACCAAAATTGACCACCCACAAGTCTGCAGTAGTGTCACTCACTGATAAAACCAAAACACCATCATCTTTATCATATGCAGTGTTTACTTCATTATTTCTCACCTTGTCTTGTACCTTTTTATAATTCCAACAATTCTTTTTTTTGTGACCCAGTTTGTCTCAAAACCAACAACCACCATTTATGCCCCTAGACTTTGATCTTGGATCAGATTTGGACCTCCTTCTGTTATGATTTTTGCCTCTATCTTGACTCCATCCACTATTGCTAGTGCTTACAACAGTCAAAGCATCATCGGATGAGGGTTCTTGATTCTTCCTCCTCGTGTCTTCACTAAGAAATGTGGCTACAACATCATCAAATTTTAGTTTACTTTTGGCAGCCACTGAAGTGTTAACTCCCATCACCACTCCTTCCCAATTATTTGGTAAAGAACATAATAACAAAATTGCCTTAATTTCATCATCTAAATTGGTACCCACTGAAATCAATTGGGTGACCAAGGTATTGAATTTATTGAGGTGATTTGACATAATCTCACTTTCTCTCATTTTCAAATTGTATAAATTTTTCATGATGAATACCTTGTTTGATGTCGATGACATCTCGTACATGTCAGAGAGTTTATCCAAAAGCTCTTTTATTGTCTTCTCAGTTGAAACATTGAATAACACGTTGCTAGACAGCGAAAGAAAATAAGTGGCATTGGATTTCCTATCCATTTTTCCCCACTCTTCATCCGACATCGAGCCTTTTCCTTTGGTTTTTCCAATCAATGCAAGTGAGAGATGGATTGCTTAATCAGTAGTGATTTCATTTGTACCTTCCACAATCTGAAGTTCTTCCCCGTTAAATTCTTTATCTTCCATTTATCTGCGCCATCCATGCTTCTGGAAATTCTTCACCGATTTCCAAAAAAAATCATTTCACCATCAAGCTTCTTCACTAGGCTCTGATACCAATTGTTGAAGAATAGATAGCAGCATAAATGAAAGAAAAATTATAGAAAATAAGAACAAAATTGAAAGATCAAAAGAAAACAAGAACACTGAATTTTATAGTGGTTCACCAAATGGCTACATCCACTTTCAAAGTAGGGGAATCTCAATTTTTATTAATCTCAATTTTTTCATAGTACATATTTCAGTAGCTCTATACATTTCAATATTTTTTTTATCTATAGTCAATCAACAACCAAAAAGAGCACCAAGAAGATGATCGTCCAAGGAATATGAGAGGTCATCACCAAGAGGCAACTGTTAAAGAAGATGAAGTGATTGTGCTTCGCACAACCAACATAAACATCTTAGAATAGGTCTCTAGCTATTGTATATCTACGTTTTTATTTCATTTATTTCAAAATTGATCATAGTACATTGAAAAATGGGATAGATCAACGACATTAAACAATAGAATTATCTAAAGTGGCTCAACTTTTTTGTCAAATATATTAGGTCTTCTCTATAGAATTAGATAAAGGAGTTTAAATTATATTAGGTCTATATGGACGTCAAGCTCCATACAATTAGATAAAGGGGTTTAAATTATCGAATGTGTAAGATGCATATTCATTCTAGGTAGAATTAGGTGCATTTTGAAAATCTTGGAGTGTATGTACACTATCTTGTACCAGAAAAACTGATAGCAAATTTGAGTCTCTTTAAGCAATTCTATTTCATTTGGTTATAGAGTTGTAAAGAATAAATTTTCTTTTGTATAAATTTGAGGTAAATGAATAAATGTAATTAGTTAGTAGATAATTACCCTAAATAATAGACCTAGGACTTGGTAGAGGTATTTTACTCTAATATTAATGATGAATAATTTATTTATTTTTTGCAAAAGTTGGCATGCCACAATAATATATTAATATAAAATATCTACATAGTTTTTGGTTCAAAGGGCATACCAGCAAGAAAGAACTAGGAAGAAAACCTTCGGTTATAGCCTGTTAATATACAAAATATTAATTCAATTATTTCAAATACAAAATTATCCCACATGCGGGATGAAAATTTAGATTTCCAAAAATTGTCTACAGTGTCACCACCTTAGCCTTTCTAAGGACTTCGAAGAGTGATGCAGTCTGAAGCATAATTTACCAAGCTTATACTTTCAAAATTCTGCCAAAGTCTATGGGCTCTTGGTTTACTGGTGAAGTTGAAAGGTTCGGAATGAGCCCACCAGGGATCAAGTCTTGCTGAGTGCAAAGCCCCGATGCCTAAAAAGGGATGAGGTCGGGATCGTACCTCGGGCAGATTTTGGCGAAATGGATACCCCTCAGACCTTGGCTACTAAGCTAAAGGGGACCCCCTTGGGGGTATCTCCAACAAACAAACAAACAAACAAAAAATTCTTCCAAAAATTAAAAAGTAATTTAACCTTTTTTCTTCTTTTTCCCTGTTATTTCTCCTTTCGTTTTGCACAAGTTGAATACTGATCCTACACTGTTTCATCCTTGAATTGTTGCTTTGGCATAATTGGAGGGAGCATCTCATTTGCAATCGAGTCAAGTCCCACACAAGGGACTTCTTCATCTGCTTGAAGCGCCACTTCCAGACGACTAGCCACCATGGAACCCTGCTGCAAGGAGGTGGCGCATTGAACATTTGCCACATATTGTTCTTCTCTACGCACAAGAGTTAAAAAATTTACTTTCACCTATTTTTTCCCCACTAAGGACCAAAAAAAAGGTGGTTTCGATACATAATCCCGAAGGAAGGAAACAGCGTAAAACATTTCCTTGATTTTAGCCTCTAGGGATCCAGAAATTATTTTTTCATTTTTGTTTAGAGCCAATAACAAGACATAATCATTACCAAGTTGAAGCCCCAACCAAATAGCCTCAAATATTTATTCATACCCTGCTTTGTCTTTTACATATTCACGAGGGAATAGACCTAACACAAATCCCTCCCCAAAGAATAGATTGTAATTTTGGACAAGATACATCAAGTCAATCTTATCACAGAACTGAGGGTTTACAAATTTAAAAACAATTTGCCCTAAATCCCTCAGCGATTGAAGCAAATACATAGTATTTGACAGGAAAATAGAAAGAACCTAAGAAGTAAATAAAGCCATACGAGCTCTCGTGCGAATGATTTCCATACCCAACACTAACCAAATTGTATCTTCCTCACGCATACTACCCGTTTTGAAGATAAGATTTAGATCTACCTAAGAGAGGTTATCTTCAAACGGCCATTCCCAAGATTGGATGGGGCAATTTATGCGGAGGTTCCAAGGGCGAAGCGCCATGCTAACACATAGTTTTCACTTACCGCTGAAAATTTACTTGCCACTGAATACAAAATTGAACACTCGGAGAAACTTCTTCAAGGAAATTCCTAAAGAATGAATAATTTTTGTTCATAGCACTTAAATTGATTTGCAACTATCAAGAGATTCTTCTCTTTATATTGATGAATGTCTTAGAGTTTAGTTTATCACAATACATAATGTAGATTGTTCATAAGCCTACAAGTTTAATCTTTATTACCACAAAACTAATTTGATATATAGAATTGAGCTACTTACCTTTGTAGATCCTAGATATTCAAATATGTTAAGATGGTTTCTAAGAGACACTATTGAAGACCTTCATAATTCAATAGGTGAATGAGTTTCCCTAGGTCAAACTTTTTGGTGAGCTAAATTAATAATCAAAATAATTAAAAGACAATATTTGATTACATGTAGGTGGTCTATATGATGAAGTAGACTTGATTCCTTTTGATGCTCTTTAGAATTGAAATATACCCTAATGGTTCTCTTTTTCCTTTCATTCACCTATTTGTAAATCCAAATATTGTGTTTAAGTCACAAGGAATATATTTAAATACCATGGCATAATATAATATGTCACATGAAACATGAAACATGTCCTAAGTTAGCATATAATATTTAGTGAAACGAGGTAGGAAATTTTAAATTTTGATTTAATGGTGTTGGATTTTGAAGTTATTTTTTGTTTTTCTTAGGATTGACCTAGGTTAATCTTATGTTCCATGGTAGTGGTATGTAAGGATAAACTAATTATTTCAAGGTAGGGAGTAAATGTATGGGAACTAACATAAATTGGGTGAAAGAGGGGTGAATATGGATGGAACCATGAACAAATCCTAACATAAGAGTATACCACTTGTTGGTACAATATTGCAATAAAAACATTTCCATCAAGGTAGGCATATAACGAAATGTGAATTAACATGGGTATGCTAATTTTACCATTATAGTTTCCCCACTTTTATGTGCATGTAAATATAACATGGCCATGTATTTCAAATTACATGGATATTATTAGACAACATAAAAAGTAAATATTTAGATACTCATAAAATTATATAGGTCCTTAAAAAGGATACAACTATTCTTCTTGTACTCTCCTTATGATATGCATCGCATAAAAAGTTACAAAATAAAAAAGGTATGCAATGAGTAGCTTCTACCACATGATCAAAATGAGCACAAACTATAATTTTTTAATCATTTATATTAAAAATGAGAAGAGAAGAGATACAAATATTTTCCTACTTTGAAAGTTAAATAAATAAATCCACATAATATAGGGACTAGAATTGTAAATAATCAATGAGCAATTTGAGTGAAAGTATCATAAAGTGCTCAAATATAATATTCTTGAATAGATAAATATGTAATTAATCATTAAATTTAAAATATAGCATACATTAATACATATACCAATAATAAAACCAGAAAGCTCACAAAATCAAACATATAGCACTAGATGTATGGAGAAACCCTTTCAAGAAAAAACAACCACCAAGGAGAGAACAAGTCTATTAATCAAAATTATAACTATAAAATCAATATATTAAATCCTCTTCTTAATCTAATAGCATTCTTGCAATATAAAAATATTCAACCTACAAAATACCTATGAAATAATTGTCTAGTGCATACAATTTATAGATAACTAGAGAGATGAAACCACAAGTGGGTTCACCAAAACCAACACCATAAACCCATGGTATAGAAAAATCAAACACCCCTCATGACCAATTATTCAATGCACCATAAAGAGTAACCACTCAAAAGAATTTTTGACTTCTCACACATTATGGGAAAATTTCCCCAAAATGGTGATTCAACATGAACACCATAGCTTATGAGGGACCCACGTGATATGAAGAAGATGCTCCAATATCTCACATAGCACCTAGGAATAATAAAATTCTATAAATTCATTCAAGTCACTTCATAAATAACATGTAATAATTAACTTCCCTTGCTAATTTTAATACAAAAATATTACAAGTTACAAGGAAAATAATAATCGCTCAACCACCATGGGTGTCCAAGTAATCATTATAGGATGTTTAGACATCCAACATAAACATAGGATCATAAATTTAATATCACCTTAATCGTAACATTCTCCCACTTGATAATATACATTTATGGTGTAAATAGTAAACATAAAATAAATCTAGTATAGGGTGGCCCATGGCCTCCCTACACAAATATACATTATACATGCTCACTATTTTTATAATAACATATATAATATTATCTAAAATGTTAACATTATGAATCACAACCATATCATTCTCTACCATCTCACAACTAAAGTAATGCAAGTCACATGAATATTCTTAGTACAAACATGGTATATACCTGATTCCTAGCCAAATAAATAACACTCTAACTTCAAATCCGATTTGAGTTTCTTTATAATCAAAACTAACTCCTAAATATACAATTTGTAATAAAAATACCATTTTACATGCATGTGTAGCAACCATATACTCTACTTTAATAGTGGGAAATAAAAATGTGGGTTGCATCTTACTCATCCAACTCATAACACCGCTAAATAAAGAAAACACCTAGCCATAGAGTGGCCCTTGACTATCTAAGTCACCTACCCAATTTGAACCAACAAAGATCTATATTCCAGTAATTTTCCTAAATCATTAGAACCATGATAACATAAATAATAATTTTAAGTTCCTTACAAACATATAAATATGCTCTGAACATAAGTCCAATTCTCTCTACGAAGGCTAGACATTAACCTATAATGAACTCCACTACTTGACCAATATATAATATACTATATACCGTCAAATACATCAAGCTACCTAAAACATTAGTATAAGACACATTATACACATCCTTCAAATCGTCATCTAAATTAGAAAACAAATCTAATGAAAAATTTGCCTATAGGTAAATGAATACTCATTGGTTTGAAATCCTCTAAAGAAAATTGTTGCAATATAGTGTCAACACACGTAATTTGATTGAACTAAATATTTATGTGCACTTAATCATGATTGATTTACATTATAAGATTTATTTTTTACCTCCAAATCCTTCATGTAAAATATACTAAAATTTTAATTTAGATTTCCCTTATCATCACAAGTTAAACTATTACTAATAAATAATATGTCATCAACATACAAGACAATAGCTATGTTATTTGATCATTAATGCATTTAATGTAAACACAATGATCCCTTTTCTTCTCACAAAACCAAAGTTCAATGCAAAAGTATCAAAATTGTATTACCACATCCAAGGAAATTATTTTAAACCATATAATGACCATTGTAACTTGCAAAGAATTTTTTCCCATTTTACATCACATTGATTTAAAATAATAGAAATAAAAAATATAATGGAAGATAATTTTATTGATAAGAGATGAAATTTCACCAATATTAACTCCCCCTCTACAAGATTAACCATTTTCACTAGTATACCCTTATATCTTTCTAGCCTACTATTTGATCTATTTTTTTAGAAAATCACTTGCATCAAATAGGCTTCCTTACCTTGGGCAAACAAGCACTATATCCCAAGTGTTACATCTACCCAACTTTATCATCTCTTTCTGCATGACCTTCATCCACGAATCATACTTATTTAAAAGAGATTGTTTTAAATATCTATGTTCATTATATTAGTACAAGACTAAAAAAAATACATAGTGAAAATATAATGGGCTATGTGAAAACTAGTAATTATAAAGATATAATATCAAGCACAATGAACACAAGAAATGCATGTAGTCAACCAGCTATATTAAGCAAAGCGGGCATACATATAAAAGGAGGAAGGCAACCAACTTGTATGAAATGAGGATATGACTCCTCACACATGGAGTGGTGGCGAGTTTTCTACCACTAAAGTAGCGTGAGTTTTTGAAAGTAAGTTGACACCTCAATGAAACTCCCAACAAACTTGACAACTCGTATGAACAAGTGTCAAGGATGGGTGCCTAAGTAAGTGTATGCCTAAGAAGGCTTAATTAAGCCTAAGTGTATTAAATGTATACACTAACACCCCCCACATAGCTTAGGTGGGCATGAATGAAATGGATCCCGAATACTAGCTTGGTGAAGTACACATGTACAATGAAAAATAAGTGAGTCTTGGCCATGAAGCCTAATATGGTACTCATGTACAGTACAATCTCTCTAAAAAATGAAAATAGAAAACCATGTGAGAAAAAACTATCCTCCAAAAAGAGAGAAGATGAGGAGAAGACTAGAAATCCCCCCCAAGGAATTTTTTGTTGTTCATGTAGACTGCATGCCAAGAAGAGCTCATAGATGTATGATTTTTCTCTTAGTAAAGGGTTTTTTTGAAGATGTCAGCAACCTTCTCTAAAGATTGGAAAAATAGTAAGTTGATGATCTGACCATGAATCAACTCTCAAATATAATGCATATGAATCTTTATGTGTTAGGTTCATTGATGTTGGACCAGATTCCTACATATTTGAATGGTGCTCTAGTTGTCACAATAGATGACTATGGGCTACCTGAAAGGATTACCATTAGTAAGAATTCCTTGAATCCATATAGCCTTAGTGTTTGAGTTGACAACCCCATGAACTCTACCTCTATATATGATATAGCAATAACATTCTACTTTTGGGTATGTGTGGGATCATCATGGAAAAAACAGGCCCTTAAGTGGCAATAAAATTGAAAAAATCATATTTAGGCAACTTGACGTAAAATTTTGAATAAGTTATCTATATTATTTAAAAAATATGTAAGAATAGAATATGTAGAAAATTTAATATAGTTTCTAAACTACTAGGTTTATTTAAAAAAAATAAAAATCTATTTGGTGAAAATTTGAAATTTCAATGCAGTAGTACTTAAATTTCAGGGAAAAAATAAGAAGTAGGTGTCTGTCTAACCACCCTAACCACAATAAAATGATAATATTTATTTATAATATTTTACATATAAGTAGGGGACTCATGTCCGATGTGATGCATATTTTTTTGTAATTTGTTTCCAGGTAAATAATTAATTATGATTTTTTTATTAGAGATTTTAAAAAATATAAAAACTTGTATGTCTAACCACCTTAACTTGGTCAAAACTTCATGAAATTCAATGTTTTTTTTTTTAATCCTATAGTATGCAAAGAATATAATGTGACGCATGTTTCAGATTCAAAAAATGTGATACCGTTTGAAAGTTATAGATGTTTTTCAATCACCCTATCAATTAGGACTTTAGTCATAATTCAAATAGAAAATGAATAATAATTATTTATTAAATTCAAAGTAAAGCATAATTTATATTGGTGGAAATCTGAGAATCTCCTTTAAAAACCATTTTCGTTTCATCAATTTTGGGTAAAAAAAAGTCGTCAGCCACATGGGTCATCATATAACTTAGATATCGCCACTTTTTGGCCCATCATGATCCTCCACATACCCTTCTTGTTAGACCAATTGATAGGACCTGAACTAAGTGAGAAACTATAACCTAAAGTGGATTTGTGATGCTCAGTGTCACCAGACCAATTTGAATATGTAAAACCAACCAAGTCAACTAATGAACCAACTCTGTAATGAATCCCAAATCCAAGAGTACCATTAAGGTAATGAAGGATCCTCTTAGCTTCTTTCCAATGTAGCTCATGAGGTTCCTGCATAAATATTGAAAACACATGCCTAATGCATAGGAAATATCTAGCCTAGTATGAGTCAAGTATATAGTACTACCAACAAGTTGTTGATACAAAGTAGAATAAACCAATAGGGTGAACCCACAAAATTGGTTTACAATTCGAATGAGGAAGGAAAACTTCTAAAAAATGCCCCCACTCCAAAAAAAATCGTTTTGAGGGGTTCAAATGAACTGAAGGTTCGAGCGAACCCAAAAGGGGTACATTCAAACCATGGTTCGATTGAACCCCTTTCAATTTGGAAACATGTGTTTTCCATTGTGGAAGGGGGGTTCACTCGAACCCTGGTTCGAGCAAACTGGGGTTTGAGTGAACCCCCCTTTTCCCACCTTCCCACCCTCCTACACAAAAGACTTCCATATTTTTTCCCTTCGAAGCTCAGGTTGAGGATGAAAATGGAGACTTCATAGACCCAACTGGAATATGGTAGTCCTTGGAATGAGCTATCCAACAAATATAATTTTAATATGTTTTGGTTTAATTATGTATGTGTTTTTTTAGTTTTATTAAACATAGGTTTTTCACCAAAAATCAAGATCTTTATTTTGCACATGTGGAAAAATATAATATTATCAAAATAAAAAATTTAAAAATATGTTCGTGTTGGGTATTGATGTCCTTGATCCATTAAAAAACAAAAAATTGAATTTCGATACATATAGAAAAATTTATGTTGTATATAGTTCGCCTATGTCTGAATTACAATTGGTTTGACTTCGAAACTTGATTAAGGAAAAAATATTCAATAAAAAACTATGGTAACAAATGAAAGTGCTAGATATGATAGTTACAAATCTAAATTCTAAAAAAATAGAATTTTATCCTTCATACAAAAAAATTTATGTTGTATACGGTGAGCGTCACTCCTTAAAAATGCTATTTTTTTTAAAAAGCTAGTTTCCGAAGGAGATGGAAAAAGAAGTGCAATTTGATTCCAAAAAGATTGAAAAAAATATATTTAGAATCTATAAACAAAATTTCACAAATCACTAGTTTGCATCATCTTCAAATTCCTCATGGTTTAGCCGATATAGGAGCCCAAAAGTGAAGATTTAGTTAAAAAAAATCAGTTCAGTGTCCAGTTTGCCCCAAAATTGTAAACCAATATTGTGGGATCACCCAATAATGAAGTATAGTAAGTATCAAGCTTGACTCTAGATATAAATGGATTCGGAGATGGTTTGTAAGTAGTCATGCAAAACCATGCAAGTATCTATCAAAAGTGTACTTAGGTTTTGCAAGAGTGATCCCTAAAACGGGCTATGAAATCTCAATGCCAAGGAAGTAGTGCAATAAACCCAAGTATATCATGTCAAATTTATTCTAAAGTGATGTCTTCATTGATGCAATTGCATATGAAGTACTATTGGTAATCAAAATATCATCAACATATAGAACCAGTATCAAAATTGAATCATCCTGAACACAATAGATACACATTAAGATCGAAATGGAATCTAGTAATTTACTTGAAGATAGCATGTAGGAATCCATATTGGCATACCAAGCTCTATGAGCTTATTTCAGACCATAGATATATTTCTAAGTCTACAAACTAAGGATGAATCTTGAACAAACCCTAGTGGCTTTTCCATGTAGATTTCCTCCTCCAAGTCTCCATGAACAAATAAACTCTTCACATCCATCTGATGTACATCCCATCCATGTGTTGTGGCTATAGCTAGTGTGATTCGAGTGGAAGTCATCTTGGCAACTGGTGTACAGGTTTGTGTATGGTAAATACCTGCAACATGTGAGAAACCTTTGGAAACTAACCTTGCTTTGTACTTATCAATTGAATCATCTGGTGCAAATTTAGTTCAATATATCCACCTACATCGAACCAACTTCCTTCCCCTAGGAAATGAATTCAAATCCCAATTTTGATTTATAATCAAGGAATTATATTCCTCATCCATAGCAATATCCCACTCTAGTATCCCTGATGCTTCTTTGAATGTCTATGGATCAAAAACTAAAGAAAAGAAGGCATGTGGCCCCCCTGATTTATTAATCTACCTAAAAATGTATGTCATATGTTGGATTGTGTACCCATGTATCTGCCCTATGTAGATTGTGAAATGTAGGTGAGCCTAGTGTATAAATATCAACTTCCAATGTAATACCTAAATTAGATGAAGATGAACCCTCATGACTGTCATCAATGTGAGAACTGGAAGAAGATACTACACTGGGAATCTGTTTCAAGAATGAGTTGAATTTTCAATACTATAATCAGGATCTGGAGAGTCCAAAATATGTTGAGAAGTGTCAAGTATTGTTTCAAGAGATTTTTCTTGAAACTTAACACTTCTCTCAATAAACAACTCATGTGTGGTAGGTTGGAGTCTAAGGAAATAGCCTTTTACACCATCTAGATATCCAACAAAGATGCAAGTTTTGGATTGTGGATTTATAGCCTTGTGATTTTCTTTTGGAATGTGTCCTTGGCATGAGAGCCAAAAACTCGGAAATGATCAACTACTAGTTTCCATCCTTTCCAAGCTTTGAAGGGAGAGATACCCTTCAAGGCTTTATGTGGAACTCTATTCTTTATGTAACATGCATATTCGATTGCTTTTTCCCAATATGATTGTATGAGGCCCTTAGAGTGAATCATACAATTAGCCATCTCTTTTAAAGATCTATTTTTTTTGTTCTACAACATCATTTTTTTGTGGGGTATATGGAACTGTGTGTTTGAAATCTATCCCCTCTAATATATAAAACTTCTCAAAATGGTTGTTGACATACTCAACCCCAGTTTCTATTTGAAGAACCTTGATGACTTTTCCTAATTATTTTTTGGCTAGAGCTTTGAAATCTTGAAAAGATTCAAAACACTTGTGATTTTTTACTAAGGAAGTAGACCCATGTAAAACATGAGAAATCATCAATAAAGTTGAGAACTTATCTAGACTTTGTAAAAGATGGATGGGGAAAAGCCCTTCAAAAATCACTATGAACAAGTTCTAAAACTTGTGTTTCCCTCCATGATTTTCCTTTGTCAAATTTTTCTTTTGGATGTTTTCTAAGTGCACATCCTTCACAAAGCCCTTTAGAAAATTTAACCTTGGTTAATTCCTTGACCATATTCTATTGACATAGTTTCTCAAGATAGCAGTAGTTAAGATGGTCAAACTGCTCATGCCATAATTTTCTAGCTTCAACTGAATGAGTTAGTAGTGCTTTTGGAGAAATATGTGTGGAAAAATTGGAGAAGGTATATAATTTGGATTGGTGATTTTCCTCCCCTATTGCTACCAAACTATCAAGCTTTCCAATTCTCTTATCTCAACTGAATTTGGAGAGAAGTGTACTCTCATTCCCTTCGCTAAATGATTTATTTGATACACTAAAAGGAGATTAGTTGATAGTGAAGGTACACTTAAAACATTTGAAAAAATTCCTCCTTCAACTTCAATAGACCCTCTCCCTTTCATAAATGCTAGATTATCATCACCTAAGGTGATTATGGACATACTAGATGGCTCTGAGGATGAAAAGACAACTTATGAAGAACCTGTTACCTAATTTAGCTTCCAACTCAATCAAGTAGAGTTGGAACATCATTTGCAACTAAAGACTGAAAGGTACGCATGATTTTTTTCTAAAGTTCCATTTATATGCACAAAAGTAGTTATCAAATAAATTGCATTTTATTATGCAAACGTATACAAGAGAAATATTGCACAAATGTTGTTTTTTATTGATAATTAGAAATGTATGGTGTCCCACACAAGTTGTGAGAGTAACTAATTCAATGCAATATAAAAGAAAACTATACATTTGAAGGAAAAATGAAAGTGCATATGAAAGGAATAGGGATCCATCATTACTTGAATAATGAACCCCAAAGTTGAACTATTGCATCTTCAGCTCCTTTTGCTTGGTTGTTTCAAAAGTTTCTCTGATGCTCTAGAAATGCCTGCAAGAGATGAAAAGTTGGTGTTAGAGCTCAGGATGCCTATTCTTTTCATACACAACATCAACAAAAATATAGTTTATTCTCAAAAAGCATTAAAGCAGTTTTGCAGCATTTCAGATATCAAGGAAAAGAAAAAGATCATCATCAGTATCCATCAATTCAGAGTTTCATTATTTTATCTAGCATGTTTGTTCACTGTGCAAGTATAGGTGAAATTTTCATTGTTGGATTGTTTTCATTTGACATCACAGCATGTAGAGGAAAATGGGCTCCCATAAGGGTTGAGCCCAGCATGCTGCCCTCTTAGCTTTTTGAGAGGGATAAGAGTGTAAATTCATGACACTTTTTCTAATGAGAAAGTACTCATCACTCATGGTAGTGAGTTGATGGTTTCACTGTCATAAATGACAAATACTTGTTCAAAGGAACTATAATGAGCAATGATAGCATCATGTAATTCATTGTTGGTTCATTGTGTCTACACTACTAGAAAGGGAATTGTTGTCTATTCATCTTCAATATCGAGCTTCCCTTTCTAAACCTTCTTGTCAATTCATGGAGTTTCATTAAATCAGGCTAATAGGTGACAAGGCATTCTCACATAACACTGTTAAAGGGGAGAATTTTTTGCTAGCAATGAATGATGATAGATGGAACAATATCTCAAAGGGCAATGGTCATATCTCATGTTAAATGAAATCATCATAAAATGGAGATGAATTACATACTAAGAAAAAGGGCATATGTTAGTCATTATTAAAGAAAGAACAACAATGTTTAAATCTAGATCAATAAATTGATGGAAGTCACTATTCATTAATATCTAGGTCAACAAAATAGAGTTTAAGTGAAGAAGAAAATTGTATGATGAATATTAAAGTCTTCAATGAGAATGGACAATCATGTTTTGAGGTAACAGGTGGACAGTGATCAATCTCATGTGAAGGTCAGAATCTTCACAGTAGCACAGTCATAACAGTGATGGATTCAATAGTATGATAGGTTTGTGAAAGAACAAGGAAATCCCATGTTTAGGGAGTTGAAGACATCTACATTAAGGGATATGTATTGGAAAGCATAAATCAAAATCCCTATGAAAAGGAAAGATTTCTTGTAGTGATAGTCTATGGAAAGCCATCAATTCAGTGTATATATGGGAAGATCCTAAAGGCTCAATGAGAGTGAAAGGGGAGTAAGAAACATGAAGATCCATTGAAAAATGGACAAAGAGACATATAGAATATCCCCTGGAAAGGATCAAATGATATTCCATAGTTAGTATAGTCAAAATCATGACAGTTATCAAAATTCAGATGCTCATAAGAATTTCTAAAAAAAATTCCTCATTAATATTTGTAGTAAATTCATCATTGTCCTCTACTTGCCAATTTTGTAGGGTGATAATAGCATTTATATAGTTATGAGACTTGAATCCCTAGTAACCCTAGGCAATGATCAATGTCTCTATAGTAATGCAGTATTCTAGAGCATAAGAGGTAGTGTTATTAAATGGATAAAGTAGGGTAGCAAAGGTCTGCTAAGAAGATACAATGGAAAGTCATCATGAAGAAGGCTTGCTTGAGAAGAAGAAAGATGTGAGAGTTGTAAGACTGTGAGGAGAGTGCTTTACTAGCAGAGATTCATTTGATAATGACAAAGGATAGTAGAACATTCTCTCATATATCAGTATACAAAGATCATCAAAAGGCCAAAGAGAAACAAGTTTGCATGCTAGGTTATGGGAGTCAGTGAATACAATGACCTATGAGAAGAATTTCTTAAAGAGATGAATTATTGAAGACTAATCAAATAATTTAGTGTATGTTTTGTATCCTTATCTAGCCAAGAAGTGTTGTGGGACAGTGTATACAATATCACCGAACCTTGCTTAAACCCAATGAAACTTATGGTATCTTACAAAGGCTCTATGAAAGAAGGTAAGGATGTAGCATTATCAAAAAAGTATCATTTTCTACAGTTCATCCTGAATGAAGTAAAGGAGAATACATAGAAAAGGAAGATAAAGCCATACCACGTGCAGATTCCACCATGGAAATCTTCAAAAAGTCCATGAATGTCCCGATTGAAACCCTGTGTTGGGGGCTCAAATTTTCTAGAATATGCAAATTGAAAATGAAATGAGGTGAAGTGTGTGGCTGTAAGCTTCTTTAAGGTTATGTTTCCCTAAATTGGCCAACAAACAAAAATAATTTTTTTCTTTTATTTTAATATTTTCTTCATAAACTAATGCCCATGTTATGTATATTCGAATGCCTTATGCTTATCTTTTGCATAGACTAGTCAAATGTCCCCTTTGCATTGATTCCCGAAACATGGTCGAGTCAAATACCTTTATTTTTGCACCAAATTTGAAATGTAAAAGCATTATTGAAGTGATAATGTATAGATCACTTTATTAATGTTGTATATGATGCAAGATAAAGACGTATTTGTTTCTAAGTATGAGTCAAAGGGATAAAGTTTGATTATTTATGGCATTGCCAAGCATATAGGGAAGGTTGGAGAACTTATCCAACAAGTGGAGAGAATTATGGGGTTGTTTTGACTTAGTTATGGAGGATTTTGTGGGCATCTAGAAGTATTTTTAAGTTCCTTTATGGTAGGAGAAGTCAAGCCTTGACCTTTTCTTCATTTTAAATCCTTTCTAGAGTCTTTTAGGGAGCTTAAAAATAGGTTTTATTGTTGTGCACGACCAAGGAAGTTTCTAGTTCCTATCTTTGTGCAACTTCTTTGGAAAAGTATAAGTAACTTCAAACAAAAGTTGGGAGTTAGTTCTTTCTTCTTTCAGCAAGTATTGTAGCTCATTTTTGGAGTTCTTTCAAGTGAAAGATAGCATTGCAACTCATTTTTTGCATACATATACACCAATGTAACACCTTTTTCAAATAAATAAGGTTAAGCAATTTTTCCTTCTCAGAATCTATTTCTTGTGTGTGGTTAAATGATTGATGCAATTTTCTTGTGATACATGTGTGATCCTTGTTTTTGTGTCTCATTGTTAACACCTTTAGGTAGAATAAATATGTATGTTGTAGGTTGTAGGTCGTGTTGGTGATACGAAAAAATTCAAAAGTTGTGAGGAGAGTATATCTTCCTTCTAGAACTGTGAGTATCATGGCCTTCTTAAGAAACATTGATGCAAGAGCATATAAGACTTCGACTTGTGTATGTAGAAACTTTTTTGATTAAAATTGTGTGTAAAATAAATTGTGTAAGTTTGAAGATAATTATTTGGTGTATCACCTTAGAAATTGGGTTCATTTTTATGCAATATTTCTTACTCTTTTCCCAACAAGAGTTAGTTTTAGGTGAGTACCATAAGAGCCAACTTACTCTAGAGGTTCTTTTCTGCTTTAGGTAACCCACAACCTAGAAAAGTTCTAATTTTTCACTAATAGGTTGATTTTACTCAACAAGGGTGCACTATTAGGAGATGAAAAAACCTATATGGTGTGAAGCACCATAGTGATGGAGGAGCATCCCGAGCAAATGCGTAATCAACATCACCCAAAAAGTTTTTAGTTTAATATCTTGGGATTTTGGAGATCTAGAGAAAAATCCTTTTGCAAGAGTTCATGGAACATCATTCCAAGCCTTCTCGCAAATTTTTGTATGAATTGAATAAATTTCAATTTTTTGCCTGTCAACACCCGATCTCATTGAATTGGTAGTTTTAGTCTTCTTCAAATTGATTTTCAGAATTATTGCACTAGAATCAAGCATTTTTTATATTTTTTTTGTTCACCAATTTATCCATGTGGTTAAATAGAACCATCGGATAATGAAAGTATTAAAAATTGAAAAAGAAATATTATTTATTCTTTTATTTAAAACTTTCAGTAAGCACGAAAACTTGGAAATGAAGGGTCAAATTGTTTAGAGAACGAAGTTTAAAATTAAATAAATATTAAAAAGGATAGGGCCATAAGGAAATTAAAATAAATAAGAATAACACATAGCTAGGAAGAGAAGAAATGGACAAGCTACGTAGAAGGCAGTGTAGGCAAGAGGACAATAGGAGGTAGCGTTGGACAATGAGAAGTAACATGGCTGCAAATTAAGAAATAAAAAAAATATAGGTTGTTGCATGAGAAACTACGATTGATGTGAGCCATGCGATGATTTTAATATAGTGCAAATTAAAAAAAATGGAGGGGGTTGCACCATGGAAATGGCATTTTAAAATCCAAGTGCATATTTGAATAAGACAAGGGTGAAAGCGAGTTGCATGGGAGGTGGATAAAGTTGTAGAATTAGAATGGAATGGGATAGAGTAAGTATGCAGAGGAGTGAGGAGAATGAATGCAGATAAATCAAATTCAACATCTACATGCAGGGGTCAACGGAGCCGATTTTTACAGAGGAAAGACATTTAAACTTGACATTTATATATAAAATGTGCGTGAGCAGAGTTATATGAAGGAATCTTCTGCAATTTGATTGTAATAGTAAATTTGTAATTTGATAGATGTGAATAAAATAAGTATTTTTTCATTGTGTTGCAAGCTTTATTTTATTGTTGGATTTAGGCAGAGGCTTTCTTGTGATTATGGTTTGTTAATTTGGTGTTTTTACAAGAGGGGAGTACCCTCTTGCATTAATTGGTATCAGAGCAAGGAATCCTGAGTGTGGAGAGTATCCACTAGGATCTGTGGGAAGTGTGAAGCAGTAGATTTGTTCAAGGAGTTCGAGAGGATTGTTGTGAGTGTGTGTGGAGTCCCAAACAATTGAGAACCGAGAGGGACAAACCATGGAGATTTATAGAATGTGAGTTGTGGAAGATTGCAGCAAACAAAGATGGGTTGGGTCGTGGGGAGACTCGTGTGAATACTATTTTGGGAGCAATATCGGGATAAAGTAGAGGACAAAAAGTTTGAAGAGATGAAACAGATGGTTCGTGAAGAAGTAGGAAAGATCAAGGCAAGGCTCGAGAAATTAGAAAATGATTTTTGGAAAAGTAAGAGAAAAGTGGTGAAGAAGAGTGAGTTGAAAAAAGAGGACAATCAAAAAGAGCATTGCAGTTAGAGTTGGATGGAGAAAGATGAGAGAGTAGCCCCTACCGAAAGAAGTTGCAGCAGAGGCATGCCATGAGGAAGGTATAGAGAACGAAGAAGATAGGATTGAAGTGAGCAGCGAATAGGTCACAATGAATGGAAAACAATATCTATTAGCACAATTGTTGGCAATTGAGGAAGAGTGGATGTTGAAGCCTGATGTTACAATGAAAGGAGAAGAGTGAAAATTTGTAGTTGTGAATAAAGATGAGGTAAAGCTATTTTATGATGATATTTTTTTTTCAAATAAGATGATGGTAGAAGGAGAAAAAAAAAGAATATATAAAAAATGGAGATTATTGTAGATGCAAATTGGATTTTAGATGCTAAAAAATTGTGCATAGAAATTGTAAGGGATGCTACAATATTTTGGTGGAGGTGGTCAATCTGCAATGGGTTGGATCCCATGAAAAAGGATAAGAGAAGAGGACCCTTTGGTGGAGGAGGACGGTACAAGGTGTATGTGAATCCATGAGAGAAAGGAGGAATAGTGAGCATATTTGTTGGAGGAGTGTGAAGTTAGTTCTAGCAAGGTGTTGGAAAAAGAGGAAGAAGAAATGACTTGGTGTAATTTTCTAGTGATGGAGTTTGCTGCAGGTTGGTTGCAACTTGGAAGAGTAGTTCAACTACTCAACTCCACCTTTGTGATCCTATGCTCACAAATTTCCTACCCGGCGTGTCTGATGTAGGAGCATCTTGAGCAAACACATAATCAACATCACCCAAAAATATTTTTGGTTTAGTATCTTGGTCTTTTGGAGGTCTGGAGAAAATCCTTTTGCAAAAGTTTGTGGAACACCATTCCAAGCCTTCTCACAATTTTTTGTATGAATTGAAGAAGTTTCATTTTTTTTCACCTGTTGACACCCAATCTCATTGAATTGGTATTTTCAATCTTCTTCAAATTGATTTTCAGAATTATTGCACTGGAATCAAGCATTTGTATATTTTTTTTGTTCACCAATTTCTCCTCTTGGTTAAATAGAACCATCAGATAATGATAGTATTAAAAATTAAAAAAGAAAATATTATTTATTCTTTTATTTAAAACTTTTAGTAAGCACCAAAACTTGTTAATGAAGGGTCGGATTGTTTAGAGAAGGAAGTTTTAAATTAAATTAATATTAAAAGGGAGAAGGCCAAAATGCAATTAAAAAAATAAGAATAACACACAACTAGGAAGAGAAGCAATGGAGAAGTTGTGTAGAAGGCAGTGCAGGCAAGCGGACAATAAGAGGTAGTGCTAGGCAATGAGAAGTAACATGCCTACAAATTAAGAAATTAAAAAAAATACAAGTTTTTGCATGAGAAACTACAATTGATGTGAGTAATGCTATGATTTTAATATAGTGCAGATTGAAAAAAAAAACAGAGGGGGTTGCACCATGGAAATGGCATTTTAAAATCCAAGTGCAAATTTGAATAAGACAAAGGTGAAAGAGGTTTGTGTGGGAGGTGGATAAAGTTGCAAAATTAGAATGGCATGGGATGGAGTAAGTATACAAAAGAGTGAGGAGAATGAATGCAAATAAATCAAATTCAACATCTACATGCAGGGGTCAGTCGAGCAGATTTTATAGAGGAAAGACATTTAAACTTGAAAAATGTATAAAATGTGTGTGAGCAGAGTTATACAAAGGAGTCTTTTTCCATTTGATTGTAATAGTGAATTTTTAATTTGATAGATGTGAATAAAAGAATTATTTTGGCATTGTGTTACAATCTTTATTTTATTGTTGGATTTAGGTAGAGGTTTTCTTGTGATTGTGGTTTGTGAATTTGGTGTTTTTGCAAGAGGGGAGTACCCTCTTGCATTACGTAGTTTATAATCCATGATGGAGATAAATATGTTGTAGAAACTAAGGACTTTCCCTTTGATTTCTCTTTGTCAGGTTAGTATTTTCTCTAGTTGATGAATATGCCTTGATAGAATCAAGTAGCCCTATATTATTCTTTTTGAGAATTTATTTTAGAGTCTCAATTTTTTTCCTAATGCATTGTTGTTTATCATGTCCAATATTTTTACAATAGGCACATTTAACTCTCTTCTTAAACTTTGAGAGTCCTTTTTAGAGTTGTCAATTTTTCCTTCTTTCTTAACTTCCTTATCCTTTTAAGTGTTCTTCTTCTCCCCTTTTGAATTTTTTTGTGTTTCATTCCCTACAAGTAGAGCTTGAGGCTTCAAAGTAGACTTCAAAGTACCCATTTGAATTAAATTTTCTTGCTCCCTTGTGAGAACAACAATAAAGTTATCAAGTGTGGGCATTGACCATGAGGATCCAAAAGCCCTTTTAGTAGAGTAGAAATTTGACACAAACACAA
Organism: Sequoiadendron giganteum; assembly: GCA_007115665.2. NCBI lineage: Eukaryota > Viridiplantae > Streptophyta > Pinopsida > Cupressales > Cupressaceae > Sequoiadendron > Sequoiadendron giganteum. The sequence goes on along the minus strand of CM021108.1, from coordinate 254,166,764 downwards.
AAAATTCTAGACCTATCTTGGAAAGTATAGAAAGGATTAATTGATCCTCTTTCTTGTCAATTCCATAATATTTAATTTCAAATTTACAGATTGAAATTTAGTGAAAAAATCTTGTAAAGTTGAAAAATTCTTAGGACTTTGACCTAAGAGATTATTTTCCAACTCATGGCTTCTAAGTTCATCTATTTTCCCAAATAGTTTGTCTAGAGATTCCCAAACTTGGTTGGGTATTTTCAAGTTCTCAATATGGAACAACAATTCAAGAGACAAATTTAAACATAGGAAGCCAAATGCTTGATCACACTTATTGAAAAATTAATCTTTGTTTTTAGTTTCAATGCAGGTTATTTATCTGTTTCCATAGTTACCCTATATAAACCTTTGTTCTTAAGCACAAGAATTACTTTTATCTTCTAATCATGATAATTGAAAGGTGTTAGGGGTTTTAGGGGTTTTATAGTTACATTAGCCTCCATGCTGCTAGACTTAGATAGTCACTTATAGAAATGTGAAAATGAAGAACTTAGAAATGTGTGCAAAAGTGAAGGGAAAACACAACACATTAAAGTACTTCTTGAGGAAGTGTGAAAATGGACCACACACAACACCCCCTTGATTATTAGTTTCCCCCTAATTTGTCTCTTTATAGAAAAAGAGACGAAAAATAGAGCGAATTTAAGCCCCCTTAGGTTGGAAAGAACTAAGGGCTTAAATTCCATATGAAAAGGGGCTAAATTTTGGAAAATATTCCCCCCTCCCCTAATGATATAAGCCCTGGGGAAAATATCAAGGTCAGAAAATGGGCATTAAAAACCAATGAATAGTGACACCTTTCCACCGTCAAAATTTTACAATCGTCACAAGTTTCAACCATGTAGATGTGACTATGGGCACGACCTTGCTTCCTCCACAAATATTCACAGGTTCCATGACCTTCTCCAATGCTAAAATCCACCACTTTTTTCCAGATGAATTGTGCCCACCTCCAAAAAGATTTGGGTCCAAGCAAATTTTATGTAGCTCAAAGGAGATATATGCATGGTTGGGGATATGAATTGTGGCCACTGGTCTAGGAATGCCAAACAAGGGATGGAAATGAGATGTGTGGCCTTCTCTATCTTCAACACATTCACAATGAATAACATGCCTTCCACATAAATTTGTGCCTCCCATAGAAATTCCACACCTCCCATTAATGAATTTCACAGATTGAGGGTTATATCGCACCTAAGCTGGATGATTCACAACATCAAATGGATAATTTTTGGATTGAGTGTTTGATTGAAACCTTGAATGATGCACACCTACATGGATTGACTAATAATTACCCGTAGGTTGTTAACATGCACAGATAAATCCAAACAAATAGAAGGAAATTAAAATGAGGTAACCTTAATGACCTGCAAAAATCCACGTCTACTCTGATACCATGTAAAAACCAAGAATTACAAAGGTATAATATAAAACAATGAACACAAGAAATGCATGTAGTCGACCAACTATATTAGGCAAAGGAGGCATACATATATATGAGGAAGGCAACCAACTTCCATGAAATGAGTATAGGACTCCTCACACATGGAGTGGTGGAAAGTTGACTGCCACTAAAGTAGTGTGAGGTGTCAAAAGTAAGTCAACACCTCAATGAAACTCCCAAAAAACTTGAGAAATCATATGAAAAAGTGTCAAGGATGGGCGCCTAAGTAAGTGGATGCCTAAGAAGGCTTAAGTAAGCCTAAGTGTATTAAATATATACACTAACAGGCTACACCTATTAAATATGGTTTTTTAATCTCATGGATCTTCTCAAGAAAGGAATAAGATATTCTTCTTATTTCTCTACATTATCAAGTTTTTAGGAACTCTCACTCAAATATTATTTTCCTCTCCTTCCTCAAAATCCATAATATTATTCTTCAACATGTGTATCTTCCTACTTCTTGATCTTAGTCTCAAAAAAAATAAAAAAAAATTCTTCTTTTGTTAGTTTCCAATCAAATCCATAAAACCAAGTTCACTTATGAAACCTAGATTAGCCTTCTACAAGGAGAAAAAATAAAGATGCAAGAGTGATTTGTAAAATATGTGCAAATAATATTATTGGAAATTAAGAATTACATGAGATAACTTGATTTTATAAATCAAGATGTAAAACTCTAAAGGTAAAACCTAATTAGGACCTAAGTAAACTTAATAAAGTTTAATTAAATATTTAATTATTCCAACACCCCCCTTAAGTGGAACTTAGGGAGAATAAGAAACATGCAAATAATGCAAGGATGGATGCATGAAAGCATGAATGGGTCCTGGCTACAAGGCCATGTTAGGTACCCATGTACATATGCAATACAAAAGAAATAGAGAATGCAACCAAGTGATGAAAAGATGGAGGACTCCATAATATTTCCCAAGTACACCATTCATCAAATAGATACATAAGAAATACCCGCCATAAGAGGGAAAGATATGATGAAAGAATCTAGAATCTATGTGTATCTCGATGTCGATGTTGAACTGTAACTAAAACTTATCCATAGAAGCAAGTACCATGAAGATTCTAGAACATTAACCATAAGATGAATGGACCTCAAACTAAGATGTGACTCGATGAGAATTGGATTCGATCCAGGATCATTAACCATAGGCTCTCAATCTGAGATGTGAACCAATGCGAAACAAAATGTGTCAAGTTATGAGCAAGATTGTGACCAAAAGAAACTACAAAATCTAGATACAACTCATATGAGTTGTCATCAATATGAATATGGGATCAAATTACATGGCATGCGACTACACTCTAATCTAATTATTATGCAAGAATCCCCCCTAATGGAACTTTATTGAAGTTCATTTATTACAATACCCTAAGATTGTAAAAGGAGAACATGCAAAGCATGCAGAAATTAAAGAGAAAATGAAAAGATAAAGCATAAAGCATGCAAAAAGGAAAGATTGCATGCAAGGATTAATATTTTCATCTAGGCCTCCATGAAAAAAATTGACCTCAGATCTGCGTAGAGGACAAAATCAGCTTTCCAATGATATATAAAGTTTTTGAAAAACGGACACTATATGCTCAAATTAGGAATTTTTGAAAAAAAAAAAAAGAGTAGATTTTGCCAGCCAACAATGCATACACAACCCTTCTAATTTGATTTCTAAGAAATTTACTTATTGCATGCAAAAAATAATGGATACCTAGATAATATTTTGAAGTTGTCAACAAAACCTAGAAAGCATTTTTGAATCCAAAAGGCAAAAAATGTGATTTGGTTAAAAAAAAATTACTTGCAAGGAAAATAGTCATGATTTTGACAGTCGTTTCTGCAATTTTTCTCACTATCTACAAATTTTGATACCATGTTATAGTTTTCAATAAACTCCATAAAACCAAGATCGCCTGCAAAACCTAGATTAGCCTTCTATAAGGAGAAAAAACAAAGATGCAAGAGTAATTTTTAAAAGATGTGCAAATAATATTTTTGATAATTAAGAATTACATGAGATAACATGATTTTATAAAGCAAGATGTAAAACCCTAAAGGTAAAACCTAATTAGGACCTAAGTAAACTTAATAAAGTATAATTAAATATTTAATTACACCAACATTTTTTACTATCTTGGATTATTAAATACTCTAAGTTCCTCGAAAATCAAATTCTTAAAATAAATCATTTTCAAGGTTAGAGAATTCCAAATCTTGTAACCCTTAACATTCTCATCATATATAAAAAAAAAATCCATTTATAAGTTATGGGTTACAAATTATAACTTAGACTACTTTTCTCTACGTATATTAATAAAATACTTACAAAAAAATATCTAAAACAAAGGATTTTATACCCATCAACACCTTGTAAGAATTTGTATCAATAAGAGTTGAATAAGGAGATTTATTAATCAAGTATTGTGGTGAACCACCTCCAAAAAAATTAAATTTAAATCAGATAAAGAAAAAATAAATAAGTGAAATAAAATGTATCCATAAATACTTAGCATAAATTCAATGTACTAATAATAAAACTTTATTCAAATTAGAGTAAGGACTATTATCCTAGAATTATGTAAAAATTTATATTAGTTTACAAAGTCCTTAGGGTATGTGCATGAACATGATGGACCAAAAAGTGGTGATATGCAAGTGATATGATGGCCCATGTGGCTGACAACTTTTTTTTTTACCCAAAATTGATGAAACGAAAAGGGTTTTTAAAGGAGATTCTCATATTTCCACCAATATAAATTATGCTTTACTTTGAATTTAATAAATTATTATTATTCATTTTCTATTTGAATTACAACTAAAGTCCTCATTGATAGGTTGATTGTGAAAAACATTTATAGCTTTCAAATGGTATCATATTTTTTGAATCTGAAACATGTGTCACCTTCTATGCTTTGCATACTATAGGATTAAAACAATAAAAATTGAATTTCATGAAGTTTTGACCAAGTTAAGGTGGTCAGACATATAAGTTTTTATATTTTTTAAAAGTTGTAATAAAAAAATATAATTAATTATTTACTTGGAAAAAAATTACAAAAAAATATGCATCACATTGGGAAATGAGTCCTCTACTTATATCTAAAATCTTATAAAAAAATATTATCATTTTATTGTGGTTAGGGTGGTCAGACAGACACCTACTTCTTATTTTTTCCCTAAAATTTAAGTACTACTCCATTGAAATTTCAAATTTTCACCAAATAGATTTTAAAAAAATAAATAAAACCTAGTAGTCTAGAAACCACATTCATTTTTCTACATATTATATTCTTACATGTTTTTGAAATAATATAGATAACTTATTCATTTTTTTTACGTCAAGTTGTCTAACTCTGATTTTTTAAATTTTCATCGCCACTTAAGGGCCTATTTTTTCCATGATGATCCTACACATACCCTTTATTCTTTTCATTATATACTAAATTTTGCATGGTCAATTAAGCTTATCTAAGTGCAAGTAATATAGTTATCAATATGTGTGGAGGGAGAGCATCAACTTATTTCTTTACCACCAACCATAGACCAAGCGGTCCCCCACTCCACTTCCTACTAGAAGTTATTCAACCCTTCAATGATGATGGTAGATAATGAAATTTCTAATAATAAAAAAATCTATGAACCAAATTTGTAAATGTATAATCAATATTACATACAATTGATCATACAAACCTTAGATATCTTCTAACTATTTATAAATTTTGACTAACTTGCAACCTTGAAAGTATTGTGAACTATGATCATGCATATAACCATAGCATCACTTTGGCCAAATATATTTGACTATAAGTCACATTTAAATATGGATCATTTTTTCACAACACTATTTTCTCTTGTTTGAATCATCCAAAATAACCATAAAAAGGAAACACAATGCATAGACCAATATATTGGTTTTATAATTTAATCAATAAATCTACCATACTTCTAGTGTACCCTGCCCTTGAGATGGTATTATATTTTTTTATATTTTATTCGTTGTCAATCCACTATGCTAGAAAATGGGTAGTTACAATAACATTATTTTTTTAATGAATTAATTTAAATGTCTATGTGCTCATGATATTTATTTTTACATTTATAATTCTCATATATAGAAAAATATGATAAGTAATTAAAATAGAAGTTAAATAATATGCATCTTTGTTCATTTGTATATTCATTTATTTTCTATCATAAGATCGTATCTAAGTATATAATGATTATTATATGCTAGGCATATAGCTAAAAATGACACGGTTTAAACTATTAGACATATTGAATATATAAATGTATACATACATTTATACATGATATGAGCTTCTAGTTTTTAATTTTAAATGTATATAGGTATATATATGTCTATAAGTGAATTAAAAATTATACATATATATAATTAGTGAAGTTTACTCTCAAAGGAACTTAGCTTTCCTTTTGTCATAGTCAAATTTCCTACATTATATTAGGCCTCACACTTTAATCAATTAATTATCGTATTGACCAAGGTTGTATTTGAGGCTATCTACAAAAGGATTCTAGATATCTTATTCTAATTTTTAATCTTAAACTTAAATAGGAAATTCTTATGCTTGCAATAAAATTTAACTATAAAATATTTGAAAACTCTAATCTACATAAACAATTAGAATGTAATCTAGGGAAAAGTTGTTGAAAATTTTCTATAATGAAAGGAAAATTCTATAATTACTAATTTTCAAAAAAAAAATTGAACTATTGTAATCTTCTCTTATCTTTCTATAGAAGGTAAATATTTCAAAGAAATGCTATGGTAATATGGGCTTCTCTATCTACAAAAATTAATATGTTTACATCACAAACATATGTAAAAGAACTTAATATACAATATAGACTTGTGTATCTATGATTTATGTAAGATTTTATTGTCACATAAGCACACAAAAGGATGAAATAGAAAAAATATAGCATAGATAATAATACACAAATTAAACCTGTAGGTTATAAATGATATGAGTACAATTACTCAAATAGAAATATAATGCATAACTAAGCTACTTATCTCTACCATGCATTCTAATTCCTTAGTTGATTTTCCAACTCGATAAAGGATCAAATTCTTCAACTCATACAACCACTACTAAAGTACAACAATGATTCTTGAAAGAAGAAAATAATATGCATAATTGAACAAAGAGATTCTATTTTAATTCATGTATAAAAAGTTAAGATAGTCTTTTTCATCATATATTTTATTGAACATTAGGAAAAATACTTATACTATCATATAATTCATAAACTATAACATGCACCAATATTAAAAGTTTGTTATAGAAGTTCATAAATACAATTTGAGTCATATTAAATGAAACAATTTAAATTTTGTGGAAATTGTTATTGAATGTGAGTCCTCGTCCTTTATTATTCATGTGGGAAAGGATTAGTGATCCCATGGTAATTTATCTTTGGATTCTGTAGGAAAGGAGACGTCTTCCTCTAGAATTTTTCATGTAGTAACTTTGACCTATATAAATTCTTGAGTTGCTACAAAAGTTTCAAAGCTTCTATAGTAGTAGGCTTCTGGAGCTTTGAAAGATGTGGTATTCAGGAGCCTTTTAAGCGTCATTCTTTCTTGGTCATTAATTATTGTCCTATTTTCACAAAAGCCACTGCTTCCTACACAATCATTAGCATTGAAAAACTTTTAATAACATAGAAAGGATAAAAAGTATACATACATCAATTACAATTAAGATTACAACTCGTTTATTATATAATCCAATTAATTTGAGCATGATAATGGTTATGGAATGTTATGGATGGTCAATAAAGAGTAATTTTTTCCTAATAATAAAATGAATATATACCTCATCAAGTCACATCCTTTGGCATTTCTTTATCTCTCTCATCATTTATTAATTACCCTTTCTACACTATATTTTTGTCCTAAATTATGACATTTCTTATACTATCTTTCACTTCTTGACTTCTCTTTCTCTTATTAGTATTCATCTCATTAATTTGTATCTCTAATATGTAAGGTTTTTCCTTTCCTTAAGCTTTCTCCATAGTTTCTTTATGCTTAGTCTCACTTATCATCTTCTTCATCATTCCTGTGTACAAAACTTCATATGATTCACAATCTCATCTCTCACTTTTCCCTTCCTTATATGGCCTCTTAAAATGTCTCTCTATAATGTTTTTCCATCATATCCTTTCATAATAAAACTTAATTTTTCCATGAATTTATCTTTTCCTTTATGGTATTTTAATTGTGTATAGATTTTTTAGGCATATTAGAGGCATTTTAGGGCTATTCAAATGATATATAATCGATATGTGGGTCTAAAAAAAACACAAATTATATATTGTAATATAAAAATTCATTGTATACTACCAACAATATTAAAGTAATTAATATTTATAGCAAAATCATAATAGAAAATTACTTTCTTGAGTCCTTTGGCTTCAATCTCTCACTAAAGGTCATAAAATTGGTAAAAGGGGGGTTGACTAAGGAGAACATCAACCCTCACAATCTAATGATCTTGTCTAAATATTCCTAAACACTACCAATTATTATAATCCTTTAGTAGACAACAAGGATAGGAGCAAAACAAGTTGCAAAAGCACATAGATAGATAGTAGGATCAATTCCATACCTTAGGATATTGTAGTGATGTGTAGGTTCAATTGCAATGAAAATTCAATCTACGTAGAGTTTCAAATTTATCACAATTTTAAAATAACAAACATGATGAAAAAATCTATTTTATGTCTGAAAACAATAAAATTCTCTCCAATATCAAAATCACCTTTTAGAATTATGATAACTAAATGCCTAATCATCTTTGCATTTAAACTATGAAATCTGGACTTACTACAATTATCAATTCGTGACTATCTTTAATTAAATCTAAACTAATTTATGCTTATTTGCGTGAATTCACTTAAGGAAAGACTATTTTCCTTTTCAACATTATGCTCTACTCGCAAATAAGATTGGGCTTAGGCTTAAGAAATTATGGGGAAAAAAAGACAGCTATTTTAGATTATCAAGGAACAACATCAGAGTACAAGCTGTTCTTCAAAAGAAGATCTGTTGCAAACTACTTCACATATGAAAGAAAGCAGACGACAAAGACGTAGAAAAGAAGCGAGAGGGGAATCCTTAGGGTTTCTGGGCAAGCAGAATGGAGTTGATGACTTCGTTGGTGGGATGAAGGACGGAGAGCATGCGCAAAGCCGAGTGCGTAACGACGTCTTCCTCTTCGACGATGGGATACAAGAAAGCTCGCCCTCCGCGGGCGCTTCGTATGATAACAAGAGCGCCGGACTTGATATGCTTCCCGATGTGCTTCAAAACCTTCAGCTTTTCCTCTCTGCGCAGCCCCACCAGCGCCGCCACAAATACAACATCGTAGCGCGCCAGCCGCTCCCCGCCCACGCGGAGAATATCAGACGTAATAAAACTTATTCTCTGAGAGAGCGACGGGTCGTACTCGTTGTGCGAGCGCAAAAGCTTGGACGCCACGGCGTTGGCGCCTGCGTCGATATCGTAGTTGTCAAAGGCGGCACTTTTGAAGTGATGCGTGGCCAGCACGATGCTCGTCAGAGGCAGCGGTCCCGACCCCACAAACGCCACTCTCTTCACTGACGACGATGTTCCCTTGCACACCAATGCGTACTCCAGCGCCGCCAATATTTTGTAGTTGTTATAGTAGGGGAAGATGGGCAGCGTAGAAGGTGAGAGGGGCGAGTGATGTTCCAGCAGCACACCTGCGTAGTGGCGCTCCAAATGCCCTTCCGCCTCCCCGCACAGCTCTATCAGATGCCTTCGCTTCTCCTCCATATCTTTTCCCAACGCCCGGACATCCATTTCTGCTGAGCACGGAAGCGTGCAGAGCCCCACCAGCCGAGTCAGCAGAGCATTCACACTCCTCGACGGCTTCAGACTCTCTAACTTGCTGATCTTTTCGTAGATTTCCATCACTTCCCTAGACAGATTCATTTCCTCTCCCTTCAACATCATTGCAGCCATCTTATCTATCACACAATTTGATCCCTCAGCGTATCTATCTATTACACAACTTGATCGTTCAGTGTATTTTGTTTTCGAACAAATGTTGTAGTCTGTATATATACACCCCCGCTCATATCATTCCATCTGGACAGGTATTACTTCCCAATCTCTGTTCCTCTCGATTCCGTTCACACCTGTCTCTAGTTCTGAATTTATTTTATTCCGCATCCCCTCCCCGTTCACACTGCTATCATGGAATTTCATGACTAATGTGGGCTCGCGCTTGGCAACGCAAGCTTTACTGTTTTCCCGTTTCCTGATGACACTCATTAAAAACTTGTTTCTTTATATAAATTTTGCCATCTGCCACGACAGTGGGTCCAAAAGGTGGATTAAAAAATAGAGAAACAAGGACCTCCACATGCAGCATGGAGGACAAGAGGCACATCACAGTCTCACGTAAACAGCTTCGTTACAGTTGAGTTATAAGAGCTCATGCGAGTCAACCTTGAGATCTTTTCATAGTAATTTTGTTTATAGTTGTACGTTGAAATCATAGTTCCACGAGTTTTGTAATAGGTGAACGGGGGACGGGAGCAGGGGTTTCGAGGATGGGGAATCAAGGGTTTAAGTTTGAGGATGGCAAGGGACGGCGGAGGTGCAGTGGAGGCGGCGCGGCACAAATATATATTACTTTATGAAATAATCATAAAAGATGTATAAAGAATAGGTATAAGAATTACAAATTAAACTTTCATAAATTAGTAAAATCACTGAATAGTAAACATTAAAGTTGTAAATACAATGTAATAATTGCATTAACATTTGAATTTCAAAATGAACATTGACAATGAAAATGTTAAGTCAAAATATATATTATATTCAAATTTTCATAATGATGATTACAATGACAAACGTTCAAAATAACAAAATGAGTGATGTGAGATTTCTAATCATCCTCAAATTTCTCTACTCTCCTAGAGGTAATCATGTTCCTCTTAATTGAGTGGATAAAGTTAAAAATAAACCAGTTTCTTCCAGTAGTAGAAGAAATAGAAACCCGAGGTGGCAAATGTAGGTGCAATGTCTTCACCACCTAAATCACCCCATAACTTACTTATCTCAACCCTACCATTCAATCTTTCTACCAACTTCTCACATACATCTAAATTTTTGCCTTAGATATGAAGGAGGTGGACATAACTCTAGTAATGTTTCCCTAAAATTCAAGCTTACTAAAGTGGCACTTCCACAACCTAGTGCCCCAAGAAGCCCCAAGATTTATCTATGACTTTTTTGTAAATTGTCTTAGAGGAGACTTAAGATCAAAGGGACCCTTAGCATATTTTTTCAATACTATGGAAGGGAAACTAATATTTTCACTAGCAATATAACTAGTGGTTTGGGTTTCACCCCCCTCTCCTTCTACACTTTCATCAAGAACATAATTGGATTCAATTTCACTTTCAACTTCAATTTGTTGAGGCTCAAACACATTCTTACTCAAGCTATGAGCACTCGTAGTGACACTGCAATAAATAATATAAAATTTCTAATTTTGTAACTTTAAAATTAAATTTTAAACTATGTATAATGCAAGGGATTAAGACACCGGTTTTCTTATTGTTTTTCTTAATTTAGATCACACGAAGTGTAAAAGAATAAGATACACAAATAAAAATATTTGTCTTAACCTTTGTCAAACAAGTATTTTTTTTCTTACTTCAAGTCACATGAAGCACTAAAGTATACGATACACAAAATTTATAATCCTAATTGGACAAAATAAAATTAAAAAATTGATATTGTAACAAGGAGAATGGCTTTGGAGATAAATATTCGTAAAAAGGACAATACAACTTTAAAAGACACGCAAGAAAATAAATAGGATTTAAAGACTCAATTTATAGTCATTTGTCTTGGAAATACAAATGTAAATGCCATGACTAAACTGACAATATTATCACATATGTAGCAAGGAATTTCAAGAAGGAACTACAGGTGATCAAGAAAAGAATCAAGGAAGCCGATGATCTTATGGCGACGTGGAAACAATAGTTGGCGAATGTAATGGTCCCAAAAATTAAAGATTTATCCCTAGTAGTGAAGCAATACAAGAATTATAAAGATGCTCTAAATTCCATAGAAGGATAGAAGAAAATGACTAAGGAAGTCTCTTCTTTGAAAATGTTATGGTTTAAAAGATTTTTTAAGTTTAAAATCTAAGTTATTTAAATGACTTATATGTATCTATTTTATGAATTTATGTTGGACTCATAAGTATTATTCTCTTTATTATGAATTGTATGTTTAAAAGTTAGTTATCGAAAACAGTTTTAAATTTAGTTATATAATGAAGTCTATAAATAAAAGGTGTCATTTCTTTGAAAGGGACTTTTTTGGAAATTTTATAATTACAAGTTTGTGAGAAAGAAAGATGTATAAGTATTTTGCAAGGAAATTAAAGGAGAATATCAAGTTTTTGCTCAGATACTTATCCTATCTTTTGATTCTCTTATGTCTAGTGAAAGGTATTTCTTTGCATTATCTTATAGTTTTTTATTATGAAGCTTTAAGTTTTATGTCTAAAATATTTTATAGTATGTAATGTGGGAAATTGTGGTATTCATCTTTCTTAATTTTGCATGTTATAAATTTATTACAATTTTAATGGAAGTTTGAGTTAATACGTGTATGTTTGTTGAATCGGTACTTCTTTTCTCTTTTCTAATAAAATTTGAACATCATATTTGAAATTTTCTATTATTTATCATATGAGGGAACAGTCCCTCTCAAATGCAAAGGTAAGTTGGATAAAAAGAAACTTTACCAACTATTGGCATAGATTTTTCTATTTTGGGTGTAACAAAGAATTTTTATTGTAAAGATTATCATAGCACAAATCTATTTACCAACAAGATTTAAATAATTTAAATAAGGTTATTTATTTTTATGGATAATATCAATAACCTATTTTATTGAATACATCTCACGGTAAGGGGTGGGTCCCTTGGCTCAATTGGCTAAAGCATCATGTTGTAGGCAAGAGCTCATGAGGTCCAGTCTCCTCCCCCATCTTCATGGTATTATATGGTGTTTCATGCCACCAATCACATGAAAAAAATTACTAGGAACACTGCAATTTATAGGGGGCTACCTGATTCCTATAGTCTATAAAAACATCTCATTGTAAATTAAATTTGACACATAGGAATTTATATTTGGGTCTTGAATTAATAAGGCATTCGATTATGTTTTTTATTAGATAAGCAAGGAAGGGCCCTAATCCCATATATATCAAACAACAAGGCTGAACAACCCAACAAAATAGATTGGCCAAACACATAAACCAATCAAAAATAGTAGGGAAAAAATAGCCAAAAAATAAAAATACGAGTAGCAAACAGAGCTACTAGCAAAAGACAAACCATAAACAACTCAAACACCAGAGCCAAGGCTCATCGACAATGCCCCAAGGGCATGTTAAATGAAACAGAGACCTTAGATTTATTTTTATGTTGCACTAATATCGAAGACGAATCAAGTTCATAAGATTAGAAATATTTAGACCGAAAAGCGAAGAGTCACCTTCGGAGTACTGCAGCCTATCATGGCTTGAAGATGGCTCAATTGAAAGGTTATAAGAAGGTATGGCTTGAGGGGGACTCTTTCAACATTATTAATAATTTGAAAAAATACTCTCCCCCGTCATGGAGTGTTGAACCCATGTTATTCGATTCTATTGAAATTCTTAATTCCTTTGATGAGTACTATATATCTCATATTTTTAGAGAAGGTAATGGATTAGCAGATGTATTTTCCAATCTTGGTGTTAGGGGTACTAGGGAGTGGGATGTGAGCGACCCCCTCCCCATGGAGGCTATTGTGTGTATAAATCATGATTATCAAAACTGCCATCTTAGCTGATGATTTGTTATGCCTCAGGGCTTGTATGACTATTGTCATGTGGCTAGTTATTATGTGGAGTGATGGCGAGCTAGATCCTGATCAAGTTGATGGTACCTTGTTTGATTTCCATATGGGATGAAGTTCTAGGTTCATTATTTTCCTCTACCATAATACCGTTGCCACATGGATTATGGGCATTTTTTGGCTCCCATTCTTTAAATTTCTCCTCATAGCTTGCAAGGTTCTCAAACTTCTCGGCTCTACAAATTTCAGAGCCATGGGAGGAGGTAGAAATTGTGTGGATCCTTTCTCCTGTGATTCTTTGAAGAGTAAGGAGGAGGTGTGGCGTATATTAAAGAAGGGTGAGATTACTCCTTATCTGGAAAGGTTGCATGGAAACAACCCGTAGGCGACGGATTTGTTTGCTAAAGCTTGGAACAGTCGAGTTTTGACACTGGGTGGAACAAAATTTGATGTGAATGAGGATTTTATTGCAAATATCACTGGGATTTCTACATATGGGAAGGTGTACAGAGACAAAAAGGAGTTGAAGACTGCTATGCAGATCTTTTTCAAAGGGACTAAAGAACAAGACCTAAAGATGGCTAAGAGCGGTGGGTACCAATGCAGCTCGCTTAAAGCGCTCTGGGGGGACGTTGCGGAGGAACTTATGAGATACACTACCCTCAAGGGTCACTTCTCAGTGGTAAATTCTTATCATTTTGTGCTCCTTAATCATTTTTTCCATAAAAAGAGAATTGCCTTCCCTTTTTATATTTTGGTGTCGCTGGAATATGGTCTGAAGGACCACAAAAAGAACCCTAAGAACCCAGTACTACATGTGGGGCTTATTCTGTTAATTTTTCATTATGCTAAAACATTTGTGGTGTCTAAACTGATTGCTACTCCCAAGGGTAAGCAACTGTTCAAGCTGACTGTGGAGTATGAAACTGCCTTTGAAGAGGAGTTGATTAGCAAGAAAGGGAAAAAGAGGAAAATTGTCCTAGAGGAGGAGTCTGATTCTGAGGAGGACATGGATTATGCCTCGAATTATCAAGCCTCTATGGAGGTGGTCTCGCAACCCTCTGATGTGGGAAAGTCTGGGAAAGGGGTTTCGGGTCCTAAGAAGAAGGGATATGAGATATGCAATAAGGAAAAAGTTGTTGATAAGCCGACTTGAAGCCTAAAAGAAAAGATTGATATTATTGGGGGTGATCCCACAATACTGGTTTACAATTTTTGGCCAAACCGGACACTGAACTGATTTTTTCTAACTAAATCTTCCCTTTCGGGCACCTATAGCGGCTAAATCGTGAGGATTTGAAGATGATGCAAACTAGTGATTTGTGAAATTTTGTCTATAGATTCTAAAAGAAAAATTTAAAAAAAAAATCGAATCAAATTGCACTTCTTTTTCCATCTCCTTCAAAAAATAGTTATTTTCAGTAAACACCATTTTTAAGGAGTGATGCTCACCATATACAACATCAAAAAAATTTAATGAAGGATAAAATTCTAATTTTTTTGAATTTAGATTTGTAATTATGATATCTAGCACTTTCATTTGGTTTCATAGTGTTTTATTGAATATTTTTTCCTTAATCAAGTTTTGAAGTCAAACCAATTACAATTGAGACATAGGTGGACTGTATACAGCATAATTTTTTTTGTATGTATCAAAATTCAATATTTTTTTCTTTGTTGGATCAAGGATTTCAATATCTAGTGCACTCATATTTTTCAAATTTTGTTTTTGATAATCTGCTGTTTTTCCACATTTGTAGAACATAGAGCTTGTTTTTCAGTGAAAAACCTACATTCACAAGAAATAAAAAATAAATATAATAATAAAAATAAATTTATTTAAAATTATACTTTTTGGGAAGCTTATAATAAGGAATGAATACTTACAAAAAATAAATTTTAAATGAATTTATTTGATCCCCCAAAAGGTAAATCAAAAGTGGTTTTTTATCAACATTTTGATAGGTGTAAAGGAGACTCCATTATAAGTATGGTTTAAAACTAGCAGGGTTTGATCTAAGGTGGTTTGATCAAATCCTCTTCAATTTGAATATTTAAAATGGAAATTTTTAAGGCTTAAATCCTTAAATTTTCTAAAAATATGTGATTTTAGCAAAAAATAGACTCGCCCAGAAATTGTAAACCAACATTGTGGGATCACCCTTGGTGATATTTCCTCGATGTCCCTTGGTTTGGAGACCTAGTCAAAGAAGGATCTGATGGTGGGTAGTAACAAGAAAATTTCTATTAGGTTTGCTAGCCAGTTGCTGGAGATGCAAGTCGCTTCTCCCCTAAAGGTGGATGGTGGGCAGGGTGATGTGGATTCCCCAGGTGTGGACTTTGAAATACAAAAGAGAAGGAGGTCTATTGCTGAGGAAATTGTGGACTCTATTCACAAAATCAAAATATTGGTTGCTGGTGGTAACGGTAAGGAGGTTTGCGTCAGCCAGGACAAGGTAAGCTCCTCTTAGGAGGAGGATGTAGAGGGTAAGGGTGATTTTAATTTTGACCTGATGTTCTGGGGTTGGCCAGGGAGGGCTCCATTTCTTTGTTTAAATTGTTTAAATGAGTGTTTCATGAGCTTAACATGACTAATATTAGAGTTTGGGGTGCAATGAGTAAAGTTGGTGAGTCTTCGATCTAGAATCAGATTGATGAATTATTTGACTCTTTGAAGATTGTGGTTGATGAAACATTGAAGATGAAGCAGAAGCTTGAGGAAAGAATTCTCACCCTTGAGGACCAAATGGAGAAAATTTGTGCTAAATTGGAGAAGGGTGGGGAGGGGACTAAATATACTGTGAAGCTTGAGTCTGTTGGCATTTCAACTCCTTTTTAAATGGCCAAGAAACGCAAGGAGAGTTCTCCTGGTGAGGAAACTGGTGCTGGTGGTAGGCTTTTGGAGGAAGAGGTTTCTATGGAGAAGGTTGGTGGGGTGCAGAACATGTTTTGATTAGTGAGGTGAATGTGGGTGGGCCCAGGGCTAGAATGAGGAATAAGACTAAGGTGCAGGCTAGGGCTCCTGCTAAAGATTCATCTGAAGTCATGGATGACTGTCAGAAGGTTGTGGCGTGTGACATGGAGGCTGTTGATATCCTGAAGAACATGTAGTGTTGTTGCTTTTGTCCCTGCTTTTTGGCTGATGTGTGCTTTTTGTAGTTTTCTTTTGCTTCAACTGATCTCTTTTGTAAAGGGTTTTGGGTTCCTTCAAAACCCGTTTTAACTCTAATCAAAAACTAACAAGTTGAACAAAATTTATTTTAGGTGAAGCATCCAATTAAACCAAGTCCAAAGAGTAGGATTTGTAGTTGAGACAACCTTTTCCGAAAAGGGAGCAGGGGCCTCAAGGGAGGTAGCACACAGAGCAGTAGGAGTAGCCTTATCCAAAAACAGCATAAAAAAATAGTAACTTATCCAAGAGCAGCCTTATCCAAAAAAGGCACTTTATTATGTTGGGAACCATAACTTGTATAATTTTAAACACGTGATAAGGATGAGTAACTTATTGGTTAACTATTATAAATAGGATTTTAATCAATTAAATAATTAAAAAAAATGAATTGTACTTATATTCATTTGACTTGACATTAGAAATATCATAATCTAAATCCCTAAGGTATAAGTTTTGATCCACCATGATAGCCTCTCTACAAGAATTTGCAATGGATAACACTCCTAGTGCTCGTCTCGTAAAATTTGAGTTAGGGGGTCAAGTCCATTTAGGTATGAATAGAAAATGGAGCTAGGAACTCTGAAAAAATGGCAATAATAATATCACATGAATTTTAGGCAAACAAGATATTTTAGAAATCTTGAGAAAACTAAATTCCAAAATCAGAGGGAAAAGGTTTGTTTAAAATTCATAACAAATTGTGAGAGATAATTACCTCTCTAACTACCAACTTGCCACCTAATAAAGTGGTTAACCTGTAAAGTAAAATAAATGGAACGTAAATAAAGGTAAAAATTAATTATACAACACCCCCTTAAGAATATCTTAGGTGGGAACAAAAGATTGGGTCCTTTAAACAAGGCTTGATAAAGTACCCAAGTATAATGCACCTGACTAGAAGGCCCCCAAAGATGATGTTATCAATGAATTGGGCCATATTGGACTTATGAAAAGTACTATGATTTATGAGTAAGGAATCATATTCCTCTTATATAGCCATATCCCACTCAAGTATGCCTAATGTCTCATGAAATATCTATGGATCAGAGGAAACAACTAAGAAAGCATGTGGCTCATTCTAATAATTTCCAGTCATGTATCCCTACCATTTCCTGGATTCCCTACCCAAGTGACAACACTATCAAGTATTTTTCTAACCTAGAGAGGGTGAGAAGTGGGTGAGTTAGTTGTCAAAACATCATCCTTCAAAGCATGTGATGAATTAGAAAAATATGGCTCCCCATCACTATCCTCACTATTAGAAGACTTGAATTATAATTTACCTCAAGAACCTAATGTGGATGATTAGATTCATTAAAAGAATCATCAAAACCAAGTGAGTCCTCAATAAAATGAGAAATTATGAGTGTATAATTAGTTCAACTCTCATGAAACTTAACACTTCTCTCAATGAAGAAATCATGTGTGATAGGGTGGAGAAGTCAATATCCTTTTACACAATCTGGATAACCTACAAAGATACAAGGTTTGGATTGGGGATTTGTATCCTTGTGATGCTACTAAGGTATTTGTGTTATAGCTCTAGAGATCCAAAGACCTTGAAGTTATCAACTAATGGTTTTCTTATTTTTTCAAGCTTCAAATGGAGTGATAGCCTTCAATGCTTTGTAAGGAAACATATTTTATATATAACAAAAAAAAATTGATTGCTTCTGCCTAGTATTGTGGTGTAATACCTTTGGAGTGTATCATACAATTATCCATATTTTTCAAGGATATATTCTTATCTTCTTCAAACCATATTATTAAGGAGTATAAAGAATTGTCCATTGCATGTCTATCCCCTTTGTTGTGAAAAAAAAAGTAAACTTGATGTTGACATATTCCCCCATTATTAGTTCAAAGAATTTTGATGATATTCCCTAATTGTTTCTCAACTAGTGCCTTGAAATCTTGAAATTTGTCAAAGACTTCAGATTTTTGTCTAAGAAAGTCTAGACACATGTATATCTAGAAAAATTATCTATGAAGGTGAGAACATATCTTTCCTTAGTAAAGGATGGATGGGAGAATACCTATGATACATCACTGTGAGGTATATCCAAAGATTGTGTTGCCCTCTAGGATTTTTCTTTGTCATTTTTTTCTCTAGGATGCTTAACAAGGGTAAAACCCACATAAAGACCCTTAGAGAATGTGACTCAGCAATCCTATGATTATGTCTTTATGATTAAGTTTCTCTAGAGATAATGGTATTTAATGTGGCCAAACCATTCATGGCATAATTTTCTAATATCATTTGAATGAGTAAGAAAGGTTGTGCAAGAATCATCAAAAGAAAAATATGAGAAGGTATATAAACTAGAATGGTGATATTCCCTTCCCAAAGCTACTAAATCATTGTTAAATCCAACTCTCTGATCTCAACTGTATCTAGAAAAAAATGACTCTAATGCATTTCCTTATGTGAGTAATCTATTACATTGATAGGAGACTGGTTGAAAGTGAGGTTGGAGTATCATCACCCATGGTGATAGTAGACATGCTAGAAGGCTCTAAGAAAGATAACTCAACCTATCATTAACCCATGTGGTTTGAAGCATCGGAGTCAATAATCTAAAATGGAGATGAAGTGAAATGTTTAGCAACTAGAGCCTTTACCTTATACTTTTATTTATCCTTATCCTTATTTGATTCCTAGTTTTATGAGGATAGATTGATGGACTCAAGGACCCCTATATTATTCATTTTAATTTTAGAAAGGTGGTCAATCTATTTATTCATGTGCTTGTGTTCATCATGTCCAATCTTCTTATAGTAAGCACACTTGACTCTTTCTTTCTTAGGTTTCCCTTGATTTGAAGACTTTTCATTGTTAGGCTTGGAGGACATAGATTTTTGTTCTTTTTATTCTCCTTATTCTCCTTATTCTTTTGTTATGATTGCTTCTTCACTTCCAGTTTAAATCCTTTTGTTTCCCATTCCCAATATTAAGGGATTGAGATTTTGTAGACTTTAATTCCCCATCTGAATTAACTTATCTTGCTTCGTAGTTAGGTTGGAAATAAAGTCATCTAAGGAGGGAATTTTCCAAATGGAACCCATAGCACTCTTGGTGGAGTAGAAAGTGGAAAGAAACACTAAGTAATTTGGACCTCGCTTAGAGCGAATATAAATAACTAATTGATCATCTTTTTTCTCTATTCTATATTCCTTAAGCTACAACCTTAGTGATTTAAATATGGTGAATAAGTATTATAAGTTGTCAAAAGAACTAGGGTTGAAACTAATGAGCTCATTCTCCAACTCATGCCTTCTCATTTCATCTTGTTTCCCAAAGAGTTCTTCTAAATCTATCCAAAATCATTAGGTGTATTTAAATCTTCAACATGGAAGAGAATTTTTGGAGACACAATTAGACACAAGAATCCAAAATCTTGATCACGATTGTTGAACCACTTAACTTTAGAACTCTCATTAGATGGTTAGTTTTCAATTCCCATTGCCACTCTATATAACCCCTTATTCTTTAGTATAAGTTGAATCTTAGTTTTCCATTGGTGGTAATTAAATGGAGTTAAAGGAGTAACAGGTAGATTTTCATCCATGATTTGTTGCAACAAACAATAGAAGTGCAAAATTAAAAAATATAGAAGGAAGTGCACACAACAAAAGAACATCCCCCTCTTGATTCAGTAGTAGAGACCCCTCCAAAATTTTGACACTATAATTTAATGCGTAAGAAAGTCCAATTGGAACAAAAATATTCAATTTATAATTTTAGTGCAAAATCATTTCCAATAGATTGAGTATAAAAAATGAATCACTTTCAAAAAAATGGCACTCAATTTTAAGTTGTCAATCAAAAGTTATATCAATTTAAAAAAATTCCTAAATTTGCAACTAAAATTTTTACACAAAATGTCTTTGCAAAAATTTGAGAGGAAATCTTTTAAAATAATGGAGGTGAAGTTTAATCCCCCTTTGATTGGTTGTGACCAAGGGCTGAAAGTCCCATGTGACCACTGGCTTTACTCAAATGTGTTGCATTGAAGTTGTTGAACCTTTGCAAATGTGTTGGGTTTGAATATTTAAACAAATATGTCTCTAAACTTTGAAAATATAGCTTAGAAATACAAATATCGACCACACTATAAGAGAATATAGCTCCAAAAAAAAAGTTGAGAAAACTACAAGAGATTTTGTAAATATTTTATGGATTTCAATAGAATTTGCAAACATCAATCAAATTTTATCCAATATTTGCAAACCTTCACTTGATATACACAAATGCACACTGATTTTGCATAGATAATGCCAGTATTTACAACTTTCCAACTTTGTGGGAGCATTTACAGCCTCACAAAAATAATGATTGTTAGGTACTCTCGATCTTACATAGATCCTTGACCTCACACAACACTCCACTACGAATAAATTTGCATTGAATGAAAATGAATTACCATTCATACCAAATAGGCTCTAATACCATGAAAATAGAGCCAGGAACTTTGGACAAAATGGCAATTACAATATCACATGAATCGCAAGTAGAAAATATATTTATTAATGATCAAATGAGGTGTATATAAAGGAATTTTGAGAAAACTAAATTCCAAAATTGGAGGGAAAAGGTAAAGTTATCAAGGATTTTATTAAATATGAAATTAAAATATTGAATAGGCTCATTTCGCACTCTTTTCTCTCTTGTGAATATTAAAAATGTCTCTTTTAGGTCTATGTTTTCTCATAATTAATTCACAAAAAAAGTTTCTAGTTCCAACCATGAATATATTGAATTGAATTTTGATTGGTGGTACCAAAAATGGGCATCATCCTCCAAATTCAATGGGAATCATCTAAAACCTATATTATGGATGAAACCTAAAAATCCTTGAGTGTTTTTTAATTCACTAATGTGTTCTTATGTAGGTATCATACTATTGGTGGTGTAAGTTGGTAAATATTATGAACATTTCCAAGAAATTTAATGTGTTCATTTTCAATCCAAGACATACAAAGAAGTATTTAAAACTACATCTAATCAACTAGAAAAATACTAAAATTCTCTATTTTCAAAATTTTAACAAAAAAGAAAAACATTCAAGTTATTGAAAAAAATAATATCTACCCATTTTTGTTATCAAACCCTTTTAGTCCCACCTATGTTGATGGTTATTTTTTCACACCAATAATGAGTAGAAAAAATTTCCCACAAAAAATCATTTATTCCTCCAAGGTTTTATGTAGCCATTTAAGGTTGTGATCTAAAACGGGCCTCAGAGGTTGTGTAGAACAATTCTATTTAAGGGAATTTTCTAGTAATCTTTGGGAATTCTTAGTTCTTATTGTTCCTAGTATATTTTAACAATTTATTTGTTTTATAAATATGTGTGATTTATTATTATTTTAATTCATAAATTGTAGGGAAAATTCACTATTTATGCTCATAAGACAAGTTCAAATTATTTATCATTAAAGCTCATATAGTGAGAAATGAAACATAATTTACTCTATTATAATCTAAACTATTAGGTTTTAAATAAGTTCAAAATATATTAGGGAAGGGATGAAATTAGAAAATATTCTAAAATAATTTAATAGTTTCTTCCTAATTAGTATAACCTTCACAAACCATATTATATATGCATTGAAATATTTCACATGTCTAGGAAAATAATTCTAAACACTATCTAGATGAAAGAACAATGGTTGGTATTTATTTTAACAATTAGGAATTCACTCAGATTAAAGGTAAACTAGAAAAATATTTCATACCAAACTATATATGCAAGAATACTATATTTAACTAATACAATACCAAATTGTATTTCTAGGGAAGAAAGTCTACATCTTAGCTGCACTTGAGTGAAAGATATACTTGTGACAAAACTTGCATAGATCTAAAGAGAAATCTATCAACTTAATATTAAAGAGAACTTATCGAACTTATCAAATTAATATAAAATTCTGACAATAAATTGAAAACTAATTATTACCAAGTTTATATAAAAAAAAAAGGAGATTCATAAAACATGCCAAGAAAATAGTAAATAAAAAGAATTCAAAAGTATGATTTTCTTCTCTCTAATTAAGTTCCCTTAATCCACTATATTCATGATCACAATTGTTGGTTGACATGGGGAATGGTCCTCTTCCATCTTAATCAAACTAATCACCTAGATTTGTTCCACCTTTTCTTTAACTTCTTGAAAATCTCTAAGTAAACCTCTACTAGCCTTTCGCACATACTCCTAGATTGTAAATACGTCAATCAAGTTTCTTGTCATTACTATGCAATCACCTAATTTTCTTTTTCTTCTCCTTTTCCTCCTTGTGATATCTTTATCTCTCAAGATCAACTATACACATCATCAATAGTTTAAACTAATTTGAACAAATGTGCACTTACAAAATTATTTAAATGTCATTGATGGTATCTGGGGGTATATATTAAATTGATAAAAATAGTATTTTTCTCAAGGTCCATTGCCACCTGTCATTATTGAAGTATACCTACAAAAAAATATCATTAACATAATTCAATAGAAATTTGGTTTATATTAATATTAATTTAATGTAATAATGCTACAAGATCTCAAACTAAGAGAAAATAATAACAAACATAGTTCACCCAAAATATTCCAAAAGAATCAAAAAGCAAAAATAATTTTAAATTGATCTCTACATCATATTTCAAATCAATATTTTACCTTTGTAGATCTTACTGATAATATATAACTACCAAACATTTTTAAACAATCAAAGAATAGACTGTAGATCACTTTTATTTATTATATTTATTCATGAGTATATCAAGCCACCTCACCAAACAATTCGGCTTTGAAAAATGTAAATATATGGTTTTATGAATCACTAAATTCAAAGCTTAGAAGGAAAGTGAAGTCTCAAAAATTGATCCTGAAAGATAAAAAAGGTGTAGAATATGCTTCCTACACAACTGTGAGAAAAGATATGTGCAAAAATTAAACCAATCATGTAGGTATGAGGAATTAAATACAAAAGCAATGATAAGAACACAGTGATTTACATGATGAAAAAATAGGATAAAAACCCCACATTTCAAAGAAACTCAATATATTATTTAGTACGCTAAGGTTACAATACATGTAGATTCTAAGCCTTTACATGCATATCACCAACCAGAGATATAATATAGTTTTGGAAACATAAAAATACCTACAAAATTCACTATTAAAACCACCAGTGCAAGAAATCTTTAAATAGGAGAAGCTATACATGAAACCATGATCTAAAACCACCCAAAATGTGGCACCCAAATCCCTATAAGTTAAAAATTTAGCCTAAATTCCACGATGAGTCCACAAGCTAAAAATAACATATTCCTTCCACCTACCATAAGTTTTTCATAATTCACTCACCAAATTGTATGCTCCTTTTTTGCTCCATTATCCCCATTCAAAGATGTATTATAATGTTTCATAACACATCATAATTTGGTCAACAATTACAATTTTCTCTTACAACTCTTTATGTGCCATAGGTGTTTTGACATTTCTAATGTGGGAAGCCCAAATTTTAGAGGCCTTAACTTTTTATTTTGGAGGTTGATTAGGCCCCTTTTTCATATTGTGTACATCTTGAATATATTTACATATTAGGAATTTAGGAACCAATTTTAAAGCCTTAAAAACATATTTTTGTAATCTTAACATTAGGAGAAAGGTTGAGACACCTTTCCTAAAATTCTCCCACTTTTCAAAAATCTTTTAAGAGAAAAGGGACTACTAAAACTATAAATAAATTACATGGGACTAAGAGGCCCATAGACTCATAGAATCACCTAAGATTTTTTATGCTCACTAGACTTGTCAATGCATCTATAACCTTTTGTAAAGTGTTAGATTTTGTAAACGTGATCACCCTCTCATATTCTACCATGTCATGAAAAAATGGTACTAGACATCAATATGATTTATCCTCACATGAAATGTTAGGTTATTTTCCAAATATATGGTACTCTAACTATCACATAGAACTATAATAGCTCTTAAAGTCAGCCCCACATCTTAATACAATCTCTTAAAAAAAATAGCTTCCTTACAAGCATAAGTATCTTCCATGTAATTATCTTATGTAGTGGACAATTTGACCACAACTTTCTAATTACTTATATAACTAATTGCACCACTAAACATAGTGAAAACATATCCACTAGCAAATCTCCTATTATCAATATCCCAAGCCCAATTTGAATCCACAAATACATGAACTAAGTGTTGGTTCCATATATAATCATCATGATAATAAATGGAGTACTCAAAGGTACCCCACAAATATCTTAAGACCCTCTTAACTATATCTCAGTATACTCATCTAAGATTGGCCATGAATTGTTTCAAGACTCCCACTACTTGGGTGATGTCTAGTCTAGTACAAATAATAGAATACATAAGTTACTCAAGCTACATCCTCCATATTACTATGATAATTCAAGTACCATTCTACTAAAAAATTATTCCACATTGAAATAGAAACACACAATGGTATTCAAGTTATCATGTTGAACCTCGCCAACAATAAGTTTGTTGGTTAACAGATTGTGCACTTTCTAAAATTTTAAATTCCTTACTCTATTGCCCAATCTTAATGCAAATCAATAACCAACTGTTGAGTAAACTACTCCTTGGTGAAATAGTTTCTCTCTTAATTTTATGAGTTATAGCTCCCTCTTCTGATAAATAATATATTCACTTCTGAATTTTAAAACTTAAAATATAGGTATGCTTTTAACCAAAAAGTAGGAAAGGAAAATCAAATACTTATAAATATTTAGCATTGAACCCCATTAAATTAGTTTTAATCATGAAATACATTTAGCACATAGACCAATTGCATTCCACGAAATATTTAATGATAAATTTTAACAATCGAAGACAATCTTGAAACTGAAGTAGATTCAATAATTCAAAATGATTCCACATTCACACAAAAATGCAATAACCAAAAGAAATAGATTATAACACATAGATTATAATAGATCTCATTCATTCATTTATCTAATTATTGCTCATTTAAACACAACTTTTAGTTTCAATAGTCTCCTTCTTTATCTTTCTTCCAAAATTGCTAAGAGAGTGCATCGATAACATCATATTATATCTATTCAACTTAAAGTGTAATTGTTTCTTGGAATTAATAAAAAATAAAAAGTCTCTTTAACTTCTTGACTTAATGTTCATTACAAAATATATTTAATAAAAACAAGTAAATTATTGCTAAGGTGGCATGTTTCTAGTTATTCCTTCTTGTGATGATTGATCGGATAGCATGGAAATCCTAGCTTTGTACATGTAGAACACCTTGACTATTGGAGGAATCTCGCTATGCTACATGATGATTATGTTCTTAGTCCTCAGCTTCCCTAGAGCCTTGTTTGCTCTTGCTACATCTATTTTTCTTGAGTATGTCATTGTAAGTCTGGGGAATTGAGATAGCAACAGATCAATACCACTTAGTCTCCTTATATTTTCCACACTAATTTGTTTCTTATCACAGGGGCCCTTCATCAAACCTTTAAAATTTCCTTTAAAATTTTCTACATCTTCATCATGAGGATCATTTTATTTCTAGAGATGGATATCAATACTTGAAAGGTTATTTTAGATCTCATCTTTCATTTGATTAGATTCATTAAGTAATTTTCCCTACTCCAATATATTTTGTTTTGGGAATGAAATATTCCATTTGATAATCCATTTCCATATAACAATCTATTGTCATCAACACTTGGCAAAACTTGTTCAACCACCAATTTGTCTATTCCTATTCCAAGCACTTCTTTAAAATCACCATTTGTTTTTAACCAAACAGACTCGGGTCATGTTTGGTAGTGGTAATCTCTTTATCTATCTTAGCCTTCGACACTTCAATGACTTCGCATGTCTTCTTCATGTCAATGATCAATTCCATTCCTCTAACCAAGATATTTGTAGTCCAGTCTTTAGTTATCTTTTCATAGGTTTTATAACCATGAATTTTATGAACCATATCTTTCCCTATAGATGAATTTAGATCAAAATAAGTAATCATTTGATTGATCGGTTGACAAAACGGGTACAATCAATTATTTTGAGCATTTAGTTAATATTTTTACCTGATGCTTCAACTCATCTTTACTTTGATTATTTATAGTTGTCTTATCCACCAATCTAGTAGTTGTTACTTGAAAATTGTGTACATCCCCATCTCTAGTGGAAGGTCCCAAGTTAAATTTAGTGATATTAAAATCATGAATAGTCGCATGTCATGCATCCTTTTGTACAGAGGGATGTGCTACTTCCACATACATATTTATGATATCAATATCCTTCATTAATCTAGATGTAGTTTTAATTTCTTAGACTTAGGAGTTCTCTAGAGCAATTGGTCAACAAAACCTTATCAAGGAGATTCAATTAAATTGGTTTCCTTTTCTTTGACGGTGTTTTCTCTAACCATGAGGTAGAAGTGGGAGTTTTCATGGACTTGGTACTTGGAGATGTGAATTCTAGATCTATCCTAAGGGGAGGAGTATCAAGGATTCTCACCTCAGGAGAATAATGTCGAGAAGGCCCTACCCTAGGTGGAGATTTCTATGGTAAATTTGGTGGAGGATAATTGGGAGAAGGGGGAGAAGAAGAATCACTTACTTGTGATGGAGAGGAAGGAACATCTATTATTTTTTCTTCTACTACATGTGTGCCCTCCTTTTGTGTTTTCTCTTGAACATCATCCCCATAAGTTTTCCCTGGAATCCCTTTCTCTGGAGGATCCTCATCACCATCTCCTTGTCCACCTAGAATTGTTTTTTGAGTAGAAGAGGAGGATTGTAGAGTGGAAGATGATTGTGCTTGGCTACTTTCCCCTTGATGTTGAGCATGTTGAGATTTTTGAGGCACAGTTATTTGTTTTTTTTGTAGTTTTCCTAGCCACCCAATCTTGAGTTCTCTTGAGTACTACTACAGTCTTGGCATCAATAATTTCCATTTTCTTAATACTCCAATCCATCGACACAATTGGCTACACCTATACATGACTGACAAAAATTGGGTCTAGTAGGTCAGATTCATCATATTCTATACCTTGGATATCCCAATTTAATCTAAATGTTATAATTTGTCTTAAAGATAATCTCATCCAACTTCTTCTTCAAACCTCATACTCATTCGCACAATCTGCCCAATAATCCTCTAGATGTGCAATATGGTAAAATCCTATCCCTAATTGTAAATTATCTTTGACAAAACAATTATTGTTAAAGGGGAATCTCCTTTCATAAAATTGCATTGTATACTTCATTAAATCTCTTTCAATATTGAGGGAAGCTGACATTGATTTGCAAGAGTAATATCCAAGGCCAATAGGGAATTGAATACCTACCTTCTTCCTCTCTTGACATCTTTAATTTACTTTTGCAACTTGTCTACATACTTCAATGAGAACAAATTTGTCCTCTACATATTTAGGTAGCTTGTAAGGGAGTCCATCAAAACCTCCAATTCTAATGTAAGTAAATCTATGAAACTATATGAAATGGCTACCATAAGTGTCAATCAATTGAACAACTTCCAAAGAAATCATCAAACCTATGCTCCCTTGGATATCTCTTACCATTCTCATTGTGAATTCATCATTCACTCTTCTAAAATACCTGAAACTTCTTTCCAATTGGAGTTGGTTATAATAATCATATACTTGGACATCTTCATCCTGAACCTCAATTGGTCTCAAACCTAGCCAAGGTTTGGCACATGCAATAACATAGAAAAATAGGAAGTCATATGGAATGACTTATTAAGGGGAAATTGAACAATCATAAAATTCTTTTGATCATATATGAGTTGAGACCAATCAAGATATTGCACACTATGGATAATTGTTTGTATAAAGAAGTATATCAAGTCTTCAAAATCATGAGCCCTTTTATTACCCCTTAGTCTGTGCAAAAGAATGATTATATCATAGATCTCATCCGCAAAATGGGTCCTATTTAGCTTTTTAGGCAACTAGGATTTTATCTTATTGGGGTAGCAAACCATTCTCGAGTGATAACATTTTTGTATTGTCACTTTCATTCTTGAAAATGTTGATGAGAAAGAATGAAATTCAAGTTTGTGTACACTTATCTTTCTAGAAATTGTAAACACGAGGCAAAATTATCTTATTTATCTTAACAACCAATCAGTTATCATTTGTCTTGTTTTCCCTTGTATTGGATTCATAATGATTAATGCATTATATGACTAGGTCTATACATTGCACTATCACTAGAAAGGCTATGGCTTGCAGCAACCCACTTTCAATAAGTCTCTGAGTAATTGGGGATCTATCTTCCTTCCCAATTCTTTCCTAAAATTTGTTCAAATTTATATGCCCTAGTTTGGTGTCCCCAATTTCTAGTAATGTGCTCGACAAACCAAACAAATGTTCATTAACCCAAGTACTTATACTTCATGGTGAATACAATTTGAACGAGTATTGTCATAATTTGTGCTTAGGAAATGATTCAACCTAATTGTATGGGATGTTATAACAATGCTCAATTCCCAAATTTGCAAGAATTCTCCTTGAGTTATCTTACGATATGTTAGGCCAAGAAAAAATTCAATATATTTATGTGTTAGGATTGAATATTGCAACACCACTGCTCATAGGTCTTTCGTAATTCTTCTCTTCTATCACCAAAAGAAATGGTCCTAAATGCTTGTTAAAATGAATTCTTTTGACAATATAATCTCTATATAAGTGCTTTTAATTAATGTTTGGAGTGGTAGGTGAGAATTAATGGTGCACTTAAAATTTGACACATATGAGCTTTCCTTTCTTACATTTATTTTTGACACTTTGCAAATTTTGAAAAGGGAATAGTTATGAAAGCTTATTGGGGAATCCATGGGTTTCAAGAACCCTGTCGGGCTCCGACAAAGGTTTTGAAACCTTGATGATCATCTGAAGGACCTTGTTAAAATACCTTTTGAAGAACGCAACTTTCATAACATGAATCTCTTCAACCTTTATAGGGATTATCAAAATCTCATCGATATCCAACAAAGGTTTTGAAACCTTGATTGAGTTTTGAAATGACTATTTTCCCTTCATATTGCTCAAGACTTTGGAAAACCCATACTTGAAGCCAAATTTTCAATTTATGTGAGCCCAAAACTTGAATGAGAGTATTTGGTCGGATATAAATGAGTTTTTGAAACCTTGTTAGATCCTGAAATAGTTTTCAAAACCTATAAATCTTCTAAAACTCCTACAATTTAACCAAACTTGATTAAGTACTCAACTTATTTCATTTAATTCTAGCTTGTGTCTAAGTTGTGAAAACCCTTTTGGGTCCCAACATAGTTTTAAAAACCTTTAAAATAATCAATGGAATGAGCATTTATAATCTTTCAACATTAGAATGATGGGGTAACACATGGTTGTGACAACTAAGTCGAAACCTGATGAGGTTCTAGAAACCATGTTAGAAGTCGACACTAGATGACAAGGCTCTTTTCAAAAATTTACAAGGTTTTCAGAGGGACATTGAAAACTATGATAATACTTGGCTCTAATTGGGGATCAATACTATGAAGGATGTGAAATAACCTAGAATGGTAGATTAGTGCCCTATCCATTGGGGCACAGAGTCAACACTTGCAACACATAAGCAAGGATATGATGAATTGAGAACTACAAAGAAATAAAGAAAGGAGGGAACCAAAGAACAAGCCAAAACTCCTAACATGATATTTACAAGGGAGAAACATGTTGGAATTCAAATTTGATATAGCTTCAAATCTTTCCCATTGATGGAGGAGGCAAGGAAGTGTCATCAAGATAAGATAAATTAAAATTATGTGTGTTGCATATTTGAGCGATTCTGAAGGGACCCTTCCATAAAGAATCAAACTTCTTGTGCACACCCTTAGGCTCTCTTCTTCTATCCAATAAAACCAATGTTGATTTTTTGTCACACCTTTCATATGACATTCCAATGCTATCACTCATGTGCTCCATTCCTCCACTTGGGATTTTTATGCTCTTGTAACTATTGAACAAAATACATTTCCATAATTCACAAATATCAAAATAGATTTAATACCAAAATGATCCATGAAGTCTCAAATATAGTAGAATTTAAGAACCACAACTAAATTATTGGCTATTCTACCTGCTCCAACAAATAATAATATTATTGGAGATGAATATTGTTGAAAAAATAAAATAAAAATTTGGAAATAAAATATTCAACACAATAAAGTCAAAAATTTCACCCTAGAAAACTCCACAAAGAGGAAAAACCAACTTGATAGTGGCAATTATTCATCTACCATGATGCTACTAGATAAAAGAACAAATACAAAAAGTGGATATTGTAGTAGTTGTTCCATAACTACTCTATCAAGCCTCTACAAACTACGAACAATTCAACTCTCCTTTTTCCCTTAACTACAACACTCAAATTTTGCCTATCATGCTTAAATCACATATTCTTCACCTCTATTTATAATTTCTAGTAGGGTTGGAGCATCCCAAT
The DNA here is from genome assembly GCA_007115665.2 of Sequoiadendron giganteum. NCBI lineage: Eukaryota > Viridiplantae > Streptophyta > Pinopsida > Cupressales > Cupressaceae > Sequoiadendron > Sequoiadendron giganteum. The sequence continues at coordinate 254,135,664 of CM021108.1, read as the reverse complement.
TGGACCTTGAAAAATCCTCTAGAAGCTAGAAGTGGAAAAAATATTGTGTTTTAGTTCTTGATTAACAACAATTAGTGGTCAAAATTACAAGTGCAAGTTCAACCTATTTCAATCCCACAACTACAATTCTAACCAAATTCAAATCCATATGTACAATTTTGACCCAAAAAATCTTCTATTGATTCTTTCATAACTCAACTTAATATTCACAATTTTATTTTTTCTAGATCCTAATGTGTTTGAGAAATATTTACAAACTACCAACCACCTAACCATATATTTTTAGAAACTCGGTGAAATTAAGAAGACATTAAACACTTGAACAATAAGGGGTTAACTTGATGCTATATTGGCAAGAAAGAAATACATAGACATGCACTTCTAAAGAAGGAGAAATATACAATTATGAGTTTGTTAGATTTTTGAAGGCAATCCATACTTACTTATAGGCTATTATTGACATACAACAAATATGATCTTGAGTAATTTCATAGTGATGAGCCCTCTAGTAGGCATGGTCCACAAAAGCAATTGATACTTCGTACCAAGAAAAACACACAATGAACTTCTAAAAAGTATAAGGAATTTTGACTTCATGCACTGCAAATGTAGTGCAAATCATGACATACTATGTACATGAAAATGAAAAAAAATGATCTATTTATTGAAATCAAGTATAATCATATATTTTGAACCCTATTGAGGGTTCATGAATTATAAATCTATATGTTAATAATACATTTATCATGTTTCATATATGGGCAAAGAAATTCAAGCCATCATGAAACACCAACATAATCAACCATGTATTGGAAATGTGCAAAGCTTCAAATATTATAGGTTAGAGAAAATAGATTTGCCTCTAATTAAGATTATTTTATTTCTTATGGTTGTTAGCTCACAAATTTGGGAGATCACATTAGAGCAATTATTCTTATTATGATATTGTTATCAGGATTCAACCGTGTAGTTTTCGAGTCAAACTCATTGACCCATGATTCATGAGTAGTGGTTCACAAGAACCCATCTCTCATGATAATGAATGGTCCACTTAGCACTCATTGCATCTAGGTGATGCTCACAGAGGTGAAGCATTGGTCCGTCCCGGGAGGTCACCCATCGATCTCCTGCTGCTAACTGAAGTTTCCCTTTGCCCACTTGCTTGCTACCCATTTGCAAAACCTTCAGCAAGTGTTGTGCCTTATGAACCATTCATTATAGAGCCCCTTTAGCTCATCAATTGATAAGTAGGAGGTTTCTTCCACAGCGTGTCAAATTATGATATTGCTATCAGGATTCAACCCTGTAGTTTTCGAGTCAAACTCATTGACCCATGATTCATGAGTAGTGGTTCACAAGAATCCATCTCGCATGATAATGAATGGTCCACTTAGCACTCATTGCATCTAGGTGATGCCCACAGAGGTGAAGCATTGGTCCGTCCCGGGAGGTCACCCATCCCAATACTGCTCCAGCTTAAGCGCGCTTAATCGCGGAGTTTCCCCCAAGGTTAAACCCACTTAGCTTGCTAGCCCATTTGCGAAACCTTCAGCAAGTATTGTGCCTTATGAACCATTCAGTATAGAGCCCCTTTAGCTCATCAATTGATAAGTAGGAGGTTTCTTCCACAGCGTGTCAAATTATGATATTGCTATCAGGATTCAACCGTGTAGTTTTCGAGTCAAACTCATTGACCCATGATTCATGAGGAGTGGTTCACAAGAACCCATCTCTCATGATAATGAATGGTCCACTTAGCACTCATTGCATCTAGGTGATGCTCACAGAGGTGAAGCATTGGTCCATCTCGGGCGGTCACCCATCCCAGTACTGCTCCAGCTCAAGCGCACTTAATCGCAGAGTTTCCCCCAAGGTTAAGCCCACCTACTTATCAATTGATGCCTCTAATTAAGATTATTTTATTTCTTATGGTTGTTAGCTCACAAATTTGGGAGATCACATTAGAGCAATTATTCTTGTCAAGGCATGTGAAGTCATGGTAAATACTTTATTTCATCATGCAAATCCATAGTTGATTTTCTATTACTATTATATGGATGTGACTGTAAAAAAATTTTTACTTTGACAAACCAAGAAAATAAAAAACCTAATTCATATATAGAGTTCTAGACTATCCTAGCAAATGAGACAGGTATAAAACCAAATGCATTCTTTGGCCTATGTTTTTGAACCCTAAGTACTATGTGAACCCTTAAGTTTATTTTGGGGCCAAAGATTACTTACTAAAATAAATCATAGAGGATGTCAAGAAGCATTTTACAAAATTTGTTGATTTGATCAAGATCTTGAAACTTTGAACATAATTTGCCATGTCTAACACAAATGATGGAGCATATGGAAAATGTCTAAGCAATTATTGACAAGTTACATATCTTAAATACATCTACATAAAAGATGTTGAGAGATATTAGTCTTGAGGTGCCTATATAACCAATGTTATAAAATTCAATATAAGTGTCTTGAAATCGATATATTTTGACATATTTAAGATAGACGTACTTTAGATATTTATACTAGTTTATACACATATGAACACATTTTTTAACTTATTTAAATTATTTAATCTAATCGACATTACTTTATTTTTACTTGAAAAACTATTTTATTTATCTACAATTTTAATATATTATTATTTTGAATCTTAAATACATAACTATTTAAATGGTGTTAAAAGTTTTATGAAAATAAATTGTTTTAATAGTTTTACATGTTATTTATTAATATATATACCATTTTTTTAATTAGAAAGTAAATGATAGTTGGTAAGGGGGCCAAACCCTTGTATACAGACTAACATAGAAATAGCAATGAAGCCCATCAAACTACAAAAAAACATCAAACAAGTATTAGCCAAAGAGCCTACTATACAAAGCTTGAAAACCAATGACAAAACCACCAAGTTAATAGCAAAAGGATGGCAAGAAGATAACCAAAATACAAGATACAAAGAAAAAGAAAAAAAACTTAGACCATACAACCAAAAAAATCAAAATAAGACCTACATTCTTGATTCTTAACAGTTGGCATATAGCCATTAAGATTTAGAGTGGCTTGACTTCCATTAATCTCATCTTTCTCTATCTCCCTTAAATGCATATCCTTGTAACTCAATCTCTCTCTTTAGCAATGATCCCCTAAGTAAATAGTTCTCTAAGAGCTACTAGTTATGCACATATATAGCCTATTTGTTTTTAAACAAGAGATTTATTAATGAAAAGTACAAAGAACACCTCCCAAAAAAATGATAAGAATACAAATAAGTGAATAACTATTTTAATAATGTTAAAAATAAATAAATGAAAACAAATTATTTTAATAGTTTTATTTATAATTAAATAAAAATAATTGTTTACTTTAAGAGTTAATTATATTTAACATGAACATTAAATTTGGAATGTCTATTGGCTTGATAAGGGGGTTGAATTAAAAATGGATAGAGGAATGACAAGAGGCTAATGTGAGGGCAGATGAAGTGTCGGAGGGTGAAGAAATGATGGTTCAAAAGGGCACAAGGTGATCATTAATTGAGATAGGTACATCATACAAGGAAGGTCAAACAATGTAATTATTCAAAATGCAAGAGAAGAGGTTTAATGCAATCAAATGGAGGATTTGGAAATCTTTGGCTCCCATACTTCAGTTGATGGTTGTTCTTGGGAATGTTGGTTGTGTGAGGATGCAAAGGGGAAATATAGCTTCTTCCTTAGGCAATAGCGAGGGGAAGCAAAGAGAGGTGAAATGTGGTTGTAGAGCCCCTACTAATGTCTAAGTAAACTTGGTGGCAATCACAGAATTCGGAGGGAAAACCTAGCTGAACAATCCATTTGAACCTTTGGAAAGACCATTGAATTATCAATCAGGACTAGTAAGCTTGTGATGGTACTAGAATTGTATGTGCTTTCAAAGACTTAAAACTACCTAATGCATCCTAGTACAGGTGTTACACTTGTTAAGCAATCATAAAAATGCATAACAGTAAAGGAAGTAATGTTGGCACTATTGTTGTGGGTACCTACAATATAAGACTGTAACTAATTATTGTTAAGAAATGAATGATGGAATTTAACTGATACTGATAACTAAACCTACACTTTGAAGTACAACAAACTTAAGCAAACTAATGCATAAATGTAAAACAAGAATTGCTCATGAATAACACAATGAATCTAATTAACATGCATTTATGAATAATTGCTACAACAAAAGTAATTATACAAAAAATGAAGTGAACAGTTCCCTTGAGTGGCCCTTGCTCAAGTGACTGTCTCCACTGATTTAACTCAAATCTAGCTTCTTAAATTAACACAACCATAATAATTCAAAACTATTCATTGCACAACTTCATAATATCACATGAGATTCTGTTGGAATATCTTATTCATGAAATCATGATTGAGCAATAAACATTGTCTGTGTAAGAACAACAACTAGCTAAAAATATCTGGTAACTATATCTATTGTTGAACAAATTAACTAACTCATAATACCTCAACCATCGAGTCATACATATAAGCACAGGGGAAGTTTATTAAAACAAGGACTCCAAACTGAAATCATAAATCACTACTCCCTATATATCAGAGTGTGATAAAGACTAAACAATATGTAACTAAAAAAGGAAGAAGAGTCCAAGTAGAATTAAGACTCTATTGTAACAAAACTAGAACGTGGACTATTTGAATCAATCATGTTAGACTCCTAACTGCAACAGGGTTCGCTTCCCTTTAGCATATTTATTGGACATCATAATGATGCACAATAATCTTCGTTAAGTGTCTCCAAGATGTAGTTGTTGCACTCAGTTTATTCTGGCACCTCCCCTGCTCTGCTATCTGGGAACTCCTTTGGCTACGGGTTGCACCTCGCAGTTGTTGCAAGCTACAATCTACCTCCTCTAGGCTGCAAAGAGTTAGTTCATAAAACGTGTACACAATACTAACAACCATAGCTAAGCACATATATCCATTACAATTCATACATATCCACACATAAATTATGCAATAACCATCACATCGTAACCATATTTCCATATACTTTAAATCAAGTCCAAGGTTGCATAATAAGCATAAAAGATAGCATAGTGTAGGAATATGTATAAGATAAGTGTCTGAGAATGTCTATGAACTTGCATAATAACATAAGAAAACTATCTAATGACTGCACTCATTAGTGATAGCCCCATTGTCAACAATTAGAAAAGAAAGGATCAAGTTGGAGGGGAAGAGATGTTAAAGAATTTCATAGATTATCTAGAAAGGGAGATTGCCAATCCTAGATTGGGGTTATGGGTTATCCATATCTAGGATTTGAAGAAGGTAGATGGCTCTCCATGTGTAGAAATTAGGGAAGGAATGTTGAAGCTTCTTTTGGACCCAAATCAATCAATGGGCAAATGCAACATTTTTTAATGCTATAAAATCCTTAAGCAACACAACAATGCTATCAATGGCCACAAGAATGTATTTGCTACATAAGGATATTGTTGTGGTGGAACATCAAATGATGGTGTTTTTCAATTGCCAATTGAGTCACTTTCATGGACTTGGTGACAATATCTACGAATTGCATCAATCCCTTATAGAGTTAGCCAACAAACTTAACATAAAACTGTCTAGTAATGTCAATTTTAATAAACCAATCTACTATTGTGAGGAATCAAAGGATGGCATTGAAGATATTCCTTTGCCTATTAATGATAAGATATGCACAAAATGTGTTAATGGTTTTGGAAATGATGGGGGCCTATGTAATTTGCCTCCCTCCCCTATGCATGGTGTCAATAATATAGTAACTTGAGACTTCTAGAGGGAGGGCCAAGGTAAATTGCCCTCCCTCTCATTTCTTCACATAGTTTGGAGCAACTAGTTTGTGAGGTTTTTTTGGTGTTTTTTGGCATATATTGTGATAGTTACAAAAGAATTATACTGGTAATAGAATAGTAGAGTTATTACTATTTCAAGTTTTTGCTTTGAATTGCAAGGTTGGGACTTGTGATTTTTAGGTTTTCAACTACTCACAAAGAGGGGTTAGTTGTATCTTTTGAGATTTGAAAGAGAGACCTTTTTTACGAAAGGGTCCAATGAAATGGTTAGTTACTGGAATTCAAGAACTTCAAAATCTTTTTTGCTGCTTCTAGGAGCCTTTCAACAAACACATAAATAGATATGCAAATTGATGAAAAAAGAGTTATATTATTCACCTTCAAGATTTTATTTTACATCAGAACTATTTTTATTTACTCCATACATGTGAATAAATAATTTATTTATTTTTATTTAAGAATTTGTTTTATTTTATTGAATAATACATTTGTTTTGTTTTTGTTTTTAAAAAATAATATAAATTTTATATTTATATTTAACTCTCTATTATCCATTTCAAAAAACCATCATTCATAATTTTATGTCAATTCTATATAATTTTTTGTGAACATGGTCGCAACATTACACTCCACCTCTTGCTGCTCTCAACATAATAACATTTTGATAGGGGAGTGAGCCAGCTGAGGCAATCTCATGGTGGACGTGTGCTCACAAATGCAAGCAAAATAGCTTTTTGCTGCATAGCTAGCTTTGTGGAAACATACAAAAAGCAAATTCCTTCTGGCTTCGTTTATTTATCAGGAGACATGATGGCATCATCAAACATAGAAGATTTATTTGTTCATATTCGTATAATACCTTCACCTTCTCTCCTGTTTAGAAAATGAAGGAAATGATTGACCTTTAAATTTAAGGGATATGAATTCCTAGAATGGAGAAATGGAAATACTATTCTAGCAATCAAATTTTGTTGTTAAAATCTTTGCCAAAAATTATTTTGGAAGGAGGAAAAGTCAGTTATGGAGAGGTGCTTCATCTGTTTCTTGATCTTTTTCTTACTTCTATCCATGCTTATAGCACAGGTTCTTACCATCATATTAGATCTTGACTTTGTCGACTCTGCCAATTTTGCTCTGGATCTGCATCAAGCTTTCCAGAATGTTTTCTTCTTGGTTTATAATATAGTTTGAGTTCAGGTTTCATTTTTTGACATTTTATAATTCTGGAATCCACATGTAATCAATCTCTATCGTGTAGTTTACAAATTTAATGTTCAACATCGTGTCAATCTTCAATGATTATGTAATAAAATTGTGAATAATGAGCCAAAATCAACATATCATTATGTTAATGTTTATTCTCAACTTTGGTTTGAATTTTTCATTTAAATTTTTATTTTTTGAAGTACTAAAATTTAACCAAACTGGAAAAGGAAAATTATCTTACATAAGAACTGTGTTTTTTTTGGTATAGAGAACAGTTGACTCGACTTAATAAAAATTTCCAGATGTGTCAAATTTTAATGCAATTGTTGAACTAGCAACTGTAAAACAGAAACTTTGAACTGATCTTTACTCGGTAACTAGAGCACAAAAATGGTATCGTATTCATGTCCTTGTAATTAGGTGATTATATAGATCCTAAACATAAAATTAGGAACTAAATTTAACAAAACTGGATACAACTCAACAAATTTGTTCAAACGAGATAATAAATAACCCTTCAGAGCTGGGAAATTTAATAAATTAGTAATGCGGATAATTCTCTCCATTCAACTAGCTGAGATACCATGAGATGGAAGCAATGTCTTTTATCTTGGAGAAAACAGAAAGTTGTTTCCCACAATTCATTTCAGCATCAATTTATATCTGTTATTCTATAGAAGGAAATGCATTGGAGATAACGATCTGGAGTGACAAGTTTTCTCTACAATAGTGAAAAAAATATTTAACATATATTGAAAAGGACACTAAAATATAATGTAATGCAATCAGCCCTACAACCAGAGCCACTGAATTAAAGGATCTTGCATGATCTTTTCAAAGCATCAAACCATATGCTTCCAGTTCCAAGTGTTATCCTTATTTTACAATTTCAAACCTTCACCATATTGTATAGAAAAAGTGAATCAATTAAAAGCTACTTGAGAATAACTGGAATAGGCAGAGGATACAACTTAGTGAAGAATTTGAAGAATACTTTGAGCACAAAGCAAATTGAGTGAAACGGTCAACCTTATATTTTACACAACAAGATCTGATATAAAAATATTGAGTTCAGGTAAGAAATTATAGATAATCCTAGCTACTGATAAAAGAACAATTCATTGCTTCTGTATTATTCATTGACTTACTCATGCATGAACCCAGGCTCCATATAATTTTAGACATCATTTTGGCCCTAATCAGAGATTCTATAAAGAACAGAATAACCCGGTTGCTAGTCTACCAGGTAGGACTACTTTTGCTCGTTCAAGCTTCATTCAGATAAAGCTGCAGTGTCTTCATTTTCAGTTGACTAGACTTGTAAAAGATTTACTCATTCTTAAGCCCCAAGCTCCATATAAGTTTAGACAAAGCAGCACGACCCCAATCAAAGTCTTTTCGAAGTATAGAAGAATCCGATTCATAATTTATCGTATCGAAGTGCTCCTCCTCATTACAGCTTGATTCAGATGAAGCTCCTTCGTTTTCATTTTCAATCAACTAAATTTGCAACAGATGGCAAAGCCATATCAGAATTGGTTCAGAAATTGTCTGAAACTTGAATTATATTAAATTGTATCACCTGAGTTTTTAAACATTCTGCATTACACAGATGTACTCAGTTCATTTTTACAAAGTTTGCAGAAAGGAAACATGAATGACTAAGATTCCCTCATAACCTAGTTGCTACAGTATTTCTATGCTCTTTGCTTACCATAATCCACAATATTTCTCAGTAATATCTAATAATATTTTTACCAAATCTAGATGCCACACACCGAAACCATTATGAATGAGATTTTACCTAGAATTTTAATCCATCTAACCACAAACATCTGGAAGTCGTCAACAGTAAAGGTATGTACTTATAGTGAGAAAATGCTCCTTGCCAAAATAAGAATTATGTTTATTTAGCAGTTAAGAAAACAAAGCAAAGCACAAGCAAGATTTTCCTCGTGAGAGAAACTCCTTCATAAAATTATTTTTTTTATGAGACTTATTTTGGGAACTTGTCAAAGATATGCAATAAATAACATTTCAACTTCATTATAAACCTTTATAATCAATGCTAAACCTAAAGTACTGCATAAGGTTGCACATACGATAAAAGGCAAGGTTGTAGCAACCCTAACATCAGTTTGTTATCCTTTTTTTTTTAATTTATACTTATTCAACATGGACTTTTTTGTACTTCAAAAGAGTTAAACTTTGATGTATTTTTGTTCTCCTAACATGTATATGCAATTAATAATTCATGGGATTTTTACTTTAGCATCAGGCCTAGTTGCTATAAGTGCAAATTGATCCTTGCATTTTATTTTTTTGCACTACAAACATGATCCTTAAAAATGGATCAAGTTCACGATCAAGTGATCAATAGCACACAACATTAGTATGGGAAAGATGAGTCAGGACTTGCCTTCACATAGATATGGGTATTCATTAGTTTCAGAGGATAAGGAGCTTGCATACAAGTTACTTGTAGACTTGGGGAGATCTGGAGCATCCTAGGGATGACAAAGGACAAATGTGCAAGCATCAGAACAAGGTGGTTTTCTAATTTTGGAGCTTTCACCACTTTCCATAGGCAGTGAAAGCATCATTAATTGTGGCAAAAATGTCACTGGCTATGGTGAATGGAGCACAACCATAGCAAAAGCACAAATGCCTCTTGGCAATAGCAACAAAAGTGCAGCCGCCCTTGGCAAACGAGGTGAATTTGTCACAAGCCAGACAGGGCATGGAATCTGAGTTGTTTTGTCGATTCACTTCAGCTTCCAACTGTTGGGAAGCATGTTGGAACACCAACATAGTCTTGGCAAACCTCTAATATACCTTTGTACAAGATGTGCAAAGTTTCTACCTCTTGTATTCCTCTTGTAAGCTCAATTTTTGAGGTTTGTGTTCTAGAGCAGGGTTTTGGGGGTAGATGACACCATTGTAGGGTTGTAAGCCCAGTAAATGTGTTGATGGCTTGTGCAGACAAATGTTCTACTTACTACAATGTACTGGACTGGGTTAACATCACTATCTCAGTCTCGGTGTGTGTTCCCTAATGTTTCCTTAGGCCGTTTTCATATTACTATGTTGCTTGAATACTACAAATGATGTTACTACATTGTTAATGTTCGTTTCTTGCACTTAACAAAATTTTGGAGGTGTTTTTAAGATCTTTGAGTAGAGTATTTGTAGATGGTGAGCAGAGTGACAACTATGCTCTCTGTTTATGGATCAAGTTGGCATCATAGCAAGTTGGAATAACCTGTTATCAGTTTTTATTTCAGTAGTTGGTGAAATTCCATGGCTACGCCCATTACAAGGTCAAGTGGGAGTGGTGGACCATGTGCATCTGAACCTCAGATTGGTACTAGAGAGTGGGTAAGAGCACAGAGAAGAATAGTTAGAGAAGGAGAGAGAGATATGGATGATGGAGAGGAGAGATTTAGGAAATTGGAAAAGGATATTGCTTTCATTTTGAGGTCTCTAGGCAAGATTGATATACTTGAGAGCATTCAACATGCCTTTACTCAGAAATTGGGTATAGAAAGAGAGCAAGAATGTGAGCAGCCCAAGAGGACTAAATATCAACATGAAGAGTCATCTACAAGTGGAAGCAATATTCCTTTCAAGGCTGAGACAAAGATAGGCATTCAACCCTTCAATGGTGAAGTTAATGCAGGGAAAATGAACCATTGGATTGCACAAATGAAGGTCTAATTTAGTTTGTACAAGTTGAATGTGCAGCACTCAATTTCTTTTGCTCGCTTGAAGTTCTCTGGTCATGCACTCACTTGGTATGAAGCTCAGGCTGCCTCTTTGTAAATGAGAAGAGCTCTACCAACCTCCAAATGGAAGGAATTCAAACTTTAAAGACTTATTGAAGAAGCAAATTCTACCTATTTACTACAATGGGGAAAGTTCTATCCAATGGCAATTCTTCCATCAAAAACAAGGCCAAAGCATGCAAGAATTGAAATGTCCCCATTTTTATGCCACATTGTTTTGTGAGCATTGGTCAGTTTTTGGGGGTTTTCCAAAGGTTTCCAAGTGAGCTGGGAGAGTTCCAACATTCTTGGAGAGCTCAATTTAGGGTTTTCTTGGCATCCAGTTGTGTTGTGGAGTTCAGTTGCCTTTTGGGTTTGCAGTGACGCTCTTTGTAGCATTTTGGGCCTTCTGGGTTGTTCTCCACAATTGTTGGAGAACATTGCTATTTTTAGTGTGTGCCCATTTGGCACCCGGCATCTTTCTTCAACATCAGCTTCTTCTTGGTGTGATCAGCTTTGGTTTTTGGTGCCTTGGTGATGCTTTCCGCAAAATGGTTTGGATTATTTAAATTATTACACTAAAGTTATAAAGTTAATGTTGTAATATTTACTTTAGTGTTTTAATTTAATAAAGTCATGTTATGTCCCCTCAAGTGGATGCCTAAGGAAAAAGGGGACTTAGACATAAAGTTATTTTTAAAAAAACAAAAAAAGTGTTTTTTCGAAAAAAAAAAAGAAGCAAAAAAAGTGTTTTACGAAATAGCAAAAAAAATGTTTTTTTTTCAAAAAAGCAATGGAAAAGCAAAAAAACATTTTTCCAAAAAAAAGCGGCAAAAAAGCTATAAAAGGAGGTTGGGGCTCTTATTTGGATTATTCAAGTTTGCACACATAACACAATGCTGCTGGAGTGAACAGAGTTCTTCCAAGGATTTATCGGAGATGAAAACCCTCATCAAATCACTGGTTTCGGATCTAAGAGATGATCCCTAGCTGGTTTGGAGTGATTCTACCTCAGGAATCACCATTGTTTTCATGAAGTTTTGGATTCCGGGGTTTCAAAAAAAATGAAGATTTACATGGTCTTTTTATTGCAATTTGGAGTTTCTTCCTTGGTGTTTATTTACAGTGATTTTGTGGTGAATTTGGTGAGTATTTTTTGGTGATTGACTGGCCGTACACTTTGAGGAATTTCCACATGCCCTAACTGGGCCGTACCTACCTTGTATGCATTGCGAGTCGTGGATTGAAAACTTGTGGTGCTGAAAATTAATGCAGATGATTTGTTGTTGTTGAGCGACCTGTTTGGGACTAGTTTCTAAATGATAAATAGCAGATATAAATTCTTGTAGAGATCGTACAGCCATTAGTAGTTGACTGCAGGTGATAGGTTGAAGATTGGATGATCACTATTGAAGATATGAATTTACAGGCAAAATGGCCCCTGCTCATTCTAGTGCCAATATTGATGTTCATGACTGAAACAACTCTCAGATTTCCTGTGTTGACTTTGACTGTGATTTGGAGGCTGTTAGATGTTTGCTGGAGTGGTTTGATGCTCGCCTGTGACTTGGGAAGGTGTGTATACATGTTTGGTGAATGATATAAAGGGTTCTCTTCGCTGTTTGGGACTGTAACAGTCCATGTTCAAACTGTACAGCGCTCAGATTTGTTTAGCAGACCCTTAGCAATGTTTGAGTTGGGCATTGCAGACCTTCATTGTTCTCTGTTCATTGCCCAGATTTACATAACAGACCTATTCCCTTTCAAAACAGTGAGTTAAAAGTTGATTGGAGGTGTTAACTGAGGAATACTACAGTTTTCAGTCCATGTGGACGTGTCTTTGGAGCATCTGGAAGCATGCTGGGTGTGACCGAATATTGTTGCAGACCTGAATCTTGTCCCTTCTTACCATTTGGAGGGTCAATGACAGTGCTGGGCTATTGTTAGGTGTGTGATGACTTTCGGGTGGAATCATATATGTGAATGGAGGTTGATTTAATGGATTCCAATGCTGCCATAACCTGCAATTGAAGAATTGCAGACATGTAGCTAGTTCCCATGACAGCTCAGACTTGTAATGTGCATCATCACCTCTATTTCCAAGGTACTTCAAGCTGGTACTTCATATGTATCTTTATTTTATGTATTGGCACTACTTATGAATGCGTATTAACCAAGATAAATTGTAATAGCAGTTATGCAAGAATTGATAGTTAATATCACACTTGAATGCCAATAGTGTGTTCCTATTTTCATGTTGTGTTATTGTTCTTATTGCCAAAAAACAAGAAAAAAATTGAGTGTGGTTATTACAAGAATACACCACAGAGTTACAGAAGATGAAAGTTCGGCTTGGCAAAGATGTAATGGATAAAGAAGTGCAGATAAAATATGGGCATGGACTGTTTGGACATCTAAGAATTGTTGTTTTAACGGAAAAACTTCAAAACATGGATGAGGCTTGTGCACAAGCCCAACACATTAAAGAAGATAAGAAAAAGAGCTACTGTTTCAAACAAAAACAGTAGGGGAAGAAGTATAAGAAGCAAGCTGGAGACTCAAGCAAGTGGAAAGGTTAGAAAAATGCCAACACCACCATGAAGACCAAGGAAAAAGACAATAAAGAGAAGCACTTTTGTAAGCATTGTGACAAAGGAGGTTATGATGAGGAGTCTTGTTGGAAAGCTACATCCAGAGCTGCAACCTTCTAAAAAGAACAAGAAGAACAAGAGTGCTAATTGTAGCAAGAAAGTGAAAGAAAATTAACTGCACCTCCAATGTTGATGATCGTTTGTCATGTGCAACTATGGGGAAAGGTGCATGTCTGGGTAATAGTGAGGCTCAAGAGGAGAATGAGATGACTATTGTTGTTTCATGTGAAGCTTCAGCTCAAAGGAAGGAAGGTAGATGCCCTATTTGACACTTGTTCACAAGCAAACACAATTTCCCAAATGCTAGTCAATGAACTTGGATTGTAAACAAGGAAACACCTGAGTCCATATAATGCAGCTGTGACCAGGGGATCTTATCAAACCGCCCAGTCACACAACCAATAACACACCACTGAAAAATAAATTCATAAAACAACGTATTTACATTGCATTCATTCTAATATCCACAATCACAACAAGTTTGACATTACAATATGATTATTACAGAATAAAATTCGTTTCATTTTATGTTGTTTGCCATTACGATTCATCTTCCCTAGCATCTCCTAATCCTGATGCTCTTGTCTTCACTATGTATGGCATCATCTTCTTTTCATGGAGGTTGTATTTCTCGTTTCATTATGATCGTGCCAGCATTTTATCCCTAGCCAAAAACTTCCCCTTCTCTAACTTTGACTCCTCTATCTGAAGCTTTCTCTCTTTCTCCGTCTTCCTTTCTCTAATGGTGAATCATCTCACCTCTTTTATGACAAAGAACCATCTCCCCCTTCTTTGATGGCAAACTCCAAACAAATCATTTTCTCCCTTCATATACTTCCCTATGTGATGGAAGTTCAACCGTCTCCCAAGCAGTTTAACCGTCATCCTGAAACTGTCGATTCATCTTCCTATCAGTTCACTAGACATCCCTATTCTGCATCAAAGCTTTCCATCTCAGAAAACACTAGGAACTAGTCACCCTCTATCAACAGTTCCTACTTCTTTAGAAACCTATCTTTTTGTCATGTTCTTCCATTGTCTTTTGATCAGGGTTTTGACCCCATTCGGAACCAACACTCTTAGTGTTGTGTTAGGGTTCCACTCCCATTGAGAGTTTGACACCTTAATCACCCTTTGGTTTTTGAGTTTGAGGTTTTGGGCTTAGTGGGAACTAAGCACCATCCACCTTCCCTAGTTCCTTGTCAAAGGTTATGGCCTATTTGGGAACCCGCACCATCCACATTCCTTGGTTCCTTGTCAAAAGTTCCACCCCAATCCCAAGGTTCCTATCTTCTTAGGGACTCCCAAAAATCTAAGTCTTCAATATTTTGATGCCATTTAGGAATAGATAAATATCGGCCCTCAAGATGCGGCTGAGAACTTATCTGAGCAAGGCAAGGCGTCAGGAACCATGCACCTTTGTTGGTTTTTGGTGGAGGTAAAACCTCCAATCAGCCATAACTCCTCCATTTCGCCACCAATTTCGTTTAAATTTGAGCTAGAGATACCCTTTTAACTCCTCTACAAGTTGATGCCTTGAACTTTCCCAAAATTAATCTAAAAATGCCTCCCGAAGTAAACACCAAAATTGAAAGAAAACCTGAAATGTTTTTGGTTGATGCAAGATCGCTTGTGGACCCAGATGCTCCTACATCAAACATGTCAAGTAAGAGGTTTGTGAGAATGGCTCAAAAAATGGAGTTTAGTAGTAGAACTACCCTTTCAAGTTGTAAACAACTTGTAGCCTACTCCAATGTTGTGATAGGTACCCTATAGTACTTCTTTCTTTTCTTCCAACATTTGGTAGGAATAAATCCTTTCTTTGTCTACCAAATTTATTCATTCTTTTTTTATTTGTGGATCTTTGTCCACCATGCCCCAACCTCCTCCTCCAAAACATTCTCCATTTTCTCCTTTCTTTTGTGGGTTCCAACCCACTACAAATTGTCCACCTCCACCTAATTCTTCTTTCTTCCTCTTCTCTTGTGGGAATTAACCCACCATAATCTGACCACCTCCACCAAATATTTCTTCTTTCCTCTTCCCTTGTGGGATTTGACCAACTAGAATCCATCCTCCGCCAAAAATCTTCTTCCCAATTCTCATTCACCACTACACCTGCATACATGTCAACATTACAAATTTATGGAAATCAAAATTTTCCATCTTCTTCTTCTCACCTTTGTCTATTTCTTCTTCACTTTCTTCTTTCTCATCATCTCCTCTATCTTCTTCTTTTATACTTAACTGCGTTATTTTCATTATGTCCTTCAAAGGACCAAACTCTGTTGTAACCTCAATATTATTCACCTCAGCAATACTAACTTCTTCACCCACTTTTTCACCCACAAATTCCTTCATCTCTTCGACAGGTAACTAAGCATCACTTTCATCTTTACTAAATTCAGAAAAATAAAACATTACCTTTGGGGTCTCTGTTGCTGCAACTCTATCCTCCACCTTTATGCATTCAATAAGACATATCTCAGCTACCTTATTTTCCTTTCTTTCTCCATCCTCTGACATGAGGATCTCTCCTTCATCAGTGTCATCTACACAACACTTTGTCGGTCTTGCCCTTCTATCTACATTCAAAGCAATGTTTTCATAATCTTGGGATTCATTTTCTTCCAGCTGTATTTTCTTCCTTGCTTCCTCAGGTTCTTCCAGCAATTCTTCTTCTAACAATCTATTTATGTTTCTATCTCCTCTTTCAACAAGATATTGTCCTTGTCTTCTTCAATTTCCTCATCAAATATAGGACCCTCAAAGTCCATCCTCATATCCTCGTTATTTTCTTTATCTCCTTCATTTCCTGAAAACAAAACATCATTAGATAAAATAGGGTCTTCAAAATTACCCTTCTTTTCTTCCTCTTTCACCTCTTCATCTCTATCCTTTTCATTTTCAATTTTTACAGCTTTGTCCTTATCTACACTCTTCTCTCTTTTGATAACTGATTCAAAATACAATCCACCTCCTCCTTTTCTTCTCTCACCTATTGGACATAATTCAATATCTTCTTCCCTTCCTACTGCTACAATATGTGATATAAAACCACCTTCTTGACACCTCTTTTCTTCACATTCTTCATCTTCTATTTCTTCTCTTCTTTCATCTACAACAATGTGGGCTGCTCCCACATGTTTCTCTTTCCATTCACCTTCTATTAAAGAAATACAACACTTATTTTCTTCATTTCTCCTTTCACGGTCCTCTTTCAAGAGGAATTCTTTTTCAAAATCTCTTCACTTCATGAGAGATACCTATTTCTTCTTTTGTGTCATACCTTTTATCTGCCACCATGCTGCCTTCACATAACTTCTCCTCACATTTCTTCTTAACCACTTATGCATCGATTCTAACCTGGATTCTTTTCAGTTCTTCAAAAATAAAGTTTTCATACCTTCTTTCTCATTGTTCTTCTAAAAATAGGATTCTCACAGGTCTTTTCATGGCCTTTCTTGTCTTCCTTCATGAGAACATCTTTCTGTACGTCTACAATCTTCTGCAAACTCTCTAAGACTCACACATCCCTTTCCAATTACAAGATTCCACTTGCATCAACCTCATCTCTAAGGTATAACCCTCTGCAGTTATAGGACTCTACTTGCAACAAGTTTCTCACAACATCAACAAAACTTCTTGTAAACAATATTACCTTTTCTAACTTCTTGTGTCTCCTTCTCTACCCTCTGCAATTACAGGCTTCTTCTCATACCTACAACAAATTTTCTAGAACTCAAGCCCTCTGCAGTTACAACCCTCTTCTTCCCTGCAACAAATTCCTCTAGAGTTCAAGCTCTCTGCACTTACAAAATTTCCTCTTCTGCAACAAATCTTCTAGGGTTTTCATAAACTCCTTCCATCTTCCAAGACTCTACAATTTTTTCAATTTCTTTTCAACTTCATCTTTCATCCAGCAAATGATTCATTCAAACATATTTCTCATCTTTTTCAGTGAGCTTTTCCCTTTCTTGCTTTTCTCTTCTTTCTGCAACTTCTGCAACGCCACATGCCTCAACTTCACCATTCAACCTACTCTAGTAATTTCTATAACTTCTTTATCTTGCAACTTCTCTTTTTTCCTACAACATTTGCTTCTTTGTTCTTCCAACAAATCTTTCTCTGGCTCCGTTATCACAACCTCTATCTCAACTCAGCAACATATCTCCATAATCTCCTCAACACATTTCCCAACGAGCATTCTAGCTTTGATACCACTTAATGCAGTTGTGACCAAGGGGTCTTATCAAACCACCCAGTCACGCAACCAATAACACACCACTGAAGAATAAATTCATAAAACAGCGTATTTCCATTACATTCATTCTAATATCCACAATCACAAGTTTGACATTACAATATGATTATTACAATTTTTTTTGTTTCATTTTATGCTGCCTACCATTACGATTCATCTTCCCCAACATCTCCTAGTCCTAGCACTCTTTTCTCCACTTTTTGTGTATGGCATCATCTTCTTTTCATGGTGGTTGTATTTCTCATTTCATTCTGATTGTTCCAGCATTTTCTCCCTGGCCAAAAACTTCCCCTTCTCTAACTCTAATTCCTCTATCTAGAGCTTTCTCTCTTTCTCTATCACCCTTTCTCTAATGGCAAACCATCTCACCTCTTTTCTGACGGCAAACCATCTCCCCCTTCTCTAATGGCGAACCCCAAACAAATCATTTCCTCCCTTCATATACTTCCATGTGTGGTGGAAGTTCAACCATCCCCCAAGCAATTTAACCGTCGTCCTGAAACTGTCAATTCATCTTCCTGTCGGTTCACTGGACATCCATATTTTGCATCGGAGCTTTCCATCTCAAAAAGTACCAGGAACTTTTCACCCTTCGTCAACAGTTCCTACTTCTCTAGGAACCAATCTTTTTTCTGTGTTCTTCCATTGTCTTTTGATTGGGGGTTTTGACCCCATTCGGAACCAACACTCTTTAGTGTTGTGTCAGGGTTCCCCTCCCATTGAGAACCCAACACCTTAATCACCCTTTTGTTTTTTGTGTCAAAGGTTTTGGGCTTAGTGGGAACAGAGCATCATCCACCTTCCCTAGTTCCTAGTCGAAGGTTCCAGCACAATTGGGAACCCACACCATCCACCTTCCTTAGTTCCTTGTCGGAGGTTCTGACCTGATTGGAAACCAGCACCAAGCACTCCTCCCAAGGTTCCTATCTTCTTAGGGACTCCCAAAAATACTAAGTCTTCAAACTTTTGATATGATTTAGGAAGAGAGAAATATCGGTCCTCAAGTTACAATTGAGACCTTGTCGGAGGAAGGCAAGGCATCAGGAACCATGTACCTCCATTGGTTCTTGGTGGAGGTAAAACCTTTGATCAGCCATAACTACTCCATTTTGCCACCAATTTCCTTCAAATTTGACCTAGAGATACCCTTTTAACTCCTCTACAAGGTGATGCCATGAACTTTGCCCAAAATTAATCTGAGGCGCCTCCCAAAGTAAACACCAAAACTGAACCCAAAACTAAAAGTAAACCTAAATGTTTTTGGTTGATGCACAATCGCTTGTGGACCTGGATGCTCCTGCATCACCATATTCCTTGGGGTGGCTAAAACAAGGTTTGAAAATCTTAGTCAACACCCAATTTGTGATCAAGTTTGGACTCACCATGAACTTTAAGAATGAGGTAATTGCTGATGTCATTTTGTTGGATGTCTAAGCAATAAAAAACAGAACTATGAAAGGGATGCAATATTTTATAGGAAACAAAACAAGTATAGGCTCAACAAAGCTGGTGAAGAATTCATGATCAAGTCTTATGAGGGCAAATCCAAGGTTTCCATGAAATTCCATGGTTAGTGCAGCTCAAGCAAGGAGGTTGATCGATGCAAGTTGCACATTTGTATAGTCAACGTTGTGTGGCAAGCAAGTTGACTTTAAAGTTTGGAAAGCATCAAGTGCACATGAAAGAAGATGACACATGGAAAACTATGCTTAAGACTAGAAAAGATCTTTTTGAGCGGTTGGTACTTATGCAATGCCCTTGCAACCTTCACGAGACTCATGAACGAGGTATTATGTCCACTTATAGATGAGTGTGTTATTGTTTACTTGGACAGAAAAATAGTTTTCAACAGGATATATGAGGTGCACCTAGTGCACCTAAAGAAAGTGCTAAACATCTTCAGGGAGAACAAGCTGCTCTTAATTGGTAAGAAGTATGATAATGCACAACAATCATTGGTATATCTTGGACAATTATTAGGAGATGAAGCGGTACAGATAGACCCAACAAAGGTGGAGGTTATAGTGAAGTGGTCTAAGCCAACAAATGTCACCAAAACAAGGAGTTTCATTGGGGCAGCTCAATGCTTGAGGAAGTTAGTTTGATCCTTCTCATTCAAACCAGCACCATAGCATGCTATAATGGGCCATGCCGCCATGGTAAATTCTACAAATGGGACAAATTATAGCAACAAACAATTGAGGAGTTGAATCACAAAATTATCCATACATCCATGTTAGTGTTGCCTAATTTACTACAACCATTTGAGGTGGAGACAGATGAGAGTCGTTATTCTATGGAGTTTGTTCTTATGCAAGGAGGTAAGCCTATATGTTTTTGAATTGTTACATAATTCATTCTATGGGTATTCCAGTTATGACAAGGAACTCTATACATTCATGCAAGCAGTAAATAAGTGGAAACACCACTTGTTGATGAAAGAGACTATTCTTCACATGGATCACCAATCTCTCAAATACTTGCATGCACAGTCCAAACTTCAACAAGCATGCTATTACAAGTGAATGGAGTTTTTGCAGCAGTTTCAATTGGTAATAAAGTACAAAGGAGGTGGCATGAACAAGCTGGTGGACATGTTGTCAAGGACTCAAGTGTGCCTACAATAGCAGCAGTGTGTACAATTTCCTTTTATGAACCCTTCGCCAAAGATGAGTATGTGGAGGATTACAAACACGATAAGGACTTTAGAGAGATGTTCATGCAAGCAAAACAAGACAAAGTTGACAATTTTGCCTCTACAATTGATTTTCAGTTGAAAGATGGTTTGCTCCTCAAACTAGGGAAATTGTGTGTACCTTAAGAAGAAGGTTGTTCTTGAGAGAGGCTCATACCTCCTAGGTGGCGGGACATTTTGGAGACACTAAGACCATTTCCAATCTTCAGCACTATGTGTGTTGACCATATATGCAAGCAGAAGTCTCAAAATTTGTTAGGAGTTGCAAATTATGTAGCGTGAGAAAACCAAGGAATCAGAAGTTGGGTTTGTATCAACCATTACCCATGCTTTCTTGTCCATGGATGAAAATTTCTACAGACCTTTTTGGAGGGCTGCCCATATCAAAGAAGGTGCATGATTACCTTTTTGCAGCGACTGATCATTTTGGCATGATGTTTGTCCTCACTCTATGCAAGAAGACACTCTCAAGTACGGATGCAGCTGAGCTCTTTTCTGTACACGTGTGGGTTCATTTTGGTTTGCCTAAAAGAGTTGTATCAGATAGATTTTCAAAGTTTCTAGGGAATTTTCAGTGTACATTGCAGAAAAAGATGGATATCCAGTTGAATATGTTCACCACCTTCCATCCACAAATATATGGACAAACCAAGGTTGTTAATAGGGCTTTGGTGCAGCTGCTCGAAGTTTATAATCAAAAGCATCCAAGGACATGGGATGAGAACCTTGCTTACATTCAGCACTTTTATAACAGAGTTATACACAATTCAACAAATTTATCACCATTTTAGACATGTTTTGGTTACTTGCCACCTAGCCCTATAGATGTTGCAGGGCAGTCACATGGAGAAGAAGAAGATGGAAACCCAGATGTTCAAAGGGCTGGAAAATTCATTGAATGTACCCAGCACATACATTTGCAACAACAAGAGAACTGAAATTAAGCCAAGTTGAAACCCATGCCCATCATACATTTTTTGTGGGTTTTGGGTATTTCGCACTAAGGAAAAGGGATTAAAATTATAATAAATAGGGCCTCAAGTAAAGTTAAAATATAAAATAAGAGGGTCTCTTACAATTAAAGTTTATTTTAAATTATTCCTCTCAAACATCGATCTAGGCTCATTAAGGAAATTTGAAGAATTATGTCTTTTGGAGGGGAACTCTATTTAAGAGAGGCCACGCAAGGAGAAGGAGGCATATCGATCAACCATTCTATTTTCTGATTTCTACTCCTTGTTAGAGCATTGGAATTTGGTTCAATTAACCTGAGAACGAAAACCCCTTGATTTCAATCACTGAATTGATGGACGATAACTCCTGATTTAGACTTGGGCAATCTCATCCAGAGATTGTAGATGAGCTTCAAAGTGATAGGCAAATTAGAACTACAGTGAAATCTTGTTTTCAGAGTGCTATATTTGTGTATGTTCTGGCAGCCTTTCATAGCATCATAACTAAATTGTCTGGAGCGGCTCTTACAGTGCCATTGTTGGCATATCAGGCTGCTAGTATAAGTGCCAATATCTTAAGATAACAGGTAATTAATATTCATTGTAGCAGATTGTTTCTAGACATAAATTTGTAACAGTTTAGTGGGCTAACGCAGGTATTTGGCAGCTCTTTGCATAATGAATTAAATCGAAATTGGTGACTGATTGCATCGGGGAATGTTATGCTGTCCATATATAATTAATATCTACGATCTATATGTATATTGATGTCTGCCATAACAGCACTACACAGTTGGACTACATTATTATGACAAAGAGTAGATCGGTGTCTGCAATTTGTATGTCTATATCTGTTTGAGCAGACCTGTTCCAAGTCGGACTTTCTTTGGGAATAAAGAGACTTAATTTAGGCCGCCTCTGTGAGCTGGAATAATAAGATTATTTTATTATTTTCATTGTCTATAACTACCGTATTTGTACTTCTAGTTGTATGACAATTAATAGTATCCAATCTGGTTGCTGAGCTAAACCCTGGAAGGCTGGAACTGTTGAAGGGATTGGAAAATGATCAGATTATCATTGAATAATCCAGTAGGGATATTACAGTAAGTGACAAGGTATGGTTGTACTTGGGTTAAAAAAGACTCCAAGGACAAGAAAGGATGTTGAAACCTCTGGGGTAAGGTCCATTTCTTATTCTGAAGCAGATAGGTAAGAAATTAGAATGCTTTTTGTCTTGATTTGCCACCATTCATTAAGATTTACCTGGTGGTGAATGTTGAAAACTTGTGTTTGTTGGAGCCCTCTAGGTGGGATGAGGAATATTTGTCGGTGCCTTCAGTTGAGGATCCTTTCTAGATATCTTGGATTGAATAGAATGGTATATGGTTCTCGAAAAGAAGGAAACCAAACTTGTGAAACTTAACTGATTGGCTTGAAGGGCCAACTACCAAGCAAAGCAAAATGGTACCTAAAAGAAGATGTAGGTTTAGAAGCTCCCACACCTAATGAGTCCCTTGCTTTTGGGGACCAAAAGCCTCCTAACTGATGTGATCCATGAAAATGGATCAAGTTCATGATCAAGTGATCAGTTGCAAATGACATCAATTGGGGAGAAATGAATTAAAACTCGCCTTCACATAGAGATGGATTTTCGTCAGTTTTAGAAGATAATGAGCTTGTAAGCAGGTTAGATAAACTTAGGATGATTTGAAGCATCCAACAGAAGACAAAAGATATGCGTGCAGGCATCAAAACAATGTTGTTTTCTAAATTTCTAGTTTTGACATTTTTGCCACTTTTCCACAGGCAGCGAAAGCATCATTGATTGTGACAATGGATGACAACTGCAGTAAAATTGCACTCGCCCCCTGGAAAAAGCAATGAATTCATCACAGGCTAGACAAGACATTAGAATGTGAGGGGTTTTGTCAATTTATTTGTGAGTAAGCAAGTTATAGCGCCACTATAGCCTTGGGAAACCTACAATACACTTTTGTACAAGATGTGCAATGTTTCTAGCTCTTGTATTCCTCTCGTAACCTCAATTGGCAAGGTTTAGCATTGTGGAGCAGGGTTTTGAAGGTATAAGACACCATTGTAGTGTTTGCAGGCCAAGTAAACATGTTGATAGCTTATGTAGATTAATGTTCTCCTTCTACTTACTACAATGCACTGGACTAGATCACAGTGGCTTGAGGAGCATCTTGCTCACTTTTACTGGAGTTTTTCACCTTCTAGCGTTTCTCAGATGTAACATCAGTGTTATCAGTCTTTGTGTGTATGTTTCCTCACGTTTTCTTTAACTGTTTTCATATTATTGTGTTGCTTGAATACTGCAAGTGCAAATGATTTACTACATTGTTAGTGTTTGTTTCATGCACTTAATAAGCTTTTGGAGGTGTTTTGAAGGACTTTGAGTAGAGTATCCATAGTTGGTGAGCCAAGTGAGGCTTAGCTTAGGTGTTTTACATAATAACAGTGATTGTAGAAGAACTATACCATCCATATACAAGACTCCACAGTTTAAGAGAAATTTATGCCCCCTATTTTACAATTGCAGACTGATAGATATTTTATTAGCCACAAACAAACATATTGCAAGAGAATGGCCAATTAGGTAGTGGCAAAACGTTATGTTGGTGTTTAGGGCAACCACTTGTCTTTTAAGTTTCAACAAGTAGTCCTTTTGTGAAAAGAAATGCTTCAAGCCACAGATCATCCCAAGACATCCAAGCCATTTTACTCGATGATGCAAGGAAGGTAAACTTTGGTTCCCTACAGGACAGCAAGCAGGAGAGATCAAGGCATCACAAGGAAGAACAATGCGATCTTGGATAGAGATGGGTAAGTTTATATATGTCCAAACAAGAGTGACCTTAGTTATAATGCCACTGCCAAGTGGCTCTATACTCCAGAAATTGGCTTGGCAGTAAGAGGAAACAAGCAATGTCAATTCTTTAGGGACCTCTAGTGAGTTTCACACTTGAAATTGGCATGTATAATAAAAATTCACTATGAATCATGTTTAGTTTGAGTTGCCATTTGTGAAATTTTTGCCAGGGTTTTCACCAAGCACCAAGCCATTTCTTACTCTTTAGCTTGCTGATCCCTCACAGAACAACTATAGAAATTCCAGATTTAAATTTGAACAACCAAAATGGCATTACAGAAGTGAACATGAGAGACGTGTGAAGGACATCATTCAAAGGCTGACAAGAAATTTAATCCATCATAATGGGACTTAGTACCCTTTCCTTCTATCTTCCATGTTTGTTGTGCAAAACAGAGAAACAGACAGAGCAATAGCCGATTAGTAAGCTGTAAATAGTTCGGGCATTTATGATTTTAAGTGGTTAAAATATTTAAGATTTTAGGTTTATCAAAATGAAAAGAATGAATGCAAAATACAGTTGAAGAACAGAGAATACACTATAAATAGAGCCAAAATTTCATGATCATATATGTTGTATGTACCTTGAGTGTAGAACAATAGACAGAGGCAATATTAGTTGTTTGTTTGCATGCATATTTTTAAATGGACGTTATGGGGAAACAGTTATGTGTTAGTCTGATACAGTGTACTGAGGCAATATTAGTTGTTTGTTTAAGGCACACGTTTAATGGAGGTTATGAGGAAACAGTTATGTGTTAGTCTAGTCAAGGCACTGAGACAATATTAGTTGTTTGTTTGCAACACATGTTTAAAGGTGGATATGAAGAAAAAGTTATGTGGCACACATAACCCTTATGTATCATGGATCAGAGAAGTTACATGTGTGGTTAGTTAGTTAGGGTTTATTTCACTACTACTTTGTTTGTGTTGGATTCTTCAGAAAATATCTTCTGTTTCTCTATTGTGTTTCTTTGTTTCTGATATATTTTAGTTCAATCTATCTTGACATTTTGGTCATTTATAGGATAATCTTGATTCTGTAATTCTGGTAATCGATTTAAAAGCTTCTTTCTTTTACTTGAGATCTAAAAGCAAAAGAGTGATTTTTTAGTATCATGCAAGAAGACTGCAGCCTGGTTCTCTGATTACATTTTTTATCATGAAAAGTACTGAATTACAGAGTTAAATAGAGAGACTGTTTTAATGTCCACCAATGACCAAAGAATGCATCGTACGTCTTCAGAAACTCTCAACTTACCTCCTTAGCACTTGATGTTGAAGTTTCTTCGTCCTCAACCATAACAGATATTTCTGTGGTACTTGATGTCAAAGCTTCATCTTCACCACTGAGAGAGGCATGATTGTTACGCATAACTGAACCATTCTCAACATATGATGAGCTCTCTTTATGCTGATGCTGCTGCTGTTGTTGTTGTATTTCTACTCCTCGGGCTGCCAAGATAGCTACAGAGGATTGCCCTGGATATTCAACCTCTTTTGTCACTATATCTGCCCTTAAGACATTTTTCAATCCAGGAACTTCCCCAGTTGATGAACAATCTTCGGCTGTGTAAGATATCGATGTCAATCCAGGGACCAAAACCGGAATTCCTCCGTTAATCTCCCCTCTTTCAACGATGTGAGCTCTAGTCTCAGCAAACTCTTCTTGTGTTGCCCTAACAACATGGTCTTCAATTTCTGTCTCTCCAAGTGTTCCTCTAATAGCTTCTTCGGCAGTATAAGATATCGATGTCAATCCAGGAACCAAAACCGGAACTCCGTTAATCTCCCCTCCTTCAACGATGCGAGCTCTAGTCTCTGCAAACTCTTCTTGTGTTGAACTAACAACTTGGTCTTCAATTTCTGTCTCTCCAAGTGCTTCTCTAATGGCTTGTTCTTCAGTTTCTGCCTCTGTGATTGTCTGAAGATCAAAAT
The DNA here is from genome assembly GCA_007115665.2 of Sequoiadendron giganteum. NCBI lineage: Eukaryota > Viridiplantae > Streptophyta > Pinopsida > Cupressales > Cupressaceae > Sequoiadendron > Sequoiadendron giganteum. Next base: position 254,109,458 of record CM021108.1, on the reverse strand, counting down.
CATACCAATCCTGTGAAACCAATAAAGTAGTCCGGGTTTCCCAGGTTTCGAACACCCGATCAGGGCCTGGCTGCCAATGGAATTCCCCCGCCTTGTCTCTGAGTATGAACTTGAAATAAATCCTCCTACCCAGTGGAATATCCTACACAAACAAAATCCACAACATATCTAGTAACAGTGACATTCTGAGTCTTTAGTAGACACAAGGTAAGTAGGGTAAAGTTAAATTTACCATGGTGGGTGTTGTCCAAATGTGACCAGAAGACCAAGTCATAGGAATAGCGAGTTGGGGATCCCATGATCCCAAAATGGGCTCTTCTCCAACTACACAGAAGTCTTCACCAAATTCACATTCTTTTTGCAGGATCAGCTTTACCCTCACAGTTATGTCATGGCCCTCCTCTGTATCTTCTTGTACAGAAAAAGAGTTGGTGTTGATGGAGCAGGAGCAGGCATTTGCATATGCATATGACCGTGGCCATGTCTGATGGTCAGGGGAGGCAGGGAACTTGGAGAGAATGATCAGAGAGGATTTACGGAACAAGTGGGTTTTGGGCCTAACTAAAAGTTTGGATTTGTTTAATGGGTGAGTTTGCAGAGCAATTAAATGAATTTTTTTTGCGATCGCACAGGCTTCCATGTTTTTCTTCAACTGATTTTTGTTGTTATTCCATCTGCAAGTACATGCATTTAAACCCCCGGTTCTTAGCTCTTTGCTAATCGACCGTCGAGACCAAAAAGCGAATGCCGAGGCATTCCTGTGCTCCTCTCTCTCTCTCTAACATATCCATTGAAAATTTAGTTTATCCAGATTCCAACGTGGCAACATGGCCAGATGATAAAAATAGTTTCTACGATTGTAGTTGTAAACCAGGCAAAATTGTCACTCATTTTAAAACTTTTCACAGAAAAACTAATTTTTTCTAATTTATAAAATATTTGCAGTCCACGAATTAACTTGAAACAAATAGATCTTTCAATTACATTTTCAATGTGAACTAATAATAACACATGATCAACCAACACAAAAACTAAAAATATCCCATATCACTCATTTTAAAACTTTTCACAGAAAAACTAAATTTATAAAATATATACAGTCCACGAATTAACTTGAAACAAATACATCTTTCAATTACATTTTCAGTGTGAACTAATAATAACACAAACTAAAAATATCCCATTCCCTTTACAGTATTTGGCTTTGTCTTAACAGGATTTTACTTTTATTTTTTCCTAAACCATTGAACTTCAAAAAGGATACTTGACAGCTAGAAGTACTTTTTCGAAATGTGATAACCACAAAAACTTTGAAGCAAAATCATGAATAACAACAAAATAAGAGATTATTGTGATAGATGTGGCAAAATTTAGTTAGTGAAGAGCCTTGACTTGTAGTTTAGGAAGCAATAATAATGTGACACTTGTAAAAGTATACTACTCTTTATCCCCCTCTAATAAAGTTGTCAATAATTTCAACGCTAAGCTTGAGAATAGGGTTTGTTCAATTTTAAAGTTTTTAATGAATGTATGTTAAAAGTGAAAATGGAGTAAGTGTAAAATGAATGTTATTTATTATTTTAGAGAGGAGAAGTGTATATTTTTATATTTTTGTTTATGGTTATTTTTAGTATTTAATTTTAACATGATTTTGTTCAATTTGATGTATTTATTGATTCGTTTTTTGATTTGTTTATTGTTGATTTGTAAACGAGCATGGGTATTTCATACATCAATTATTAGTAGATAAATTTCTTAGAGAACAACAAAGATTAAAGTGAGCTAAGCAAGAATTAGTAATAATGAGAGAAATAAGAGTTGTCATGAGAGTAACTAATATACTTGGAGAAACCCACACATGGGTGAAAACAATAATAAATGTGAGTTTTTACTCACTTAAATCTTTGTTCCAACATAAATATAACATTATACCATATTGGGGTCACCTATAAGCATGAATCTACTCTAATTTAAACTTCTAAAATCCCTAACTAACTCTCCCAACCCAATTTTTTTGCTTACTTGCTTATGAAAATCAATTTGAAACTAAAAATATATATATAACACTACCTAAAATCCTAATTGTGGGCCCTTTGAGTGCTTAATTCAAGTTTAGAATGGTCAATCTTACATTAGACAAGAATACTAAAAGGATTGGGAGAAATGAATGTTGGGACATAATGATCTACTGAGAGGGGGGTGAATCAGTAGATATTGATATTTTTACTTCACAACCCTTAATGTAGATTAATTATTTGAACTTTTATTGTGCAGATAAAAACTTTAATAAGAAAACACATGAGAGAGCATAAATGCAATCATCACATAACACCAAATGTACGTGGAAAACTCGTGTTTGAGAAAAACCACAGTGAGAAATGTTGTTAGAATCAACTGTCCTAATCCAGCCTCACAAATAAAGATCTTGTTACAAATATTTTAAGGGCACCAACCCTAAGGAGACACCAATCCCCTATTTTGAGGAGCGTTCACTCCAAGGAAGCACCCACTCCCTAATATGAGCTTCTACACAGATATCTGATGGCACCCACCAATCAAATTTACAATGCTGAATATTACAATTTTAATGACAGTTCTATGTTGCAACTTATTTGCAACTACACTTACATGTATGTTGCCCACTCTGCAACTCTCTTTTTGCTTTGCACCTCTTTATTCATTTTGTATTCACCTTATTTTCTACAACTTTGTTCTCTGCATCTATTGCTTTCTCAACACCACGTCCCTTTTTTCTATAATACACCAGTTTGAATGAGTGGAACCCAAACAAAAAGTACCAATACAATCAAGGGTTTTACACTGAATATAAATTCAGGGTTGAATTCTTGAATTTTGTTTGGTTCAGCTTATTCAGACATAGTGCATTCTTTCTCTGCAATCATGTTCTTTGCACTCTATCGCTTCCAACTCTTCCTTCTCTCACACTTTTCCTTACACCACTATTACATCTACTCAACTACAAATTCATCTATCTTTTCTTCGTGCCCCAGTATACAATTCCTCGATTTGTGCACCTTTGACAGTGCGACTTAATGCAACGATTAGGGTTTTTAATCTTACTTCTTCAAGAAGCATTCTTTGCATATAGCCATACCTGCATTAAATTATATCTCAAAAAATCTTCTAAGATTGGTGATCTATAAGCTTTAAACTCGGATACGCATTTGATGTAATCCTCTATTCATAAGATTTGGATCCAATCTTTGTTCACCTAGCACTCTATGTCATCGTTATGTAAATCAAATCGCCAATTAAGTTGATTGTTGGAGCAGATAAACCAATTAATTTAATTATTGTGGTTGACTGCTAGCTAGAAACTGCTTCCACAGACTTAACCGTTTGAAACCACCACGTTCAAATTATGACCGTTGATCTTCTCAGTTTGTGCCATGATCCATGGTTCTCCATTCATTGTCGGCCTTTAAAACATCGTTGTCAGATGATCCTTCCCTTGCATCTTAGTCTTCAATTTTATCCTACCATCGCTCATCGCCACATCAAAGAGACTTATACATTACTCACTCCAACCTCTTTCTTTCTCCTCGATAAGCTACCTTCGATCAGCATGTCCACCTTGTCATCACATAATTCACAATAAGGATGTGAATTTCTTATCGAGCAATCGCCAAACACCATATGTCCTTAATCGTCAGCACCCCTTTGTTATCACCTTTCTATCAGGCCCACCTTCTCAACACTTCAAAGAGATCGAAGCACCAGTCTCACCGATAATATTTCTTCACAACAATGTGGCAATCGAGATGTAGAAGAGACATCCTATACTATCTTGTTGAACACACTTTGTCCACCTAATGAACTTAACGGTCGCAATAAATACTCTTAACAATTTTAAAGGTACTTAAAAGTAAGTCTCGTCGAAGAGCGATTGTTTGCTTGATGAAGGCTTGTCCACCAAATCAGTAAGCCACCATCGTAGTGTCGAAGAGACACTAAAATGACTCCTACCGAAATGTTGGTGTTCCTTCGATAAGATGCCTTTTCATCCTTACAATCTTTTGTCGCATCACCCTAGCCAACACAATCAACTACTATCACCTTTTAGCCACATCATCTTCATGATGCATGACACACTTTCTATTTTGGTCATTCTTCATTACCGGACCCACCAACAAAGTATCGAATAGATGAGTAAGAATGTCTCACCAAACACATAATGTCACCTTGTTGTGATCTTTGGACCTCGTCAACCGGTATTCTAGATATGAGGGGTTGGTCACCCACATGGTACAAAGGGCTTAAGTTGTCACTTAAGCTACCATTAACTTACAACAGGTGGTCAACACAAAAATATAACATTATTATGCAGACCCATCAACATGGTGTTGAAGTGACACTAAGGCACCTCCTTCCGAAAATGTGAAGTCTCTCTAATGGTGTCTAAATGTATAACCTTTTGAACACACACCATGAGTACCTACAAATTATATCTCTATAAAATGCTAAAAGAACCATTCACAAAACTGACCTCTATTTCACCACTGGTCACTCCTTTTGACATCAATGACAACAATATGCCAACAATATCCCCCTTTGTCATTGATGGAAAAACTCTAGATGCTCACACAAATTTTAACATATAAGTTGTGAACCAATTGACTCATTTACACAACAGTTCACTCCCCCTTCGACATACATGTCTTCTATACTCATATTTGAGCATCTGCCCACATTTCTCCCCCTTTGCCATCAATGGAAAAAGGGGAGACTCCCCCTGACAAGATGATCCTCCTTACTTGATGTCCACGAATAAATTGAAGTACAATTTAGGCTCCCCCTGTATGCATACCTTATCATTAGAATCTAGTGAAGTGATGTGGGAGCAATTACTCCCAACTTTTGCCTCAAATATTCAAATTGCTTTATGGGAAGAGGCTTAGTAAAAATGTCGGCTATTTGCTCTTTTGTTGGGAAATATTCCATGTTGACCTCTTTATCTGCAACCTTCTCTCTGATGAAATGATATTTAATAGATATATGCTTTCTTCTAGAATGCATCACAGGATTTTTTGAAATATTTATGGCGCTTGAATTGTCACAAAGAATTAAGATTTGGATCTTTGTACTCAATTTTGATTTCATTGAGTGTTTGCTTCATCCATAGGACTTAAGTACAATAGGTTGTTGTTGCTACATACTCTGCCTCAGTTGTGGAGAGAGTAACTAATTCTTGCTTCTTGCTTATCCATGAAGCCAATTTGTTTCCTAAAAATAAGGCTCCTCCACTAGTGTTTTTTCTATCATCTATGCTTCCAGCCCAATCAACATCAATAAATGTTGTCAACATGAAATCTTTGATTTTGGGGTACCATAGCCCACAGTCAACAATGCTCTTAATGTTTTTGAAGATTCTCTTTACTACGTTGACATGAGATTCTTTTGGTGCAGCCTGTAATCTTGCAACCATGTATACTACTTGCATAATGTTTGGTCTTGATGCGGTCAAGTATAGCAAGCTTCCTATAATTGACCTATACATGGTCTAATTTGCATCTGGGGATTCATTTGATTTGCTCAATTTGTAACCAGTTATCATAGGGGTACTAACTGGTCTACTATCTTCCATGCCAAACTTCTTGAGCATTTCCTTAGCATACTTAGTTTGAGATATGAATATTCCATTATCAGTTTGTACAATTTGTAAACCAAGGAAAAATGATAACTCTCCTAACATAGACATTTCAAATTCATCTTGCATATGTGTAGAAAATATTTGACACATTTCATCATTGCTACCTCCAAACACGATGTCATCTACATTAACAACAATAACTAGCATGTGCTTGCCTTCTGATTTGAAGTATAAATTGTTGTTTGCACACCCCTTCTTAAATCCTTGTTGTTGAAGGTATTGGTCTAACCTAGAATACCATGCCCTAGGTGTTTTTTTTAGACCAAACAATGCCTTTCTCAATCTACAAACATAATCTTCTTCTGGTGAAAGCTAAAAAACTTCTGGTTGTTCAATGTAAACTTCCTCTTCATGGTTTCTATTCAGAAATGTAGATTTAACATCCATTTGATATACCTTGAATCCCTTGTAAATTGGAAAAGCAATAAACATTCTTATGGCTTCTAATCTTGCAACTGGTGCAATTTTTTCTTCAAAATCAATGCCTTCAACTTGTGCATACCCCTTGCACACCAGTCTCACCTTGTTCCTAACCACAACTCCTTCATTTTACTTATTTTTGAATACCCATTTGGTACCAATTACATTTTTGCTTGAAGGCATAGGAACTAACTCCCATGTCTTAATTCTTCTCATCTAATTGAGTTCCTCATCCATGTCCTTTATCCAGCTCTCATCCTTGTTGGCTTCATTAAATCTCTTTGGTTCAATCTGAGATAAGAGAGCGAAATTTAATTGTTCCTTATTTATTTCAAGTCTTCTCCTTGTTTGAACTCCTTCATTATCATCACCAGTTATTTGCTCTACAAGATGATCCTTTTGCACATAAATTGCAGGGAATCATTCAATTTCCTCCTAATCCTCTTCTTCAACTATTGGACCTACATCATCATCATCAACTTCAATCTTCGAATTATTTATGCTAGGCTTATTCTGATTTACATTTTCATCAATTTTGGCATTAATGCTTTCCATAATCTTGTGCAGTCTCTTGTTGTAACACTTGTAAGCTTTGCTTTGAGTGGAATACCCTAAAAATATTCCTTCATCACACCTTGATTCAAAGCTTCCCAAGTCATCATCTTCTCTTTTAATGTAGCATTTGCTACCAAACACCCTGAAGTACTTGATTGATGCAGGCTTGCCATACCACAATTCATATGGTGTTTTGCTACTGTTTTCTCTTAAAAGTGCTATGTTTTAAATATATACAGCAGGGTGAACTACTTCCTTCCAAAAGGTATCTACCATATTTTCCTCATTTAACATGGCTCTAGCCATTTCCTTCACAATCTCATTTCTTCAAGTTCTACCACACCATTTTGTTGTGGTGTTCTAAGTGTTGAATATTGTCATTTCATTCCATGATTTTCACAATATTATTTGAATTCACTTGATGCAAATTCTCCACCTCTATCTGATCTTGGACACTTAATTTTTCTCCCGGTCTCCTTCTCTACTAGCTTTCTAAAAAAAATGAACTTCTCAAATGCCTAAGCTTTCTCCTTTAGAAACGTGGCCCAAGCCATCCTAGTATAATTATCAATCAATGACATAAAGTATCTCTCTCCTTGCAATCCCCTTGTCCTTTTTGGACCACACAAATTAGTATGAACTATTTCCAAAGGTTTTGTGGTTGAATAATCCTTTGTTGGGAACTTAAACCTTGTTTTTTTTCCTTGTTGGCATCCTTTGTAGATTAGATTTTTAGGTTTTGCAATCTTAGGCATATTCCTAACCAATCTTTTTGAGCTTATTTTCACTAAATTGTCAAATTTTACATGCCCTAGTCTTCTATGCCACAACCAACTCTCATCTACTTGGTTGATTAGACAATTGTGGCCTTTTACTTCACACAAATTGTAGAGGTTACTATCAATCCTTATCCCTTGAGCAATTGTCTTACCATTCTTTCGTATCTTGCAACCCTCAAAGTTAAATACAATTTTGTACCCATTGTCACACATTTGGCTGACACTAAGAAGGTTATGTTTCAAACCCTCGACATAGAGGACATCTTTTGTATTATTCTTTCCATCTTAGCTCAAGCTCCCTTTACCATGAATTTTGATAGCATAATTATCTCCTAGACTTACTGACACTTCCTTACACTTCTTGAGTTCAATGAATTTTCTTTTATCTCCAGGCATATGGTTGGAGCAACCACTATCAATCACCCACAAAAAAAAATTCTTAGCATGCAGTGTTGTTTGGGAAATCATAGATTGAGTGGAATTTTGTCCTTTCTCTTTCCACACCTTTTTATGTTTCTTTTTAGAAATCTCTTCCTTTTTCTCAGAACGTTTAGTTTCCTTTTCAATTTCGGGAGGTGATTTTTTCTTATTTTCAAGTTGAACATTTGGTCTTATAAACTATTTCTACATTCTCTAGCTACATGACCAAAATTGTTGTAATTGCAACAAACTATATTCATGTCAACCAAGGGATCAAATGGATTTTTTCTTACAATTTTTGTATTCCTCCTTGGAATGACCCTACATTCTCTGGCTTTATGACCAAAATGATTATATCTATAGAAATACACATAGAAATATGATGAGTACTTGGTCATGGTTTTTCCTTCAGTTGGAGGTGAAAATCCTCTTTGTCTCAGCTTTCTTGAATAATGCACTTGTGTGAAACCTTCATCTATCCTTTTTGTATTCTGCTTCTTCTTTGGCTGAGAAGGAGAAATTTTGTTGTCTTTCTTGTCTTCAATCAACTTATTCTCTTTACCATATTTTTCTACTACAATAGACTTCTTTTTAGCTTTAGAGACATCCTTAATTTTTGTCTTTTCATCATTAATGACTGCTTTTTCTTCAGCCTCAAATCTTGCATAGAGTTTTGTAGAGGCATCAACAAATGAGCTCTTTCCTTTCTCCAGTCCTAAGCCATTTTTTTCTTTATTCACCGGTTTTTGTGTACTTATCAACTCATTCAGAATGTCTGAACTACCTTTTAATTTTAGACCCTTATTGATCTGCTCATTGGATTTCTCTAGTTCCTTTCTCAAGGCCCAACTATTTCAACCTCAAGCTTCGAACATCTATCCATTTCACTTTCTAATTTGGATTTCATCACCTCTTCCATTCTTTTAGCTTCTTCAACCTGAAGTTTTAGGTTTACCACCATCTGATTGGATTTCTTAAGTTCTTGAGTTATTTTATTAGTCTCCTTTGGAGCACTCTTCTTCAGTTTCTTATTTTCTCTTTTAATATCATCAAACTTATCTCTCAATTCATCAAGATCTTCAAGGGAACTAATCAACTCCCCCTCAAGATCAACAATCGCTTCCTCTTCTTCATCATGAGAATCCTTAACTGGTTCATACTTCTGATCCTTAGAGTCCTTGGCCATAAAAATGAATTCTTCCTCTCCTTCCTCCATTACAAGAGTATGATCTTTCTCATTATCTAAACTATCACTAGCATCAAATGAATCACTTTCTTCCTAAATGTACAGGCTCTTTTTTTTCTTTCCAAAACTCCTTCATTTAGGATAATAAGGTTTCTTTTTTTTTCTATCTCCTTCTTTCTTAGCGTTATCTTATTTATCATAAGGGCACTTAGAAGAAAAATGACTTATTCTACCACAATTAAAACACTTGAAGGGAAACTTACCTTTATACTTCCTATATCCTCACCTCAGTCTTCCGATGAAGTTTTCTTCTTCCTCATCAACCTCTTCATGGTCTGATGTAGTGGCTACAACTTTATCTTTCCTATCTACATCATCCTTTTCCCTTTTAACGACCTTGAATGTAACTTCTCTTCTAGATGGTTCGACATCTCCCATTCTCATCTCATATATTTTGAATATGCCATGCAATTCATCAAGGGTGAGCTTATCCACTTCTCTTCCTTCCTCGATTGCAGAGATCTTGGGGTCATATCTCTTTGTCATAGACCTTAAAACTTTCAACACAAAAACATCTTCTTTTACCTCTTCTCCAAATCCTCTGATAGAGTTTACTACATCATAAACTCTTAGAAGATAGTCTACAATCTTCTCCTCTTCAGTCATATTTAAGCCTTCAAATTTTGCTCTTAACACTTGAAGCTTTTCCAACTTCACTTTACTATCTCCCTCATAGATGTTTTTCATTTTTTCCCAGACATCATACGTATTATGACAGTGCATGACCTTTCCATGCACAAAATTAGACAAGTTGTTCATAATGGAAAACCAAGATTTTTTCATTGTTCTCATAATCCTTCTTTCTTACCATATCAGCGGGAAGAGTAGTAGGGAGAATATATTTGGTTTTGATTGACATCCAGACATCAAGTCCTAGGGATCCCAAATATCCCTTCATCAATGAGCTCCACTTAGCATAGTTTGTTCCATCAAACCGAGGTAGCTTGCTTGAACCTTCCTAATTGTTCATTGTGTTCACACTACCAAAATATACCCGAGCTAATTAAGCTTCACCTAGGGAATATAGGGCTCTGATACCAATTGTTGGGACATAGTGATCTACTAAGAGGGGGGTGAATCAATAGATATTGATATTTTTACTTCACAAACCTTAATGTAGATTAATTATTTGAACTTTTATTATGTAGATTAAAACTTTAATAAGAAAACACATGAGAGCAGCATATATGCAATCATCACATAACACCAAATGTACGTGGAAAACCTAAGGTTGGGAAAAATCAAGGTGAGAAATGTTGCTAGGATAGACTATCCTAATCCAGCCTCACAAATAAATATCTTGCTACAATGATTTTAGAGGAACCAACCCTAAGGAGACACCAATCCCCTATTTTGAGGAGTGTTCACTCCAAGGAAGCACCCACTCCCTAATATGAGCTTCTACCCAGATATCTGATGGCACCCACCAATCAGATTTATAATACTGAATATTACAATTTTAATGATAGTTCTATGTTGCAACTTATTTGCAATTGCACTTACATGTATGTTGCCCACTTTTCAACTCTCCTTCTACTCTGCACCTCTTTATCCATTTTGCATTCACCTCCTTTTTTGCAACTATGTTCTATGCATCTACTGCTTTCTCAACACCACATCCCTTTTTTCTGTAATACACCAATATAATCAAGGGTTTTACACTAAATATAAATCCAAGGTTGAATTCCTGATTTTTGTTTGGTTCAGCTTATTCGAGTATAGTGCATTCTTTCTTTGTAATCACGTTCTTTGCACTCTACCGCTTCCAACTCTTCCTTCTCTCACACTTTTTCTTACACTACTATTACATCTACTCAACTACAAAGTCATCTATATTTCCTTCGCACCCAGTATACACTTCCTCAAGTCGTGCACCTTTGACAGTGTGACTTAATGCAACGATTAGGGTTTTTAATCTTACTTCTTCAAGAAGCATTCTCTTCATCCAGCCATACCCGCATTAAATTCTATCTCAAAAAATCTTCTAAGATTGGAAATCTGTAAGCTTTAAACTCGGATGTACACATTTAATGTAATCCTTTTTTCATAAGATTTGGATCCAATCTCTGTTCACCTAGCACTCTATGTCATCATTTTGCAAATCAAATCATCGATTAAATCGATTATTGGAAAAGATAGACCAATTAATTTCATTCTTTTGGCTAGCTGCCAGCTAGAAACCACTTCCACAAACTTAACCATTTGAAAACATCACCATCAAATTTCGATTGTTGATCTTGTCACTTCATGCCATGATCCATGGTTCTCCATTCATTGTCATCCTTTAAAACATCATGGCCAAATGAGCCTTCCCTTATATCTTAGCCATCAATTTTATCCTACCATCGCTCATCGCCACATCGAAGAGACTTATACATTACTCACTCCAAACTCTTGCTTTCTCCTCAATAAGCTTCCTTTGATCAACATGTCCACTTCGTCATCACGAAATTCACAACAAGGATGTTTGAATTACCTATCAAGCAATCACCAAACACCATCTGTCCTTAATCGTCAGCACCCCTTTGTTATCACCTTTCTATCGGGCCCCACCTTCTCGGCACTTCGAAGAGACCGAAGCACCAGTCTCACCGATAAGCTTTCTTCACAACGATGCAACAATCGGGATGTAGAAGAGACATCTTGTATCTTCTTGATGAACACACTCTATCTGTCCTCGATGAACTTAACAGTCGCGATAAATACTCTTTTCAATTTTGAAGGGACTGATAAGTCTCTGTGAAGAGCAACTATTAGCTTGATGAAGGCTTGTCCACCAAATTAGTAAGCTACCATCATAGTGTTGAAGAGACACTAAAATGACTCCTGCCGACATGTTGGTGTTCCTTCGATCAGATGCCTTTTCATCCTTACATTCTTTTGTTGCATCACCCTGGCCAACGAAATCAACTACTATCACCTTTCTGCCACATCATCTTCGTGTTGCATGTCACACTTTTGATTCCAGTCATTCTTCATTTCCAGACCCACCAACAAAGTATCGAAGAGACGAGTAAGACTGTCTTGCCGAACACATAATGTCACCTCGATGTGATCTTCGGACCTCGTCAATCGGTAGTCTAGATATGAGGGGTCGGTCACCCACACGATACAAATGGATTAAGTTGTCACTTAAGCTACCATTAACTTACAGTAGGTGATCAACACATAAATATAACATTGTTATGCAGACCCGCCAATGTAGTGTCAGAGTGACACTAAGACACCTCCTTCTGAAAACGTGAAGTCTCTCTGATGGTATCTGAATGTATAACCTTTTGAACGCACACCATGAGTACCTACAAATTATATCTCTGTACAATCACTCGAAGAACCATTCACGAAACTGACCTTTGTTTCACCACTGGTCACTCCTTTTGAGATCAATGACAACAATATCTCAACAATGAAGATATAGAAGAAATTTGAATGCAATGGGATGCATTACTCAACATGTAATAAAATTAATTCTCTCCCCAAGTGATGAATCTATGATATCCTTGATAAATTCACAATAGCCACTTATGATAATCCTTCTCTCAAGAGCTATAAGTTTTGCATGTGGACTTAAAATGAGGTACCATTTTCTAAATTGCATTAAATTTTCTAGAGGAATCCAAATATGCAACATTTATATTTTGATGTCATATAAGATATGTTTTTGTAAATACAACAAAATCCTTTATTTTACCATGTAATGAAACCAAATAATTTTTAGGTCATACTAAATGATAGAGAAATTAAAAAAAAAATCTTTAAAGTGTGATAAATTAGATCCAATAGAAGACATCAAAAGATACAAAAATGAGCCTGAATTTGATCTAATTTGATTGCATAGGAGATAGGACTAGAACACAACTAAGAACATAGATTTTTAAACAAGGTGTTAGAAATAGGAATATGTAATTTTAGACTATAGATAGAGATAGAGATAAAAAACTAAAATATGGACACAAATGAGGCTAGATTTAATTAGTGAAATTTTTAAAAAAATGGAAAAGTTGATCTAGAGCTACTAAAATGTTCTTGGTCAAATGAAGAAAAATAATTGCATCCCTACCATGGTATAATCAAAAATGGGAAAATAAGTGGATTTATGAATGTCATTAAGTCGTTCATGTGATGGGATGTTTGAAAAGTATGTGTGGTAGTGATTAGATAAAATAGGGTCTTCAAATTCAATTGCATACATGTAGGAGGAAGAGAAGTCTCAATGGTACAAGATTGGGGAGAAATAGGATAAAGCAAACACTCAAGAGCAAAAAAGTGTCATATGGAGCATAGACTATATCATCTCTAGAGAATGAATCACTAAATACTTCTAATGATAGATCATCAAGGGAAGTGTGAGAACCTTGGAGGTAGGGTTACAAGTAGCAACAACAATGATAGGATTTTTTTAGGCTTAGCATTGGGAAAATAACCTAGAATCATCATCTAGGTTATAAGAGAGGGAAGGTGGAGAAGGATTGATGATGGGAAAATAATCCTAAAAGAAAATATGAGTGTCCAAGGCATAAGGATAAGTACTAAAAAAGGATAAAATTAGGAGAAAGAGAGATAGATCCATATGAATTTGATAGAAATATGAGAAGATTTTAAAACAAATAAATTAAGGAGATGCTCCAAAGCAAGGGGTGAGTAGAGATAAATGGAGAGAAAAAATTAGGATCCATAAAGGCATGGAGAGAAACAAAAGGATGGGAGAAGTCATATGGAAGCACCAACAAAGGCACATAATTAAATAGATGTAATTATAAGCTAAGTACTCACACACAAATTATAAGTGGAAATGTAAGTCAAATAGGTAACTCACCAAATGAATGATATAAAACATAAAATTTAATTCTTTACAATGTGTGATAAATTATATCAAATAAAAGACATCAAAAGATGTATAAATAATCCTAAAATTGATCTAATCTAATCACAATATGATTGATTACATAGATTTAGAAACAAGAAGAAAAAAATTTAGATTAGAGCTAAAGTCAAAAAGGTGAAAATTATAGGGTAAAAATGAATCTAGATTCAAGTATTGAAATTATAAGATATGATGGAAAAAAAAAATTGGAGCTACTGGAAAAGTTTTATGACAAAAGAAGGCAAGATAATTGCATCCATCCAATGGTAGAGGCATAGGTATCCTAGGGAAATAATGTCACTACAAGGGTAGGGGTATTGGTTTGGTGTCCTATAGTGGAATCTTCTTAGGTTTTCAGATCCATCAAATACTATAGATCTAGCAATTATAGGTATTTAAAAGTGTCAAAATACGAGAAAATCAAGAAAAAACTTAGTAAAAATCTAATATAAAAAGATAAATAGATTACACGTTAACCAAAGAAAAAAATAGATATTTAAAACCCTATATTTGATAATAATAAAAAATAGAAAGTAAAATAGTGAAAAGGCCTATTTAGGTGTCAAAAAACTCCCTAGTGAATTTCAAGGTTGTATCATTGATATTCTTGAAAAGGCTATTATGCTAGTACCAAGATAGGGGTGTTGGTTTAGTGTATAAGAGTAATTTTTAGACTTAAATTTACCTATAAATTTTATGGATTATTCATCTTGAAATGTTGATCGCTTCTTAAAATTACATCCTACTTGTCCAATCCATATGGATTCTTTCACAAATCAATTGCAAGATAAAATTTACTAATGGAGACCTTACAAGGTGGTTAGGTCAAAGGTGAATTTTCCTTCGATAAGGCCCTTGTAAATAATTCAAAGATAGATCCACATTGCATGATAATAAAAATAAAATTGTTAATTGAAATGAAAATGCAAACCCTAGTGTGCTCGCCAATAAGAGAGAGAAAGAAGGAAAGGTAGGGCTTGGTGGGAGAAGGAAATGGGAGGAAAAATAAAAACCTATGCCAATAAAAGTAGTATGGGGCTCAATAGGGATGATATGGGAAAGTGAAAACAATAAATTAGAGGAAAATAGCAAGTTGGAAAGAAAATTGGGAAGGAGGAAGAAAGGTAAAGTGAGGGAGAAAGAATGCCACATAAATGAGCTATAAAGTTTGATGATGATGCTTCAATAATAGAATAATTATCAAAGGCATAAAAATAAAAAATTAAAACTCCAATGTGCAAGAGGAAACTTGAGCACGTGTGATATATGAAAATGAGAGGGTAAATCTCCCTTTTTATTGATTTTTAGGGGCCGTTTTTTTGTTATTTTGAGTTAGAATGATTTGAATTGGGCTTAGTTAGCCAAAGTTAATATTCCATTAAATTTTTGGATCCAAGGGAGGCTAGGGAACTTTGGTAGGGGCACAAATACCCCATATAGCAAGGAAGTAGGATCAAATGGTGATAAATAGAAGAAAATACTATAATTAGAGGTGGCGTCAACTTAATTTAGATTTTTGATAAGTGAGATATGGAAGAAATAAGGCGACAATAAGCTATCCATGAGAGAGAATAAGAAATCATTTAATTTTTGGAGCAATCACTTTAAGAATGGAAGCATGCATAACTTAAAGGTGAGGGAAGTGTAAGGAAGGATAAATACACATGAAAAGAGAGAAGGATAATGTACAAATAAGAAATAACATGAAAATGGGAAAAACTAAGGGAAAGGGAGAAGTTAGGATAGAAAGGGGTCAATTGGATAAACTAGGGAAATATTAAAATGAGTACAAGATATGAAAAAAGGAATTGAAGGGTATGCAATCTATGTTATTACATTGTCCCCTACAATATGGAGGCTTTAAGTACAAAATTTGTAGAGATGCAATGATGAATTTATTAGTTGATAACATGTGTGTCATTTCACTTTGCACCACAAAATAAACATTAGGGATAAAATTCAAAACACTTTTGTCTCCATTTATCCATGGGATATAATGATAAAGTACTTGAACATGGAGGAACTTGATCAACATAGATTTTCTCCATGGGAATTATTTATGTGTTTCAACTTAACATATTCTCATGAAGATTTGGGACATCTATAGGTTTATCTTTTTCTCTATAAGTAAGCAACATGAAGCTCTATCCACCCTTGATGAGATGATACTTTATTTCCCTATAATTACACTACTTTGTAGTTGTACATGTTGGGACTTCCAAACACAACATCACTTACATCCAAAGAACAAACATCTAAAACAAATTCATCACTAAACTTAAAGATAACAAACTTCATTCTATATTACCTACTAGAAATTATGTTAACGCGTTATTGGATTAAAATCAAAGCATAAGGCTTGGAGTTTTTATAATTTATAAGGCTATTCATTTCAACTAAATCTTGGTAAATTAAGTTGGGTTTGTTATCCATCTCATATTGTGTGTGCAACTAACCTAGGAAAAATACTCTTAGTAACTCTTACATATTATCATCATAAATTTCAATTTCTCATCCAAAGTGCATGTGAGTCCTTCACCCTCTTATTAAATTTTACATGATTAGACAAGAATATGAGATAAAAAAACACAAATAAATGTGTGTAAGAAATATTGAATGATAAAATAGGTAGAGCTTCGCTACTATTCTTCATTGATAAAATGCATCATATTGGTGGGGTTTAAATAAGAACTTGTCACCCACACCAACTCAGTCTATAATAGGATTGTTTTTAATGAATATATGTTTAGTACATTATTTTCCTTGAAGTGTGATATCAATCAGGTATCATGCAATCCTAAAAGGCATCATGTGTGTAACATATATTCTTATAGAATACGAATTCATATCTTTGTGCATGCTAGTAGGGTTTTATATCTTGGAGTGGACTTAGTGTCTTGATCATTTTTGGTATCGTGTGGTAGAGTAACTTATTATATATAATTTATATACATATTGTGAGCCACTAATTATGTACCTTGTTAGTAAGGGACATACCCCAAGGGTAATCTACTCCAAATCTGACTCGTGCTAGTGTTTATAAGTCAAAAGTAGTGGTTATATGTATTGTACATGTGTATATTGTATGGAAATATCACTCCTAATCATGTGGCAAGAGAAAGTGAAATGAGGGAGTGTTTGAAGGAATAAATTATTCATGAGGGAGAATTATTTTAAATGTGACATTGATAATTGTTAGAGTTGTGTTATTTGGTAGATTATACTCTTCACAAGGAAGGAGTGTTTAATGTAGGATAGGAATGTTAAGTCATGGTGTAATGATGGTGGTGTGGGTGTTTTCTCTTGTAATAATCCATAGGTTTGTAATAGTAATTATTCGTGTGTGAATTTTTATAGCAATGGCTTGTAGGGGTGCAAATTTAGAATTATATACCTATTTATGAGATGAGAACATTATAGAGGAAGTAGTTATGAAATAAATCATTCCATTTTTCTCCCTTGGGTTGTCTTGCATGGAAAAATAGTCAAAATTTTGAATCAACCCTCAGATGGAATCTTGGAAAGGAAATAATCATTTTGAATCCATCACATAGTTCATGAATATTAGTTTATCACCAAGTGAGAATCCTTGAAGATAAAGATGCTAAATCCAAATTTAATGGCCAAAATAACTCATAAGGAAAGAGATTCATATTTGATGGAATTATTGATATAGAAGAATTCAAGTTGAAAGATTATTGGGAGAACCCTCCCCTCTAGAGATGTTAAAACTATCCCAACCTTACTTCATGTTCTATATATAGCTCCATCAAAATTAAGAGTCCAAATATTATCTAGTGCCAAAATGATTTCTAATGTTATTTCTAGCTCTTGAGTGGTAACTAAGCCCTCTTCTTATTTTTTGATGGTGATTTACACCATTTAACATTAGTTTCCACCCTCTTTGTCATCTTTGATTAGTGCAACAATGTAAATGTTGGTATCTTCTTACAAGAGAATATTTGCTAGACCAAAAGGAGTGTAAGGTCACATTGAGTGATTATGAAATATAATTTTACTTATTTTATCCTCTTCTAAGGAGCTAGTTGATTTTGTAGTTGGTTTGCAAAATACTTGTGACTTGTTTGGACCTCTCTACTTTTTTTAATTTTAGTTCTCTTAGTTCCCTGCTAGGATTTGAATATTTTTATTTCTTTATTAATCATATAGTTTGCATTGTGGCCTCTAGTATTAGAACCTTGTTCATGGAGAGAGTATAATCAAATAGTATTTTGACCCTCTTTTTAGTTAAATCTATTTTGAGGTTACTAAATGTGTCTAGATCTCCCTCTATGACATATGTTTTACTCAAATGAAGGAACCATTTTTTTGTAATAGGGTTGAAAGAATCACTTTCATCTTATGTATCTAGGGTCTTATGAGAAGAAAATTAGGAACTTATTTCCTTGTTCATGATATGGAACATTATGGGGACCATAATTAGCCCAAGGAAAAATAGGAGCATGATCTTGCAAATGGTAGTTGATTTTAAGTTATCATAGCTAGGTAAAGTGTCTCTATAGGCTACAATGTTGGTATGGTCATACCTCTTGCTCTTTAAAAGGGAGAAGGGAACATTATTTTTTGTGACCCCATCATTAATGAGGATATTTTGATACAAGTATTATATTTATCCACACTTGTAGGTATAAAGAAAGGTCTCCTCTTCTAGCCTACTCAACCTCTATAGGCATCTACTTAAGGTCAGAGAAGGTACTCAAATCCACAGCTAGGTTATAAGTACCAATAGGGTTAACAGTGGCTTCAACCGTATAGACATCATTTCCATGATACCCTATTAGAGGGTTACATGGTACTCTTGAGTTTCATCAATCATAATAAGTTCAACTAACCCTAACATCTTGATTTCTCACTTATACCTTGTTGGGACTCGAATTTGCAGTTAACCTTTTTAATTGAGTCCCTTTCTTTTTTGTGCCTTAGTCATTTTTCCCAAGCTTATAGCCGATATTATAAGTACTTCATGAGTAATTTTTTATCAAAATTTCTTTGCACCAGTGGATAGACCATAAAAATTAATTCAAGTTATTTTTTAATTTTTGAAAAATATGTTAAGGGGAAAATTTTATTATCTTGCGGGTTTTCATCTAGATCAGTCACTCTTCCATGTAAAGTGCAGTTTAGTTTGTTTCTCTCACAAATGTCCAATTTCTATCCATTTTCCTACAATGTGTAGTTCTGATGGATTTTCCCGCAAAATTAAATAATATAAAAAATGGTTAAGTGTTACTTGTAGGAATTATTCTTCCATTTGAACTTCACCTCTTCACCCTTCATTTTTTTGGTTCACTTATAGTTTCCCACTTTGTGGAAGAATCCTGCCCAACTGGACATTTGCAAAAAAAATCATGTGATCCTGCCTATTCTACTTCTTGACTATGATGCGGGAAAAAGGGATCTAGGGTTTAAATCACACTTTCTCCTACATCATATTGGAAGGAACCAAAAATGATCACAAACACCCACTTGGCTACTAACCTCTATGGAAGAGCTAGAATGGTGGATCAAAGTTTTGGTTCAAGTTCTTTGGAAGTTGACTGATTGGTTATGAAGTAACTTGATTTGATAATGTAAATGTGTATCTAGGGACCAACTATTGATTTGAAAATAATTGTTGTAAATATAGAGAAGCACATAATTGAAACACAAAAACTAGTTACAAAATAGTAGAGTGCAGAGACAGAGGAACCTGGCATATGAATTTGGACTCAAATTGGAAGGATAGGGGTGTTGGCGCCCTAGAATTGGAAGTACAAATCTTAAGAATCATAAATTAGATCTTAGATTGTCATTTTCTATAGGTTCTTCCCTTTTAGACTCATCTTTAGAGCTTCATCTATCAATTATTAATTTCACTTTCCCTACTTTGTTGACATAAAAGGCTTGAATTTTTTATATTGCAATTAGGCCTTCAATCCTTTCCCATATCTACTTCAGATTTGTTACCTGCACACAATAGAGGAGAGAAAGAGTTGTATTGTATAGGGTCTTGCCTAAGTTAAACCTTGTTTTGGTGTTTCCACCTCCACAATGATTATGATGATGTAAAGAGTGCTTACCCTCGGTTGGGAAAAGGCAAATGGACAAAAGGAATGGTAAACTGAAAAGTGTTGTAACTTACCACTCAGATTTATTTCATTTATGGATTGAAGTCATTGTACTCATCTTAGACAAGGAGAATTGGATGGTTGATTGAAGGTCCTACAAGTGTTAGTACTCACAAAATAAATAAGCATAAAACATGAACAAACTCACATATAAACTTGATAAATTTCTAACATGAATCTTGATTGATAATAAGTGTTTTAAACTCTACTAATTATTCTCTTATCTACTTTTAGGATACTTAATTGTGATTCCAAAATGCTAGGATTTCAAATGGTGAAAAAGACTTGTATTTATATGTAATAATTAATTTAATGCAAAATTAATTATCAAAATCCGACAGATGAATTTAAATTTATAAATGTTAAAATTTTGATAATAATATATTTTAAATTGAGCCAAAATAGGTTGGACAGGGGCGTTGGTACCCTGGTCTAGACCTATTTTGTGTCTTTAAGTGTCTTTAAGTAAATATTAATTCCTAATTCTTGATTTTAGTTTTACTTTTCAAAGATGACCATAAAATAGGAAAATTAAGAGCACAATTAGGTCCAAGTACATAGGGGGAGCTAAACCTAGTGTAAAATTATCAAGGGTGGTAATTTACAATGCTACATTTATCTCCCACTTTAGTCAAAGTACGAACTTACACTCATGCTCCCACTAAGTGAGGATAAGCCAAGAAGGGTTCATTTATCTGAACATTGAAGAGATAGGATGATATCGAATCTAGGGGATACACTATCTCCCAATCTCAAGATCCTATGAAACAATAATATAAAGACAAAGGAACACACACACATGAGGTACAATGACAACCATGAAGCATACACAACGAAGGCACAAAACAAATATAATACAAAAATAAACATAATGCCAACACTACACGATGCAAACACAATGCAAACATACAAAAAAGGGGGGTATGACAATCACGAACTAGCAAGATCCACAAGATTCTTGCTAGGATCCATAACCAAGGCCTTCATGAATCATAAGGCTAGAAAAAATTGATATTTTCTAGGTGACCCATGAACAAAACAATCATGGGTTAGTGAAGTCTAATATTCCCTATGTGAGCTTGATAAGAAGCAACACAAGCTAGTGAAGTTTGATATTCACTAGGTGAGTTTATGCAAAAGTAGCAAATAAAAACACATGGGCTAGTGAAGTCTGATATTCACTAGGTGATTTTCCATTTCAACCATACCAAGAACTATAGTCCCAATAATTTTGATAAGGCACTACAAAATATGATCAATATGCCAAAAATTTATTACAAAGCTTAATGTGTGTTAACAAAGTGAAGCACATAATGGAATGTATTCCCCCACCTTAAAGTAAATGCTAATGTCATTTGGGAGCAATTTCCTTTAAGGTAGAATAAAATTATATTTGATAATCCATGAGAGCTTGATGGGAAACCATATGTGAAATGATATGTTCCCAACAAAGCTAACCCATGACAAGGGGTTGCCCCCAAAACATGATTTTTTTTACAAAGGGGCAAAGCATGAAAGCTTGGAAAATAACTAGTAAACATGAATTAGAAGCAAGGGGAGTTATATAAGCTAACTTATCACTTTAATTAGTGTTGGATAAGTTAAGTAAAGGTTAACTCAAAC
Source organism: Sequoiadendron giganteum (assembly GCA_007115665.2). Classification (NCBI taxonomy): domain Eukaryota; kingdom Viridiplantae; phylum Streptophyta; class Pinopsida; order Cupressales; family Cupressaceae; genus Sequoiadendron; species Sequoiadendron giganteum. The sequence goes on along the minus strand of CM021108.1, from coordinate 254,087,752 downwards.
CGCATGGTGTTGGTTCTTATACATGTGGTTCCATAAATTTAAAGACTTGTGCTAATACCTAAGGCCAAGGGTGTCTCATCAAAGGTGAAAGGAAGGATAATGATCAAATTGTGGCATGAAAGGACCAATGGATAAGGATGGATATATACTACTTTAGGGTTTGCAAGACCAAGGGGTATTCCTTGAGATGTGTTTCTTAAAAATATTAATAACAAATAATGATAGAATTAACTTTGAGATAAGCCATACCCAAGAATACATGAAACTACTATAAATTTTCCATTAAGTACTAATGTGCTACTTTACCTTGGAACAAGGATATAAAACCTCTATGAACAAATATGGTAGAAATGTGGAGACTAAGATGTAATATTCTTGACCCCTTAATATGCATGGTACATTATGTCACCTCACACATGAATGTATTGATTATAAAATTGCAAACTTCAATGTGAACAACATCCATGAGGCTTGAAGACACTTTGCAAAAAAATTGTAGAATAAAAGCAATATAAAGGGTCAACCTGCTCTAAACTAGTTAGTAAGGTTTGTGTTTGATTTTTTATGTTAAAAGTGTAGTAGGTTCATGGCTTGTTGAAACTAATTACAAATGAGTGCCTTCCTCTAGCAAGGGTAGTGTTGACAACGATTTCACTCGCATCAATAGTGTCAAATAAAAAACTCTATAGACAGTGTTGGATTTTGTGGAATCACACTTACACTTCCAAATTTTTGAGGTCTAGTGAAGGTTCAACCACTAAGTTAGAATAGACTCACACGAGGATCACCAGATCGAGATCTAGTGACTTTACAAAAATCCAGCTTAAAGACTTAACAAAATAAAAAAGGACAACAAAAGGCCCTCCTTCTAGTGCCAGTTCCTATTGACAACAATTTCACTCGCATCAACAGTGTCGAGTAAAAAACTCCATAGACAAACTGTGAAGAAGACTATTCTTCTTGAAAGAAATGGAACAATAAAATATCGAAGAGAAAGTCTTCCTAAATAGAACAACAAGATTAACTCAGTTCAATCCCAAGTCTCCGATAATCAAGTCATGATCATACTGGGTTCGCTTCAAGGTATGATGTGAATTTTTTGTTAATATCAAAGGGAATATGTTCGTTAATTTTGATTTTATCAAGGATCATAAGGTATTTGCAAATGATTTCCAATTCATTCATAAAAATAACATCATGAAATCGAAAGATTTGAAATAATATTTCATGAACATCAACAATTTTATTTTCTATCACTTAAGTAGATTCAGCTTTAAGCATTCAACAATTTCATATAAAAAAATTTTCAATAAATTTCCATCCATCCATCTATTTTTTGGAACATTTTCAAAATATTCAAACATCTATTCTAAAATAAAGCATTAAAAATACCGAAATTAAAAGGTTCTCCTGGTTATTCTCCATGCATGCCCCAAATAATTAATTAAATCAAAGAAAATTGTTTCATACTTCACCAGATGGCTTCACAACTGCATACAAAATGGAGCGAGCTTTTAAAGAGAGGGTTTAGTTTGGACACTGAGTAGTTTATGCATACACCCTTAAATGGCTCAGTATACAGGCTTGTTTAGTGGAACTAACAAAACCAGCTATAAAAGATTCATGAGATAGGTAGATATCAAATTGGCTCTGATATTAATCAATGTCCATGTGCATACAAGTTTTTTGTCCAGAATGATTCAGAAAACAAGAAAAAAGAACAAAACTTAAAGAAGTTTTGGCTCTTCCAACATCCACAAATTTTGAACTTAAATGAAAATAAAGCACTAAATAGCCTTTTATAGAGACAAGGCCTCAAAAGTTTAAACTTAAAGTCTTTCAAAGAATCAGAAACAACAAATAAAAAGGTAGCACGTGGTAGACGCTAGCTGTCATTTAGAACATTCTAGATGAAGTCAAAGTTTTGACTTCGTCAGCAGCAACACTCTTCACTCCTTACTCTGGTATGCAATACTTTGCATAAACCAAGGCTATCGACATTCTTCTGAATACCGGACAAGATACATACACCAAGACCAAGATCAACCTACACAATTACAAAACAAATGTTATCACAACACCTTCCGATATCCGGTATCCTTTATCACTTAAGACTCAGGCTTAGACTCTTTTCTCGACCTTTCTTTTCATGATACTCTCGGAAAGCTCCCTATACTTGACGCATATGATCTTTTTAAATTCCCTGTATAGCATTCCAAGTGAATTTAAGCCTCATATATTCTTCTGAAACTTCAAGTATTATATCATTTCTTCTTACTTTGTCTACTACATATTTATCTATAGTGTTCATGCACTATATGATCTCATCAATAACCTCCCGGGTTAATAACTAAACAGGATATTTGTTTATTATTTCAATCCATTTCTTGAAAGCTCTTTCTTCCTTACCCTCTTGTCCTAAAGTTTGAGGATCACACCTTTGATGTGCTAAAAATTCAATAAAATCTTGATATTCATCAATTAATCCTTTACTTTCCATGGTGACTTTCTCAAATCCTTCAATACATTGCATTAACATGTCACCTTCCCACTTTAATTATTTCTTCCATTTTTCTAGTAATATAGCTTCTTGCTCTGACATTACATTTTCTTGCATCAAATCTTCGACATTAGTGTGTATGAGAATTTCAACATTTTACTTCTCCATATTAACTTGTTCTTGAATAACGCTGCATTCAATTTCAAATATTATATATTTTTCAGACCTGTTGTATGCTTCCTTATAATTCCCTATCACATCTATAATGAACTCTTCTCCTTGCTTTACCCAGTACCCAATCCATTCTTCAAATACATTCATTTTGTGGTGAACCGCTGCAATTGCATCCACCTGCTCTTGTGACATTAATAATGGATGTTGGGGAAATTATGTTTGCACTTGACCTGATAGGGTTAAAGATTTATTAAATGTTCTAGGGTAGCAACCCTTTATTTCAATTCTCTTTTCTTATTTTCGTATTTATGTACTCTAGCAACAGTGGCATCTAAATTCACTTTTAATTCATCCAACTCTTGCTTCCAAGATGAGTGTCCAAGATTGATACTTGTTATCTTATATACTCAGGTGTTATTTCATGTCTTTCTTTGTCAGCTATTGGAGTAGCTATATGGATGGTTTTGTCACCATCTACATTATTTTGTATAGCATGCTTTGTTTTAGCTTTGTGCCCAGGCTTTGGAGTATATGTTTCTTGTACAAAACTACTAAGTTCCAAAGGCAATACTTCTACTTCCATTGGGGAAGCTAACTCCCTAATCAACCAATTAGGCGCATCATTATCTAACTTTACCTTTGTAACATTCCTCTATTTTTGATGTTCACTTGATTCCGAAATTTCTTCTCTTATTTCTTCATCTTTATTTTTTGTTTCTTCTGAAATAGGAACCTTTTTAGCAATTTTTGGAATAGAGTCAAGATTATTAGGATTTGACACTGTCTCTTCTATTTGGATACTTATATTTTCCTATCTTTCTAGATGTTCAATATTAATTTAGCAAGGATTAGCTCCTTCATTATCCGCTACACCAGGGTTTTCTTTATTTTCAATTCCTTCACCCTGAATCTATGTAGTTTCCTTTTCAACTTCATCTTCAGCCAAATCTTTATCTGATTTCTCAAAAACCTACGATTGTTCATTATCATTCAATACATTCCCAAGTGAAGGCTGGGAATCAAAAGTATCTTCAACAATTGTTTCATCAATAGGATCCTGCTCTACAGTCTCCTCTGTTTTCATCTCAAGAATATCGGGGTTCCCCACTTCTGAGGCGAGCATTCCTTGTATGAATTCTTCTTCTTCAATATTTATAGGGGTAGACCCTATATCAGGAATTTCTTCCACCACTCGTTGTACTATGGATTTATTTTTGGACTTATTTTCTTTTACTTTCTCCCACATGGCACCCCATTTATCCATTTGTTCTTTAATTCTAGCCTCATCTATCTCATAAATTTCATCTAAGGCCATAGGAGTTCCTCTAAGTGCTTGTTTCACATTAGCCATGTTAACAGATGGAGGAGATGTAACATCCCGCTATGCAAACCCGAAGGTTAAGAGCCAAAAGAGGACAAGATAAGTTTTTCTTTAACAAGAAAGATTAACAAACACACAAATTAATTGCCAATTCGATAAAACAACAACAAACATGGTCAAATATGACCTAAAGTACAACTTCAAAGAGAGGATTAATTCACCCTCTAGAGAAAATATGATTAGGAGCAAGCAGAATAGCTCCAAAAGTTGTGTTGGAGCTTTCTACTCTGGAATCCTGTTGTTTCGGAGCTCACTGGTCCAAAACCTATTGCTACCCACAGGCCAGCAAATAGAGGGCATCGATGCTCTGGAACTTGCAGTTTCGAAGCTCACTGCTCCAGAACTTGTTGCTGCCCACTGGTCAGCAAATAGAGGGCATGGGTGCTCCAAAACTTGTAGTTCCGAAGCTCACTACTCTAAAACCTTTGTTGCTACACACAAAACAACTACAAAAGGCACCAGTGCTCTAGAACATTTGTAGCCTACCAAAATGATGAAACATACAACCATAGATTTGATCTAAACATGAATATTAATTGAAGGAAAAGAGCCATAAATATTATCATAGAACAATCGAGTCTGATACCAACATCGAAACCCGTAAACCCAAAATAAAACATCACACATCTTCTCATTAAATTTATGATTATTTTCTCTCTCAAGAGAGTACAATGTGCATAAAGGAAAAGGTATGAATACAATAGAATTCCCATGAACAAGATATAAAATCAGATAAGATAAATACACAAAGGTATGTACATAAGTACAATATGATAAACAACAAGAGAGAGATCAAATCCAATCGGTACTCCAAAACCTGTATGTCGGTCCCCAATTGCGGTGGCAACGCCTCCCTACCATGTGGAATCTAGAGAGACCACCCCACCATGCTCGAAGGCAGTCATAAGGCCTGAGCAAAAGCAACAAGGCAAGGTAATATAAGGCCAACACTCACCTCAGACATAAAGCAAACCAAAATACCAAGCATAAGGCCAAAGACAGTACATGGAGATGCTCATACAACACATGTTAGGTACTACTCAAGACTACTAAGATGCAAGATTTGATGAGGAGACTCAACCATGCCCAAATCAACGCCCCATAGACGGATAACTCAATGTCCTACAGGCAGATAGGCCTTCTCAAGTGCATCCTTAGCCTTTACAAGAAACCAATAATTTAATCGGTATTAAACTCATTAAATCATTCCACAAAATCTCTTTTAAATCATATAAAATTCTACTGAGTGGAAGTGGCATAAGACGCAGTTTCAACTATTGATCAAATGCATGAGAAAGAGGCATGAAAATTCCATAAAAAAGATAAAAGTGCCCTGATCTAAAACCGGGAAAAAAACCCAATTCATATTTTGATGTTTCTAGACAGATTCTATCTTTAATTTTCAATTTTATGACCCAAAATAAGGTGTTGTTTAGAAAAAAGTCATTTTAAGCATGGCTGGCCAAAAACATGAAAACAAATGAAAGTACTCGGATTAAAAATCGAACAACGACCCAGTTGAGATATGGTCATTTCAAAATGGAATAAACTAGTATTTAATAAATCTATTACCAAGGACAGGGTGTTGTTTAAAAAATGTCATTCAACCAAGTTGGGCAAAAAGACATTAAAAATGGAAGTGTCTGAATTAAAAATTGGACATCAACCCATTTGAGATATGAGGATTACTACATAAAATCCATATTTATTTTAAATTCATATAGGGTGGATAAATAGCAACAATTAAAAACGTGTTTTCACATGTTGACAAAACATGAAAAATGAAAGAAAATGATAGTGCCCAAAAATCTATTTCTGCCAACAACCCATTTCAAATTTAGTGGTTTCCTTATGAATTCCACAGTTGGATTGGAGTTTATAAATTAGAAGTTGGATTGATTTATAAAAATCATAGATTTTCTCCAAAAGAGGAAAATAATAATGAGGCAGAAAATAAATCTCAGAATCAAAATATCATGACAACACCCGGAGTAGCCAAGACTCCCAACAAATTTAATTACATACACACACACATACATTTATAATTTAGAACTTCAAAAAATACCTCTAATTTATGCCCAAATTTGAGATGGAGGAATGCTCAGCTTGCAACGCACAACTAGCTTCCATCACCGAACAACAAGGAGGAAATGGCATGTTGAAAACAACCAACAACTGCCCACAATTTTCTTCTCAAATAAACTCCCACAAATCTGCTGCCCAAATCTTGGGGTTTTCTCCTCTTTTTTCCCAAGCAACAAAATGCTTCACCTCCAAGATAACTCCCCTAAAAGGTTCAAAATAAAGTATAAATATCAAGGGCAAAGTTGCCCAATTTCCCTTTTTTTTTTATAAATAAATCTTCCTCCCCAAATTATACTCCCCAAAAAATCTCAAAAGAAATGAGGTGAAACCTCAAGCTATTGAAGCTCCCCAAATAAATTAATTTAAAAACACTTCATATACAACATCCTCAATTTCCACATAAAAATAATAATAATAATTTAAATCCAATCATTAAAATACATGAGCTCCCCAAATAGGATTTGAATAAGACTATGAGGGCTCACATAAAGGATTACTAAAATTATTTAAAATTACTAAATGAGAATATATCATTTTTTCGAATGATTAATAAAAATCAATTAAAATAACATATTTAAAATCTCATGGATATAACCATTCAAATCTCCCATCACTAAAACACTATAGAATACCATGTATGAAACTATTAAAAGATGCCAATGAAAACACATCATAACACTAACAACCAAAATATATAGCCACATAACAGATTCATGAAAACCAAGACAAAATACCTCAACAAGGCATACCGATAAACCACATATGACCGAAGGGTGCTCCGGATGTTACTGTTTGGTAATCGGATGGTAAGACAACACATGAACACTGCACTAATGAGGTACAATGGGCTAGGGTAGGGGGACATTTGGCTTGTATGACTACCTCCAATTACCACCATCGGGGAATAAGAGTATGCTCAGGCCTGTGAATCCAGGCGGAGTCGATACTCAGTACCTACATCACTCCAATTACACATCAAAGTACATGTACATGTAACACATATCATATAACTGAAACACATCAATCATCAGGAAGAGGGTCATGATATCATAAGCCTCTCGGATATGAGTGTTACAACATCATCCCTTTCCTATCCCTAATCATACAAAAACAATGATATCATTATATAAACATATAAGCATGTAATCCAACATAATAGCTAATCATGATAATCATCAATGTCTAATCTTATTATGATAACATTTAACATTTAGAATATCAAATCAAAATCAAAATACTATCTTACCCAGGCTAAGGTTGGAGAGGTGTTACATCCTCCCCCCTTAAGATTTAAGTTACTCTTGGAAATCATGTAAACTCAATATGCAACCATGTCACACATTAGAACTCAAAATATAATAATCAACATTAACCGATTGTACTTCATTCCAAAGATGAGGAATATAATATGTATCATTCATCACTAAACAAATAGACAAGACATCCATATAACATTCACCCTTCTAAGAATCATTATCAATATATTGACATATGCCTTACTCATAAGGTCTCAACATGAAACAAAATATCGTGGTTAATCTTGGTAACATTCCATGTATCACAATTCTCAAAATAAGCATTTATTTTAACATCCACATTCATTCAAAGATAAGGTAAAATACACATTAATTTCTATTAAGAATAGGGTAAAGAAGATGCATAAACACTCAATTCTTTCCAAAACACCATTGTTTGCAACAATATTTGTTTTCCACACACTTCCAATCTCACATATGAGAACATATTTGACATTAATTTCAACAAAATATAACAATTTACACTTTCTAAAGCACAATAAGCCAACTTTTGAACTTTTCATATGAAACCATATCCAAAATGAAACATGAATTTATGCATATATACATACTTGCATCACTGGGAATCACATCACAAGGCTACACAAGGGTCCATCTGGACACCGGTAAGCAGCATACTAATCCATGAGCCAAGAGCCAATATTCATCTCACATAATCCATACCTCACACTCAGTGGCTTGATGGTGTTAGGCCACACACACATGGTGAGACCATCCAAGCAAGACCACAATGACCTATCTCTTATTTTATAAGGAGGTTAACCTCCAAGAAATGGTCATCACACATAGGTGGGTAGTGGGTACTAGCTGTATAACAACCTCACATACCTCCATCCTCAAGGTTCCTTGCATCTACTTCCTCGTATACTCTCAACTAAGCTTGGCTCTCTCGTACCTGATGAGGAATCACATTACAACACAAGACCAACGAAATTTTCAAACAACAAGTAGAAAACTATTTTATCCACCAAAGTTCATAAATAAATATCAAATAAAGATTCAATTTCAGTAGTAAAGTGAGAAATGCGCATAATTTCAACACTAAATCAAATGTAACCACGAGAGTTACATGAAAATGAAGATCACAAGCGTGGCTAAACCATCACAATCAAATATAAATAAAGTGTCAACCTTCACAATCAACAGAAGATCATCAATAACCATAAAGAAAGTACACAATCTTTGAAATTGCACTGTACAAAACTGTGTGACTAGATACTAGCCACCAAATGAGGAAGGAGGGAACAACGTCTGACTATCACAATAGCCCCTCATGTGGTATAGAGTGAGCATGCCAACCACATGGCATGAGGTGTACTCCTCGGCTACACCTCACATTGCATCGTCATGCGACATGGACTCGCCGAGTAGCCCACACACTCATTGGTTGCCCGCATGGGATGTGCACCTCGACCCCATCCTGCATCTCGTCTCAGCACGACATGGTCATACGCCAATCTGAGAAGGCACGTACTGGTTGTATGCCACATGGTAGTGTGTCTGTAGCTTCATGGAAGTAGGCACGCACAAAACACACCCTGCATAGTGATACCTCATGGAGAAGGCACACACAGGCACTCGTCGTAGCCAAAGGTATAAACATGGCTAGGACATACCCATATGTTAACCAACCCAAACACTGTCGAAAGAAAACATGAGTATCCCTCTACAAGTGTACGAGGCCCCATTATGCTCACCACTCAAGTAGGCTATCATAACACAATCTAATAGTGCACCTTCATGTGTCTATGCATGTGGCATCGTATCCATTGCATCATGTCGAAACACGTGCAGATACAGTATATATATATAATGCATATATGAGTATATCAATATGAGGCTACTCGAGTCTCACCTCTCATATGAATGAGGTAGAATCACTAATCCCAGTTCAACGCCCCTACAGGCGGTCAGGCAATACTAACAAATCAATGCTGATATACTCAAAACTGTGGGGAAAGGCTAGCACATATGGATAAACTACACTAACCCATCATAAGGGGAAGTAGTGAGTACTTTCCTTGGGATCAGTTGAGCTGAGACTTCTTTGCGTCGCAATATGCACATGCTGCATACTTCGCCCAAGGAACTTTGTGGCTGCTACTACCCCTTCATAGACTGCGGGACTAAAGAACCAAAAGAAGAGAATCTACAAAACTAACTTTTGGCTACTCTTATATATATATAAAAATTTCAACCACACATGGGTTGGCCCTCAATCAGGTAACAAAATACAATCACACATAATGGTATGGTTAATCCCATACCTAAAATACAACATATTCCTCATGGATGGGTACACAATATCACCATCCCATGGGCACACAAAGCAAGCACGAGGTATTCACAACACTCAACCAATGCACAATTACTGGTTTCCCACATTTACAGAGGGGTTACATTTACATACTCAATTCCATTACTTTTCAAAAGATCACATACCAAGTACATATATTTTCATAATAAATGTGATTCCCTTTCAAAAATAATTTCATCCATGAATGGGTACCCTGTGCCACAATCCCACGGGAGCACAACTCAAGCATAGGATATTCACAATACTCAACATGAGCACAAATACAGTATGTTCACATAATAGGGAGTACCTTTTTTCTGATTTCCTCTTACCAAAATAAATCCATTATCAACCTCTAATTATGCAAGATCAAAACAAACCTCCCAAGAACATGTACTCCCAACATCCATACAATCTTCTCTTTTCAAGACAATAATATCATTAAACATAATTTTATAATTACAACCGTTATCACCTACATTATATCATAGTGCTACATGGAGTATATATCATAGTGCTACATGGAGTAAATCAACAGTGCCATATAACTCTCACATTCATATTCAATATTATTAAGTGGTAAATCACTTACTACACACATATGATAACCATGTTTATTCTCTATACATAACACAATATCATTACAATATTTACTCAAAACAAGGTATGCAACATCATCACTTCAACATACATTTAACATTTTGCATTTATCATTAACATTGAAATGGCTTCACTATTCCATTTTTCTCTAAACTTTTACTTAATGCATAATGGTTTTCTATTCATATTCATACATGTTCAATGATTATGAATGCAAGTTGGGGACTTAGGTCCTTTACCCAAGGTCTGGTCTAATAAAACAAATCTTCATGAATACATAAACATTTGCTCATATGAGATAAACATACAATGGATTTCAATACACCACACACTCAAAGATAGGCATCTTCATTAAACCAATGAGAAGAGAGAGAAGGAGAGTGAGATTTACAATTCTGACATAGGCACGAATACAAACATGTTTCATCATCACATAACCAATTTCACACAAATGCATCAATCATAAGAGAGCATGCAATAATCTCTATGAACTAACAACATGATCATTCATTTTCTATTACCATATTTTATAATCTCAATATAACATGCAAAAGCAACTCCAAAACCATATAGGATCAAATTAGCAATCACTAGCACTAGGAGGTAAAGCACCAGAAGACATGTGCTAGAAATTTTGCATCAAAAATTTGAATGGTAGTGAAAAACATAAAAACTCAATAAGAGAATACACACAAATGGAACTTCTTGGCACCCTCAAAGTCAAACAAACCTTCCAACAACAAGAACTAAGAAACCAAGCAAGAGTAATTTTTGGCAACAAATATTACCTGCAACCCACCAAAATGCTACGGTCCAAGGTGCCCACCTGCAACAAAGGATAAAGGGAAGTAATTAATCTCAACTTTGGGAGACTCTCAACCAAGGGAATCACTTCAATCTCGTAGGGTAAGGCAAGGCCTAGGAGGCATCATTCCCCCATGACAAAAGATAGGGTTGGGAAACTCAACTCTCTAAAATGTCATACTAAGGCACTCAAGGCAAGATATCCTATGACTATCTCGCCACGACAAGCACATGGAACACACACATCACACACACTGCAACCACATGGGCTACAACCACACTCAGGAACCACTCAAGGGTCACAACCCTTTACACTATGAAAGAGCTACACATCAAGAAGGATACCAATCATAATACACTTTTTGGTAGGCTCGAGGGTTTAACTAACTCTCATCAAAGCATTCCTCAACAAGACATGCAAGGGGTAGGAAACAACATCACTTGTTGCCATCCACCACACACAACACACCAAGCAGGTATCAACCATAAGTAGAGATCCCAATGCTGCAACATGGGCTCTACCTCAAACTTTTCCTTTAGCTCTACCCCTAGGGAAATCCTAAAGGAAACTAGGAACAGATCAAAATAGATCATCACAACAATGATCTATACAACATACTAAGGCATGAAAGAAAATCAACAGGACTATGAAAAAAAAAAAAAACACAATATAACAAGCTCACACCACACATGCCACACACAACATAACATAGAAGGCTCATGTACGCCAAAACTCCCAAAGTGTGAACATGGGCTCTGATACCAGATGTAACATCCCGCTATGCAACCCTGAAGGTTAAGAGCCAAAAGAGGACAAGATAAAAAAAAATTTAACAAGAAAGATTAACATACACAAAAATTAATTGCCAATTCAATAAAACAATAGCAAACATGGTCAAATATGAGCTAAAGTACAACTTCAATTAGAGGACTAATCCACCCTCCAGAGAAAATTCGGTCGGGAGCAAATAGGATAGCTCCAAAAGTTGTGTTGGAGCTTTCTGCTCTAGAACCCTGTTGTTCCAGAGCTCACTGCTTTGAAACTTGTTGTTGCCTGCAGGCCAGCAAATAGAGGGCGTCAGTGCTCTAGAACTTGCAATTCTGGAGCTCATTGCGTCGGAACCTGTTGCTGCCCATTGGTCAGCAAACAGAGGGCGCCGATGCTCTAGAACTTGCAGTTCTAGAGCTCACTGCTTCAGAACCTTTGTTGCTACACACAAAACAACTACAGAAGGCACCGGTGCTCTGGAACGTTTGCAGCCTACCGAAATGATGAAAAATACAACCATAGATCTGATCTAAACATGAATATTAATTGAAGGAAAAGGGCTATAAATATTATCATAGAACAATTGAGTCTGATACCAACATCGAAACCCGTAAACCCAAAATAAAACATATATCTTCTCATTAAATTTATGATTACTTTCTCTCTCAAGAGAGTACAATATGCATAAAGGAAAAGGTATGAATACAATAGAATTTTCATGAACAAGATATAACATCAGATAAAATAAATAAACAAAGGCATGTAGATGAGTACAATATGATAAACAAATACAAGAGAGAGAGATCAACTCCAATCGGTACTCCAAAACTTGTAGGTCGGTCCCCAATGGCGGTGGCAACGCCTCCCTACCATGTGGACTCTAGAGAGACCACCCCACCATGCTCGGAGTCAGTCATAAGGCCCGAGCAAAAGCAACAAGGCAAGGTAATATAAGGCCAACACTCACCTCAAACATGGAGCGAACCAAAATACCAAGCATAAGGCCAAAGATAGTACATGGAGATGCTCATACAATACATGTCGGGTACTACTCAAGACTACTAAGATGCAAGATACAAGATCCAAGATGCAAGATATGATGAGGAGACTCAACCATTCCCAAATCAATGCCCCGTAGACGGATAACTCAACATCCTACAGGCGAATAGGCCTTCTTAAGTGCATCCTTAGCCTTTACAAGTGCTCAAGACCATGCACGAGGACTCATTTTCTTATATTGTTTTACTCCATCTTGTTTAACCAAATGAGGAACCAAAAAAAATAATGAAACAATGAAAAATCCATTGAAACCATCACTAAAAATATTTAACACAACCAAACAAACATTGCTATGAAATCATTTAAACAACTAATCTCATACACTCACAAGCAAATCAATTATATTCAAACGTTCACTGTTAACTATATAAAAGAAACCAATAATTTAATTGATATTCAAATCATTAAATCATTCCACAAAATCTCTTTTAAATCAGATAAAATTCTACTAAGTGGCAGTGGCACAAGACACGGTTTCAGCTGTTGATCAAATGCATGAGAAAGAGGCATGAAAATTTCATAAAAAGATAAAAGTGCCCTAATCTAAAATCAGGCAACAACCCAATTCAGATTTTGATTCTTCTAGACAAATTCTCTCTTTAATTTTCAATTTTATGACCCGAAATAAGATGTTGTTTAGAAAAATGCCATTTAAGCATGGCTGGGCAAAAACATTGAAAAAATTTAAATTGCTCGGATTAAAAATTGGACAATGACCCAGTTGAGATATGGGCCTTTCAAAATAGAATACACCATTATTTCATAAATCTATGACCAAAGACAAGGTTCTATTTAAAAAACGGCATTCAACCAAGCTGGGCAAAAAGACATTAAAAATGGAAGTGTCTGACATAAAAATCGGACAACAACCCATTTGAGATATGAGGATTACTACATAGAATCCAAATTTATTTTGAATTTATATAGAGTGGATAAATAGCAGCAATTAAAAATGTGTTTTCACATGTTGACAAAACATGAAAAATGAAAGAAAATGATAGTGCCCAAAAATCTATTTCTGCCAACAACCCATTTCAAATTTAGTGGTTTCCTTATGAATTCCACAGTTGGATTGGAGTTTATAAATAAGAAGTTGGATTGATTTAGAAAAAATCATAGATTTTCTCCAAAAGAGGAAAATAATAACTAGGCAAAAAATAAATTTTAGAATCAAAATATCATGACAACACCTGAAGTAGCCAAGACTCCCAACAAATTTAATTACACACACACATACACTTCTAATTTAGAACTTTAAGAAATATACACAAAAAAATACCTCTAATTTATGCCCAAATTCGAGATGGAGGAATGCTCAGCTTGCAACGCACGACTAGCTTCCATCACCGGACAACAAGGAGGAAATGACATGTTGAAAACAACCAACAACTGCCCACAATTTTCTTCTCAGATAAACTCCCACAAATCTGCTGCCCAAATCTTGGGGTTTTCTCCTCTTTTTTCCCAAGCAGCAAAATGCTTCACCTCCAAGATAACTCCCCCAAAAAGGTTCAAAATAAAGTATAAATATCAAGGGCAAAGTTGCCCAATTTCACTTTTTTTTTTTTTTATAAATAAATCTTCCTCCCCAAATTATACTCCCCAAACAATCCCAAAAGAAATGAGGTGAAACCTCAAGCTATTGAAGCTCCCCAAATAAATTAATTTAAAAACACTTCATATACAACATCCTCAATTTCCACATAAAAATAATAATAATAATTTAAATCCAGTCATTAAAATACATGAGCTCCTCAAATAGGATTTGAATAAGACTATGAGGGCTCACATAAAGGATTACTAAAATTATTTAAAATTACTAAATGAGAATATATCATTTTTTCGAGTGATTAATAAAAATCAATTAAAATAACATATTTAAAATCTCATGGATATAACCATTCAAATCTCTCATCACTAAAACACTATAAAATACCATATATGAAACTATTAAAAGATGCCAATGAAAACACATCATAACACTGACAACCAAAATATATAGCCACGTAACCGATTCATGAAAACCAAGACCAAATACCTCAACAAGGCATACCGATAAACCACATATGATCGAAGGGTGCTTCGGACATTACCGTTTGGTAACTAGATGGGAAGACAACACAAGAACACTGCACTAATGAGGTACAATGGGCTAGGGTAAGGGGACATTTGACTTGTATGACTACCTCTAGTTACCACCATCGGAGAATAAGAGTATGCTCAGGCTTGTGAATCCAAGTGGAGTCGATACTTAGTACCTACATCACTCCAATTACACGTCAAAGTACATGTACATGTAACACATATCATATAGCTAGAACACATCAATCATCAGGAAGAGGGTCATGATATCGTAAGCCTCTCGGATACGAGTGTTACAACGTCATCCCTTTCCTATCCCTAATCATACAAAACAATGATATCAGTATATAAACATTTAAGCATGTAATCCAACATAATAGCTAATCATGATAATCATCAATGTCTAATCTTATTATGATAGCATTTAACATTTAGAATATCAAATCAAAATCAAAATACTATCTTACCAAGGCTAGGGTTGGAGAGGTGTTATAGGAGAATTAAATAATGTTGCAACTCTATGAGATGCAAACCTTGTTTGTGTACCAACATTTTTTGTTACTCTTGCTTCTTCTTCAATAACCACATCATTTCTTGGTTTTGTTGTACAGGAGGATGCACCTTTAATTTTTACTTTTGTTTTATGCTTATTTGATTCTACATTCCTCTGTTTAACAAATGGTTTCATTGGAATTTCAGGTTTTAACACCTCAGGGGTTTTCTCTTTAATTCTTATACCAGGAACCACTTTACTAGTTCTCCTTTTCTTTTTAGTAGATTCCCCACTCTTAAATGCAACTTCATTTCTTTGTTTCTTCTTCTTGTCTTATGAGAACGTGGGTTTTATTCCTCTTTCCCTCAAAGCTTTACAAAAATCATTAATCTAGTGTTGAGTATGCAATAAAACTGGTGCAGAGAACTCATCAATTGACATCATTTCTTCACCCTCATAATCTAGGTCTGGAATATTTCATCATACACCCTATTTTCATTATAGGCCTTATTCAACACTTCTCTATCATCCTATTCTAGTTGGTTTGGAACATCATGAAACATTAGAATCTTGGCAGACTCTAAAGACAATCTTTCATATTTTCTTAATCTTACTTTGTGCTCATCCTCACAATTAAGCCAATAATCTTCTAAATGTTGGACAGGAGCATGGTTACCAGCAATAGTCTTGGTAGTATTCCCTTCAGGATCATAGTACATTCTCTAGAGTGGAAAAAACTCAAAATTACATTTTTTAAGTTCTTCCTCACACAAGTCAGACAACCTTATTGAATTGCATTTGTAATTTTCTAATACTATAGGAAACCTGAAAGAGGCCTTCTTGCGGGCTTTTTAATAAAGGGCATGACGTGGCTTCAACTATCTCACCAATTCTAATAAAACAATCTTATATGTTGGGTACCTGGGCAACATAAATGGAAGTCCATCAAATCCCTCCATCTTGATGTAAGAGAATGTAGGGAACTGAATATACCAGTCTCCCATCGGTCCAATAACACTTTGTGCTTCCAAGGACAATCTTTCGGCTTTATCACCTTCCATCATTCTGACCAGCTTCATGGAGAACGCATCATTAACTCTCTTGTAATTCTCTTTATACCCATGAATAGTGATTTTGGGTAAATGAGCATATATCAAACTATTTCCAACCTCCGTGCCTAGAGTATCAACCCTTTTCAACCCTTGTTTGCTTGCTCTCATGGTGCAGGAATAAATTACATATGAAGACAAATAAAAACACCTGGTTTTGGGAAATGCCTTTACCTGTTCACATAATTTTTTGCTAATCAACTTTCCCCAGTGCATTTGCACGAGACTTTCCATCAATCTAGATATTATCATGAACATTCAAGGTTCAAATTTACTAGCATCTCTC
Organism: Sequoiadendron giganteum; assembly: GCA_007115665.2. Taxonomy (NCBI): domain Eukaryota; kingdom Viridiplantae; phylum Streptophyta; class Pinopsida; order Cupressales; family Cupressaceae; genus Sequoiadendron; species Sequoiadendron giganteum. The sequence goes on along the minus strand of CM021108.1, from coordinate 254,070,798 downwards.
AAACTAGCCATCCTGCTTAGTAGATTAATAATGTCTTTAATTTCTTGGTTGAATATAGACCTTTGGAGTACTTTTTTTTATGGTGTAATTCGTTCATAGCACCATTGGGTACTCATAATTTCTCTATTGTGATCTTCGACATTTTGATAGATCCTGGCTATGGTCTTCATATCAATGTTGTACATCTGAGTGAAAACGGGAAGCCCGAATGTATATGTAATTCCTTTCAGTGTGAGATCAAAATAAATTATTCCTTCCTTCTCAATGATTCTTTTATCAAGGTCATAATAATTCATACACTATGCAACCAATTCTGGGGCCTCTATTGCTAGCAGAAACCCTGCTGTGGAAAATAACCCTTTCAATAACATTTCCAATACTTTGAGAAGCATTCTCTTGCCATATTTGAGTGAAAATTTTGATATCAAAAGACTACCCCATATGAGTTTTTGTCACTACCATATTGATTGGTATGGCTTGTGAATTGCAATACTTGAATTCATCTTCTAATCTTGCATCAAAAGTACTCGTTTTTATTGGTATTTTCTGCAATTTTCAAATATGTGCCTTGTGTGCGAGTTAGGGTTAAATTCATACAAACTTTCATTCATTTTTTGGTTAAATTCAAAATCAGAGAATAAACATTATTTCAATTTCGAACATTTTAAGGGAAAAACATCTTTCGAGATCTTTGAATATAAAAACAGCTAATGCAAAGTCAATTATTCAAAACATACTCGGTTCTGGCTGATAATGATAATCTCTTGAAATGGGACTCCCAAACCCTTGGTAATTGTGTTTCTTTTTTTGGTTTCTCAAAATTTACCTTTCCTTATGCGTCAGAATCATTTCGTTCTTTCAATGTCCTTTGCAAAGTTGTAACATGATGCGAAGTAGGGTGTTACAAAAACAACTCTATGCTTAATGTGGTGCCAAGTACATGAGTATTTCACCGCCTTCACTAATAACCTGTTATAATGCATTGAATTTCTTGACTAAAGGTATAATTATTATGGATTAGGGTTCAAATTATGAACATCTAGATTTCTACATCGGATCACTACTAGGGGGAAAAGACGACGCAATGATCATACATGGCATACTGGTGTCACTTCGATCATCGATTAGGCATGGACCATTAAAGATACATGATCGATCTATTATCACCAGGTTAACGCTTTCTAGTACCAACTTCTAAAAGAAATATCGAGGTCTGATAAATTACCTCCTAGCTTCAGGGAGAACACAGTCAGAATGAAAGAAAAGACCGAAAATTAGGCTTCAAGAAAAATTAAAGCGCTTCAAAACAGACCCTCCGATTTTTGGGTTACGAATAAAATTATCAGATTTTGATACAAGAATAAACGATATCACTGGGATTAACAATTTCGGTCAGTGACTTACTGGGTAGAGTTAAAATTAACTAAAGATACAATCACTTCAATACAATCACAAGACTATGAGATTCTAGTTTCTGGTTAAAATATCAATCTTCATAAAAAGAACCGAAAACCAAGTCTGGGAAATCAACATAGGTCAAAAATAAAAGGCCAATAGGATCAAGAGAGAGTCAGAAGAAACCAAACCATAAAACAACGCCAAAGCAAGTAAAAGCAAAAAAAAAGAACAAAGGGAAAAAAGAAGAGAGGGGGGTCCATATTTTGCCAAAGAGCAAAATGGGGCGTGTTGTGAAACTACACAACAACTAGCAACCAACAAAACTAAACAAAATAATAGAAAGTCAATTTTGGACCTAACATCAGCGCATCAAAATTTTTTAGTCTTCTAATCATAAGTCACTAAATCCTTTATCCACATTCAAATTCCACTTTAGCTAGCATACAAAATTAAGTATCATTGAGCTCACATGTGTGCAATTGGTTATTTCCGCTACAACAACTTAAAAATAGCAATTGTTTGCATTAATCTACATAATATTACAATTCCTTGTAAGCCAACCAAGGATAGAGCCTTGTTGCCAGTCAAGCGTCCATAGCCTTGACAAGGTAGTCTTTGTAATTCCCCCAAACATATCTCTATTGCCAACCAAGCATCTATAGCCCTAGTAGAGTTATTTGGATAGCCTAAAGAGTTTATTTATTTTTATTTATTTTAGATATAGCAATGATAGCTCATTTTCACTTTTGATATTTCAATAATAGCTCTTTTTCAACTTGTAGGCAATGAAGCCCGCTATTAGGTTGGGGATTATAGTGGTAGTAAAGGTAGTCTTTTAATTTTTCAATTAATGCAAACAACTAATATCCCAAATTTCAGTAGATTGATTAAAATATGTGTGTTTGTAACTCAATATCCACTGAAGAATTTATGCTAACTAGAGTACAAAGATTGAAACAATTTTCTAATAATCCATAATTAGAAAACTACTTCCGGTCAAAGCATAGATCAAATTTCCAGAATTGGCGTTCTATTAACTTGTTCACCTTCAAAAGTTTCTAATCATTGAAAATTAGAACAACACAACATCCAAAAGAAAGCAAAAAAACTATTTACAAAACACACAAAAAATCTATACAAGAAAACTATTTATTTATGACTGGAAATAATGCTTTAGGAATTGCCCATTAACAAGTAATGGGATGTCTTCACCAGTCAAAGACTTCAAACTATAAGTGCTATCACCTAGGATTTCAAAAAATTGATATGGGCCTATCCACATCTTATCAAACTTGTCATGATCACCTTTTCTTTCATGAGATTTATCCCAATACAAGACCAAATCAAATATTTTAAAAGTCTTTAATCTAGCCCTTTTATCAAACCATCTTTTAACTGCAGATTGATTCTTAGCAAAATGATCTATAGCTCAAGTACGCTTTTCATCTAAATGCATCAATTATAATAATCGGGCCTCATTTTGGTCATCTAATCCTATATACTCTTGGGAAGATTGCCAAGTAGGGATCTTCAAATTTATTGGTAGTATAAGATCAACTCCGTAAACTAAGTGGTAAGGGGAATTCCCTAATGCAACTTTCATCCTAGTGCGATCTACCCAAAGGGCGAATTTTAGTAAAGCATGCCATTCCTTAGGATTCTTTTTAATCAACTTTTTTATTATATCTAACAAATTCTTATTTGATGATTCAACTAATCCATTTCCTTGTGGATAATAGTTAGATGCGAATTTTAGTGTTATACCATATTCAAATGCCCAATTGGAAAATTTTAACGAAGAAAAGGCAGGGCCATTTTCACATACCACTGCGTAAGGTGTTCCAAACCTGGTAATAAGATTTTCTTTTAAAAAATTGATTACCACCTTTGTAGTGCATTGTTTACTAGGACAAGCTTTTGTCCAGCTGGTACAATAATCAGTAGTAGTTAATATAAATCTATGGCCAGTAGATGATGGAGGATTGATAGTTCCAATAAAATTGAGTCCCCATTGTGAAAAGGGACGCATTTCCATCACTGGTTGTAATGGTTGAGCATTAAATTTTCCTTTTTTTGATGTAGTTGACATTTATGACAATGTTTCACATGTTCAAATGTGTCTTTAAAAATTGTTGGCCAGTAGTAACCAAATCTTAAAATGAGGTGTGCAGTAGCTAATGGTGCTCCATGAGTTTTTCCAAATTTATCATGTAATTCCTGCAACACTTTTTATCCTTCCGTTCTATTCAAGCATCTCAAATAGACTCCTTCATGATTTCTTTTGAATAGAGCACCTCCTTTGATCATATAGCTTTGTGACTTTATCTTGAGGGCTCTTCTTTGATTTCTTTGTATATGATCAGGACAAGTATGGCTAACCAAATAATGCCATACATCAGCATACCAATCATCTTGATCTTTCACATTCAACATATATTGTTGACTTGAAATTTATGGATCTATTTCTGCAATAGACTTGACCAAGGCTTGCCCTCTAACTAATTTCATGGGTACTATTTCTATATCAAATTCTTGTAAGATAGTAACCCATTTGGCTCTTTTTTCTCCGAGCTCACTCTATGTTAACAACATTTTGACTGTAGCATCCAAAACAATAGCCTTAGCCATACTCCTGAGGACAGAATGTCTGAATTTGTGTACTGCTTTAACCAAAGCAAAGGCTTGTTTTTCAAAATTTGTATATCTCAACTCCACTTCTTTGAATGGAGCGCTCATAAAAGCAATTGACTTTTCTTATTTGTTCTCGCCCTTATGTGTTAATAATGCTACACAAGTATGGCCAGAGGCAAAAGAGTAAATATAAATATCTTTCATATAATCTAGACTTCCCAGTACCAAAGCCTCTGTGATAGCAGTCTTGATATTTTCAAAGGCGATTTTAACTTCATTTGTCTATTCCATTTTGGCATCTTTCTTCAACATATCATTGAGTGGTTTTACTATTTTTGTAAATCTGGTGATAAACTTTCGAACAAAATTATTTTTTCTAAAATAGGACTTCAATTATTTCTTTCTTCCTAAGGGTTGTAACTTGAGCAATGCACTTACTCTGTCCAAGTCTATCAAAATACCTCATTCAAAAAAAATATGCCCCAGTAGCTTACCTTCGATTACCTGGAAAATACACTTTTTAGGATTCAATGAAACTCTGTAAGTTTCACACTTCTGCAATATTTCTCTAAGATCTCGCACATGATCTCTCCCATCTTTTGAAAATATTGTGAGGTCATCCATGTAAATAATAATGCACTTACCTATCAGTCCACAAAAATCATAATCCATTGCTCTTTGAAATTTAGCTCTGACATTTATCAATCTGAATGGCATTCTTCGATAAGAAAAAGTTCCCCACTTTGTGGTAAATGTTGTCTTCATCTGATCTTCCCTTTCTACCATCACTTGGTTATATCTAGAGAATCCATCCAAAAAGGACATCATCTGCGAACTGTTAACTATTTGTAACACTTCTTCTAATGAGGGTAAGGGATAATTATCTTTCTCAGATGCATTATTGAGATTTCAAAGATCTACACACAACCTGATATCTCCATTCTTCTTTCTCATGGGAACCAAATTTTCCACCCAAGTAGAATGTCTAATAGGAAATATTATTTCAGCTAATAAAATCTTCTGAACTTCCTTTTGAATTAATGGTTCTAAGAGTGCATTTATTGGGCTTTGTTTCTGTCGGAAAGGCTTTGCATCAGGCTTTAATGGTATGGTATGAGTAATAATAGAAGTATCACATGTCTTCAAATCTTCATATGTCCAAGCTATAACCTTCCAATAATCTTTAAGTTCCTGAACAATATTTATCTTTTCTTCTTCAGTACAAACCTTTCCAATTAGCACATTCTTAGGGTCTTCTTTAGTGTGTAAATTGTATAATTCAGATTGCCCTCCATCGCTTTGAGGCAAATATTTTTGTTTGATTATCTGATCAATGTCAAATATCCTTTCTAACTCGATTATTCCTTTTGGAATATTATTATCTCTTGCTTGAGCTAATACTTCATCTTGAATTTCGTCGTTAGGGCGATCTATTTCTTCGATTATTTATGTTTCGAAAATACCAAAATTAGTGATGAAATCCAATATATATCGGTCATCTTCAAACACTTACAAATTGGTAACATTATTAGGAACCGAAGGTAACTATACCAACTCAATTTTTAATCTTTTCAAATCATAAGCATTTAAAGGTTCTAGAGTACTGACAGCAGTAGCCAAAGCATTGAATCTTTTGTTAAATCTTCTCGGGATATGAGTAGTATTGAATGCGTCGAAACTTTCTATCAAATCCCATACTCTGTGTTGATAATTGGATAAACGTCTATAGTGAAAAATGTATTGCTTTTGAACTTTTCTCACTATCAATTCCGAATCACCAAATACCTTGAGGATTCTAACTTTCTTTTTAATTACAAGGATCAAGCTGTTGGAAAATATGTGCTTCAACTTGTTGGCTTGAACCTCTATTTTTTGGTCTTAGCAGATCACCTTTGGTCTTGTCTTACCGGTTTACCGCTAGAAGCTTTTGGAGGTGGAACAGTTGCACGAGGGTTACCTCCTTACTACGGAGGCCTTCGGTTTGCTCGACGGTTGTGTGGGGTTACCACCTTATCGTGAGTCCCTTCCAGCTGAGGAGCGGTTGTGTGGTGTTACCACTATACCGCAAATACCTTCTTCTTGCTTGGCAGTAGCGTAGGGATTCTGGCATTTGGTGGTTGTATGGCTTACCATCATACCGTAGGTGGTTTTGTTCGGTCCAGCAATGTTACCACCTCACTACGGAGGTCTATTGGCTAAAGTGCGGTGAACAGTGGCAGTTTGGTGATGCGGTTACCTCCTTACCACAGAGTCCTCATTTTTTTCCTTGGTGGTGACTCAATAAATGATGGAGTGGTGATCAGGAAGTTGTTGCCATACCGCGAAGGTCTTACTTCTGAGGTGCGGTAGAGTGGGGTGGTTCGGCTGATGGTTACCACCATGTCACGAGTGTCTCCAGGCCTAGTCGTGGTTGTGCAGTGTACACCGCCATACCACGAGGGCTTCACACTTAGCTAGCGGTAGTGCAATTTACTACCTTACCTTGGGGGTATGTTGGATGGCGAGCGATAGCACGATAGAAGGAGCTCGGGGATCGTTGATCGATCTATTTCAATTGAAAAAGTGGTGCACGAGTGATGTGCCGACATGTGGCATGATGCCATTTGTTGATTTTACATCACTGTTGTAAATCAACGTTGATTGGCCGAGAGCTTTATTTCTTTGGTGGCGATTAAATACATAGGCAGGTTTTGTAACTGTTACATTGTTGGGCGGCTTGATGCGTGTTGTAGGGCGGTGTCGCCAAAGAATGATGGAAGTTGGTCAGTGGGGTAATTAAATACCATGATAGTTGTTGGTTGGATAGAGAGAGATTGATCATGATGTGAGATCAGATCAAGAAGGGTAGAGAGTGTGTGTTCGAATGGCATGCTCTGAGAATTGTAACCGTGAACAATGAGACACACATAACTGAGAAGATGTGAACCTGAGAGGCCGTGAGATTGTGTTGGCTGAAAGGCTGGATGATCGAGTGAGCTGGTGACATGAAATGTATCTGCACTGCATGTCATGCGAGGACATTGTAATAGTGTCAAGATTCAAATCTATGATGTTGCCTGTTTTCTCCAGATGAAACAAGATGTAACTCCTATAAAGGCTATGAGCCTGAGATTGTATTGTAACTTTGTTTGTTGCTGAATAATACAATGGATGGATCTTTTAGAGGGTGGGGATTTTTACCCAAAAGGGTTTTCCCCACATAAATTTTTGTGTTGATTAGCTTGTCTTCCATGTTGTTAGATTCTGTGAATTTTGAATCTATGTATGTGTTGAATCTATTATTTGTTTGCATGTGCTTTTATGAGAAGGGTTAATGGGGGAAAACAATTGTGCCTGTTTCCACTTTATGGCATAGTAGTTTGTGTCTTTGAGGTTATTTGAAGAAATTAAAGTCACGAAGGCATTGTTGTTCTTCGATCTTTCGTTCTAAGATGACTTGTTTCATCCCCAACAAGTGGTATTAGAGAAAGTTAGGGGAGGCCAAGGTTTGTTCATGATACCAAAATGTGGTATCAAAGCCTTATTCTGGATGTTGTTTTTGGGTATTTCTCCTGTGAAGATTTCTTAGTCTGTCAGGCTTGAGGAAATCTGGAGGAATTGGCTGATGTTTGATCCTTTGATGAGTAAAAGTCTCTGCTCTCTTGAGATAATACATAATGTGGAAGACATTGAAGATGGATAATATTGGAGTTGATCATATTGTGATAATGTGGTCTAAGGCTCCTGGTTGGCAACAAATTATCTTGATTCAAGGGGTGTGATTTTATACTTACGGTTGTGTTGCAGCTGAGTGTGCTTCATATTGGGTGTCTGTGTGAGGGGCTCCCTCATGGTATGGAGATGCTTGGGTTGTTCTTCAACCATGGAGTATTGTGCTTTTGTTGGTTGTTCTGACTTGTCATTGAATGTTTTGTTCTCTGTCACCCTGATTGCATGAAGGCTACGAAGTTGATCTTGTGTGGTTTGAATTTTTTTGAATAGCCTGGCTCTCTCGTATGCATGTGCATGCTTGTGGTTCTAGAATTGGTATGGAATGGACCTGAAATTCCTGTACTACTTGTTACTTTTTTGGATATCTTGTACTTGCATGTTTTAGTTTCATGTTCTTTGGCTCTGAAGGTTTTCTATAGATTTTCCTAAAAATTCTATGATGCATATTCATGTTATTTTTCCATTATTCTGGTTAACCATGATGTTTATGTGCAGATTCTTGGGTCGTCCAAATGAGCAGTGGATATGGATGTGCATGGGTGTTTTATAAACACGGTGGTTTTGTAGGTTTTGCACGGTCAAGAAAAAAAAAATTGTTGTTATGTGGGGCTGTTGTTAAGCTATTTTCTAGACCTTGCCCTTTGGGGTGTGACTAGATGAGATAGTTGTAGTTCAACATGGTTTTGAGGAGGTGCGATGTCTTCTCTACATGGGAGTTTTGGTATGTGATTTTTCACTCAACATTCTTGTGGTGTTGCCTGTTGGTTTCTTAGACTATGGTACTTGAGTTGTGGACGTGATTGGCAAATCGGGTCTATTTTTTGTGATCTGGTGTTTGAGTCAAGTTTGTCTACATTGTTGTCTCTTTGAGATCTTAGTTTTGTAGTTTCCTTTGTGATGATGGGTTTTCATTATTGTTGTGATTAATCTCCAAGTTGTGTGGCTAGTGGATTAGCTATCCATTGGCTACAGTGAGATAACTTGGAAGTGGACTATCTATATCCATGAGGTTGCTTCAATGGTGGTGCAGATCTATTAGTTGGCCTTGTCTTTGGTCACTTGTGAATTGGCGTGGCTGCTTTGAGATGCGAAATAGGATGGCATTGAGTGCCTGAATAGTTGGTTATGGGGACTTGTAGCATGTGTATCACGATGTCATGGAGAGCTTGGTACACATTATAGTGTAAGCTTTTGATAGTGATGGTGTGGTCTGCATTGTTTGGAGATCTTGGTGTTGTTTAGCTTTGTTGTTAGATGAACATGTTGTCGATTGTATCTAGAGGTTTTTCAGATCAATAGATGTTTGGTCATGATGCTTGGAAAGCTTGGATGTCACAACTCAGTGGGAGATTTAGCAGACTGTGAATTCATCACTTGGTGGTGAATGATCTTCTTTAGTGTTGCAGATATTACTAGGAGGGACTCTTAGATCCTGTTACTGTAGAAGGGTTCTTTTGCATTTGCATGGACACTATTTGAGGATGCACAACATATTGAAACCATGGAGGACATTTGGAGTCTTTAGTTGAGATGTTGGTGGTGCTTGATAGGTGATGTTGGTTTAGAGTTTGTTTTCTTGATGTCATGTATACTCTTGCTTGATCATTAGAGTTTTGGCATGATGCATTTCTCTTGAGACCATAGTTTGTTCACTTGAAGCATGATATCTCCTAAGGGGGATGTGTAGATCATGATGTCATGATAAGTTCATGTTTCAATTTTTTGGAGCTTTGACAATGGTCTGGTAATTCTCTGTGGTTTGAGTACATTGGCCATATGCTTGAGAAATTCTTAATAGTGCAATAGTGCAGATTGGAGTTTAGCATGAGATGGTCAGTTGCTGGTGCTCATGGATACATGGAAAATGAGGTGAGGTTGTGATTCTAATGGAATGAGAAAGGTGTTGTTTACAGTTGAAAGTCTAAGTAGCCTACACCTTGGTTGAACGCGAGTTCAACAGAGACCAGTAAGGAGATTGCTCTTGGATAAGTCATGAAGGCTTATATATCTTGGAGGAGCATTTTTTTTTGGTCTGCTCGGTGGTGAAGTTTTTTTTGAGAGGTATTTTCCCATTATATCTTTCAAATGTATTTAATGATTTATCTTTCATAGATATGGATCTTGAATTGTCGTTTTAAGGTTTTGGAGGATTCATAGTGGAAGGTGGACAACATAGTTTATCTCCTTGAGCTTTTGTGTTCTATCATCTTTTGATGAGAATTGGTAGGAGATAGTTATATGGGCTAGTTTGATCTTCTTTGTGAGGCTTACATCCATGATTTTTTTAAGTTTGAATGGTTGGGTGGTTTTATGGCTTTTCCTTTGGGATGTGAAGGAGATCATACTTGACATAGTTGTCTTTTAGAGGTGTATTTAGAAGGAGGTTGTATAGGTATATGTTGTGCACCGTTTCTCTCTTTGGTCTTGGTTGCCTTCCTAGAAGTTTGTTTTCATCCTACATTGGTTGTGAAGAACTTGGAAGAACTATGGAAGACTGTTGAGAGAAAAGGTTCCTATAGCAGCTGGTTGTAGGTTATACACTTCATTATGGATGTTCCTTGGTACTACATGGTTATGTTTTTCTACGTGCTATGATTGGTAGACTTTTTATGCCATTGATCTTTTAGATTTGGCATTACCCATGTAGTGGGAGTACCTATATGTATTTGGTCTTCTTTGAATGGTTGGCACATGGTGCTTGTATTTGTGGTTGATGGGTTGGTTGTGTTTTTGGCATGAGTTTACTAATGTGGATACCTTGAAGGTATGGGTGATTGGATGGAATAGCACGAGCTATGGGTGTTATTTTTAGTTGCATGGGTTTGATTAGTTGGATGGTTGCAATTAGTTTTTTGGTTGATGTTCTAGCTGATGTTATGTCTTGTTTTTGGAGAATGACTTCATGACTATGTTCACAATTGAGAGTTTTGAAGTTGTTACAGTGTTGCTTTTGTATGGCTGGTGAGCATGATGGAGTAGTGGTGTCTTAGTTGGAGCACAAAAGCATTATGTTAGATTCTTGAGTTCAAGTTTGAAGGAAGCCAGTAAGTATTCATCAAGTGGGAGATTGTTGGAAAATATGTTCCTCAACTTGCTAGATTGAACCTCTATTTTTTGGTCTCAATCGATCTCCTTTGTTCTTGCCTTACCGATTTACCACTGGAATATTTTAGAGGTGGCACGGTTGCATGGGGGTTACCTCCTTACCATGGAGGTCTTTGGTATGCTCGATGGTTGCATGGGGTTACCGCCTCACTGCGGGTCCCTTCTGGCTGAGGAGTGGTTGTGCAGTGTTACCGCTATACTGCGAGGACCTTCTTCTTGCTTGGCAATAGAGTGGGGAGTCTAGAATTTGGTGGTTGTATGGCTTACTGCCATACCGCGGGTGGATTTCTTCAGTCTGGCGATGTTACCGCCTCACCACAAAGGTCTATCGGCTAAAGCACAGTAGCATGGTGAATGGTGGCGATTTGGAGATGCGGTTACCTCCTTACCACAAAGTCCTCTTTTTTTTCCCTAGCGATGACATAGTGAATGATGGATTGGTGATCATCGGTTACCACCATACCGCGAAGGTCTTACTTCTGAGGTGCGATAGAGCAAGGCTATTCATTTGATGGTTACCGCCATGCCACGAGTGTCTCCAAGCCTAGTCATCATTGTGTGGTGTACACTGCCATACCACGAGGGGTTCACACCTGGCTAGTGTTAGTGCGGTTTACCACCTTACCTCAGGGGTATGTTGGATGGTGAGCGGTAGCGCGGTAGAAGGAGCTCGAGGCTTGGTTGACTGATCTGTTTCGATTGACAAAGAGGTGGACAAGTGATGTGCCAACACGTGGCACAATGTCATTTTTTGATTTTACATCACTGTTATAAATCAACGTTTATTGGATGAAAGCTTTATTTATTTAGTGGTAATTAAATATAGAGGCAGGTTTGGTAACTGTTACATTGTTGGGTGGCTTGATGCGTGTTGCAGGGCAGTGTCACCAGAGAATGATAGAAGTTGGTTGGTGTGGTAATTAAATACCATGATAGTTGTTGGTTGGAAAGAGAGAGGTTGATCATGATGTGAGATAAGATCAAGCAGGGTAGAGAGTGTGTGTTCAAATGGTATGCTCTGAGCATTGTAACTGTGAACACTAAGGCACACAGAACTGAGAAGATGTAAACCTGAGAGGTCGTGAGGCTGTGCTGGCCGAAAGGATGGCTAATCGAGTGGGATGGTGACATGAAATGTATCTGCACTTTATGTCATGTGAGGACATTGTAATAGTGTGAGGATTCTGATCTATGATGTTTCCTATTTTCTCCAGATGAAACAAGATGTAACTCCTGTAAAGGCTATGTGCCTGAGCTTGTATTGTAACTCTGTTTATTTTTTAATAATACAATGGCTAGATCTTTTGGAGGGTGGGGTTTTTTATCCGAAAGGGTTTTCCCCACATAAATTTGTGTGTTCATTAGCTTGTCTTCCACATTGTTAGATTATGTGAATTTTGAATTTGTGTATGTGTTGAATTTGATTTTTGTCTGCATGTGCTTTCCTCAAAAGGGTTAATGCGGGAAAACAACTGTTTCTATTTCTGCTTCATGGGATAGTAGTTTGTGTATTTGAGGTGATTTGAAGAAATTAAAGTCACGAAGACACTGTTGTTCTTAGATGTTTCATTCTAAGATGACCCATTTCATCCCCAACACAAGCCATGTATAAGGGCTTCATACTCTGCCACATTGTTAGTACATTGAAATTGTAACCGATATGCAACGAGAAAAGGTTTACCTTGCAGATTGATGAGTTCAACTCCAACTCCAATTCCTTGCTTTGATGTAGATCCATCGAATTTAAGAATCTAAGCTTGATCATTTAAAACTTCTAACTTACCATTCTTTGATGATGGCCGATTAGTCCTTTCAATCTGAGTGATATGAATTTTGTCTATGCACATTTTTTATTCAAGTCCTTTAACCTTATTATGTTTTGGAAAATATTGATTTTCAATTCTATTAATTATCTCCAGACACATCATACAGTGCAACATCATGTAACCTGCACCAACCATGCAATAATAAGCTTTTTAGTGAAACTTTAAATTTGTCGCTCTTCTAAGCTTTTGCAATAATATTCTTCTGAATTCTATCATAGGTACTATTTTCTTTAGAAGAAGAATGACAATTTGATTCAATTAAAACATTTGTTCTAGGAGTTAAATAATTTTGATTCTTTTAGTATCAGATGGAAATATTTCTTCAATTTTGACTCCTGAATTTTGCACTTTGTAAAATCTTGGTTCTACATCAATGTATAGAACTTCATTCTTTTGGTTGTATTCGGTGATCATATACTTCATGTGTGGTTCCCTTTCAATCCAAATTTGATTAGGAACTCCCTTCCATGGTAACCACATATGTGAGAAGTCAATAGCCTTGTATCCATTCAAGATCTTAGACCAATCCCTGCTCAATAACATACCATAAGTGTCAGGTATCTCAACGACTTGAATATCTATATAATGTTGAATTCTAGGATCCGACGCTAATTGCATATGAATGTTAGTAAACTCTCCAACTACATTTACTTTTGTTTTATCAAGCTGAGTAACCATCTTTAAAGAACTTGTCGGAGTTAATCCTAGTGTTTGACATGTAGACAAAGGCATCACATTAGTAGAAGCTCCAAAATCCACTAAACAATTATGAATATTTCTACCAAATATTCTCAGAGTAAGTAGAAATGGTGGAGACTCTAGTTTTCCTTTGTAAAAGGCTACTTGTGCATCCGCTATAGGAACAAAAAATTTATCTTTTGTTTTAGCCTGACTATCTCTTGATTGAGTATCTTTGAGCTTACCTTCTTTTGAAAAATCTTCTAGAGAATTAAGGAAAGCTTTCTTAATTACAAGTGTTTTGAGTAATTCTGATAAAGAAAGACTAATCTTTACCTTTTTTATTTCTTCCGCTAAATAGGTAGTCAAATTGTCTTGATCAACAGAATCTATCTTTTCGTTTTTTAAAACATTTGACAAATTATGATGAGAGATCGCTTTGGGAAACCCAGGGTTATTACTTGATTTGTCATTAGGTGGAGTAGTAAAGTTATTTGGTGGAATCAATGTCATTAATGGCCCATTGACTCTATTTCCAATGTTTACGTTTCTTCTCAAATTATGAGTATGTCCTTTTTGATACTATTGAAAAGCATGAATTTCGTCAATTTCTTCACGAGGCTCATTTTTGTCTTGATAAGGGAATGTGTATGTTTCCAGAGTCATGGCTGATTTATCTCCCTCACACTCATGAGTGTAACTTGTAAGGACGGTAGGTAATTTAACATGTTCATAACTTTCAAGGAACAGAGAAAAATAATATCCCGCTAAGACTAATTCATTTCCCTTTGGAGTATGAGAATCACACTGTTCATTATAATGTGTCGCAACTAGGAAAATATTTGAAGCGATTTTGAACTGTGAACATTCTACTTCAGCATGAACATTTGTATTATGGATTCTACACCAATTATTCATCACAAGATCAGTTAAATTCAACTTTGATGTGGATCTTTCATCTTGAGGATCATGATTATCTAAAGGTGTGGATACTCCTCCATTATTCAATCACGTATTCCAAGGTCTAGGCGGTCTTGGAGTATTATACATCCGATTTTAAAAAATTATGATTGTTATTTTGAGAATAATTTTTTTGATTTCTTAATTGTGTAACCTCTGGTTAATCTTTTGAGTTGAGCTGTAATTTCTTTTATGTCTCCCTTTTCCTCTAAAATTTTAATATTTTGTTTTTCTTGAGTTTGTGAGAAAAAGGAATTTTCGTTAGGATGCAACTCTGTAATAGTTGGACCAGGGTGAGGGACTAAAGCTTGACTATTTCCTGACTGAAAGAAATTATTTTGAGGAAAAGTCCTATGCAGGGCCACTGAAGGATAAACATTAGCAGTTATAGGATGAATCAAAGGGAATCCATTTAAACTTGGGGTAGGGTAATTATTTAATCCATTTCCACCATTTTTGGATGATCCCTTTCCAAGGTGTTTCATTTCTAAATTCACATTGATGGCTTCAACATAGGCTTCGGGTAAAGTAGCAGGAGGATTTGCCTTTTGCTTCACAAACATAGCAATCAAAGGATCTATTGTAGTATAATAAATTGTGATGGCTGAAAAATTATCTACTACATAAGGTGCTTGCAACCTAGAATAAGCCTTTTGAAACCTATCATTAAAAGCAGTTATAGGTTCTCCTTCGAACCTCTTGATTTGAGCAAAGTAATGATATAAAAAAGCAAGATCTGTCGGTGTCTTGAATCTAGCTAAAAATTGGCTTTCCATATCTAGCCAGGATCTAATAGAATTGTGAGGCAGGTTGATATACCACTGATAAACTTCATCACTTAATGTGTACAGGAACAATCTACATACGACATCCTCATGTTGAATCCTTGCTCTAAAACACCTATGCTTAAAGATACTGATATATTCTTTTGTGTCTTTGTAAAGATAATATTTGGGAAACAACTTATCAGGATTTTTAGGCAAATCATTGTATACGACAAATTGGATTGGTGAATCTATGTTAAATAATGCAATCACTATGGAAGGCTATGGTGTCACAATAGTTGGATTTTGTGGAATCACACTTACACTTCCAAATTTTTGAGGTCTAGTCAAGGTTCAACCACTAAGTTCGAATAGACTTGCACGAGGATCACCAGATTGAGATCTAGTGACTTTACTAAAATCCAGCTTAAAGACTTAACAAAATAAAAAAGGACAAAAAAAGGCCCTCCTTCTAGTGCCAGTTCTTATTGACAACAATTTCACTCGCATCAATAGTGTCGAATAAAAAACTCCATAGACAAACCGCGAAGAAGCCTATTCTTCTTGAAAGATATGGAACAAGAAAATATTGAAGAGAAAATCTACCTAAACAAAACAACAAGATTAACTCAGTTCAATCCCAAGTCTTCGGTAATCAGGTCATGATCATACTAGGTTTGCTTCAGGGTATGATGTGAATTTGTTGTTAATCTCAAAGGGAATATGTTTGTTAATTTTGATTTTAACAAGGATCATAAGGTATTTGCAAATGATTTCCAATTCATTCATAAAAATAACATCAGGAAATCGAATGATTTGAAATAATATTTCATGAACATCAACAATCTTATTTTCTATCACTTAAATATATTTAGCTTTAAGCATTCAACAATTTCATATAAAATGAAATATTTTCAATAAATTTCCATCCATTCATCTATTTTTTGGAACATTTTCAAAATACTCAAACATCTATTCTAAAATAAAGCATAAAAATACTAAAATTAAAAGGTTCTCTTGGTTATTCTCCATGCATGCCCCAAAGAATTAAATAAATCAAAGAAAATTGTTTCATACTTCACCAAATTGCTTCAGAACTACATACAAAATAGTGTGAGCTTTTAAAGAAAGGGTTCAGTTTGGATACCGAGTAGTTTCTACATACACCCTTAAACAATGCAGTATGTAGGCTTGTTCAACAGAACTAACAAAACTAGCTACAAAAGATTCACGAGATAGATAACTATCAAATCGGCTCTGATATTAATCAATGTCTATGTGCATACAAGTTTTTAGTCCAGAATGATTTAGAAAATAGGAAAAAAGAACAAAACTTAAAGAAGTTTTGGCTCTTTCGACATCCACAAATTTTGAACTTAAATAAAAATAAAGTAGTAAATGGCCTTTTATAGAGACAAGGCCTCAAAAGTTTAAACTTAAAGTCTTCCAGAGAATTAGAAACAACAAATCAAAAGGTAGCACATGGAAGACACCAACTTTCATTTAGAACATTCTAGATGAAGTCAAAGGCTTGATTTCGTCAACAACAACACTCTTCACTCCTTCCTCTGATACGCAATACTCTGCATAAACCAAGGCTATCGACATTATTCTAAATATCATACAAGATACATCCATCGGGACTGGGATCAAATTACAAAATTACAAAACAAATGTTATCACAACACCTTTCGGTATCCGGTATTCTTTATCACTCAAGACTCAGGCTTATACTCTTTTCTCGGTCTTTCTTTTCTTGATACTCTTGGAAAGTTCCCAATACTTCATGCATATGATCTTTTGAAATTCCCTATATAGCCTTCCAAGTGAATTTAAGTCTGGTATATTCTTCTGATACCTGAAGTATTATATCATTTCTTCGTACTTTGTCTATTGCATATTTATCTATAGTGTTCCTGCACTGTATGATCTCGTCAATAACCTCTCGGTTTAATAACTGAATGGGATCTTTGTTTATTATTTCAATCCATTCCTTGAAATCTATGGCTTCCTTACCCTCCTATACTAAAGTTTGAGGATCACACCTTTGATGTGCTAACAATTCAATAAAATCTTGATATTCATCAATTAATCCTTTACTTTTCGTGGTGACTTTCTCAAATCCTTCAATACATTGCATTAACATGTCACCTTCCCACTTTAATTATTTCTTTCATTTTTTTGGTAATAGAGCTTCTTGCTCTGACACTACATTTTCTTGCATCAAATCTTTGACATTAGCGTATTTGAGAATTTCAACATTTTGCATCTTCATATTAACTTGTTCTTGACGAACCCTGCATTCACTTTCAAAAGTTTAATATTTTTCAGATCTGTTGTATGCTTCCTTATATTTCCCTATCGCATCTATAATGAAATCTTCTCCCTACTTTACCAAGTATCCAATCCATTCTTCAAATACATTCATTTTTTGGCGAACCGTTGCAATTGCATCCACCTGCTCTTGTGACATTAATATTGGATGTTGGGGCAATTATTTTGTGCTTGACCTAATAGGGTAGGGTTAAAGATTTTATAAAAATTTCTAAGGTAGAAACCCTTTCTTTCAATTCTCTTTTCTTATTTTTGTACTCTAGCAATAGTGGCATCTAAATTCACTTTTATTTCATCCAACACTTTCTTCCAAGATGAGTGTCCAAGATTGATACTTTTATCTTATACTCCTTAGGCATTATTTCATGTCTGTGTTTGTCAACTATTGGAGTAGCTATATGGATGGTTTTGTCACCATCTGCATTATTTTGTATAACATGCTTTGTTTTACCTCTATGCCTAGGCTTTGGAGTATATGTTTCTTGTACAAAACTACTAAGATCCAGAGGCAATACTTCTATTTCCATTGGGGAAGCTAACTCCTTAATCAACCAATCAGTCACATCATCATCTAACTTTACCTTTGTAACATTCCTCTGTTCTTGATGTTCATTTGATTCAATAATTTCTTCTTATTTCTTCATCTTTATTTGTTGTTTCTTCTAAAATAGGAACCTCTTTAGCAATTTCTGGAATAGAGTCGGGATTATTAGAATTTGACACTCTCTCTTCTATTTGGAGACTTATATTCTCTTATCCATCTAGATGTTCAATATTAATTTCCTGAGGATTACCTCCTTCATTATCCGCTGCACCAGGGTTTTCTTTATTTTCAATTTCTTCACCCTGAATCTATGTAGTTTCCTTTTCAACTTCATCTTCGGCCAAATATTTATCTAATTTCTTAAAAACTTGCGATTGTTCATTATCATTCAATACATTCCCAAGTGAAGGCTAGGGATCAAAGGTATCTTCAACAATTGTTTCATCAATAGGATCCTACTTTGCAATCTCATGTGTTTCCATCTCAAGAATATCAGGTTTCCCCGCTTTTGAGGTGAGCATTCCTTATATGAATTCTTCTTCTTCAATATTTATAAGGGCAGACCCTGTATCAGGAATTTCTTCCACCATTGGTTGTACCATGGGTTTATTTTTGGACTTATTTTCTTTTACTTTCTCCCACATGGTACCCCATTTATCCATTTGTTCTTTAATTCTGGCCTCATCTGTCTCAAAAATTTCATCTAAGGCCACAGGAGTTCCTCCCAGTGCTTGTTTCACATTAACCATGTTAACTAATGGAGGAGAAGTAAATGATTCTGCAACTTTATGAGATGCAGACCTTGTCTGTGTACCAACACTTTTTGTTACTCCTACTTCTTCTTCAATAACCACATCAATTCTTGGTTTTTTTGTAGAGGAGGGTGCACCTTTAATTTTTACTTTTGTTTTATCCTTAGTTTATTCTACATCCCTCCGTTTAACAGATGGTTTCATTGGAATTTCAGGTTTTTAAACCTCAAGTATTTTCTCTTCAATTCTTATACCAAGAACCACTTTACTAGTTCTCCTTTTCTTTTTAGTAGATTCCCCACTCTCAAATGCAACTTCATTTCTTTTTTTTCTCTTCTTGTCTTATGAGAATGTGGGTTCAATTCCTCTTTCCCTCAAATATATACAAAAATCATTAATCTAGTGTTGAGTATGAAACAAAATTGGTGCAAAGAACTCGTCAATTGACATCATTTTTTCACCCTCATAATCTGGGTCTGGAATAGGTTCATCATACACCCTATTTTCATTATAGGCCTTATTCAACACTTCTCCATCATCCTTTTCCAACTGGTCTAGAACATCATGAAACATTAGAATCTAGGCAGACTCTAAAGACAATCTTTCATATTTTCTTAATCTTACTTTGTGTCGATCCTCACAATTAAGCCAATAATAATATAAATGTTGGACATGAGAACGGTTACCAGCAATAGTCTTGGAAATATTCCCTTTAGGATCATAGTACATTCTCTAGAGCAGAAAAACTCAAAATTAAATGTTTTCAATTCTTCCTCACACAAGTCAGACAACCTTATTGAATTGCATTTGTAATTTCCTAATACTATAGGAAACCTGAAAGAGGCCTTCTTGTGGGATCTATCATAAAGGGCATGACATGGTTTCAACTGTCTCACCAATTCAAATAAAAGAATCTTATATGTTGGTTACCTGGGCAACATAAATGGATGTCGATCAAATCCTTCCATCCCGATGTAGGAGAATGTAGGGAACTGAATATACCAGTCTCCCATCGGTCTAATAACACTTTGTGATTCCAAGGACAATATTTTGGCTTTATCACCTTCCTTCGTTCTGAACAACTTCATGAAGAACACATCATTAACTCTCCTGTAATTCTCTTTATACCCATGGATAGTGATTTGAGATAAATGAGCATATATCAAACTATTTCCAACCTCCCTGCTCGGAGTATCAACCCTTTTCAACCCTTGTTTGCTTGCTCTCATAATACATGGATAAATCACATATGAAGATAAATAAAAACACCTAGTTTTGGGAAATGCCTTTATATATTCACATAATTTGTCGCTAATCAACTTTCCCCAGTGCATCTACACGAGACTTTCCATCAATCTTGATATTATCACGAACATCTTGGGTTCAAATTTACTGGCATCTCTCAAACCAACCATCCTTCTTAGCAGAGCAATAATGTCTTGAATTTCTTGGTTGAACATGGACCTTTGGAGTACTTTGGTTTGTTGTGCAATTCATTCATGGCACCATTGGGTACTCATAATTTCTCTATTGTGAGCTTCAACATTTTGATAGGTCCTGGCTATGGTCTTCATATCAATGTTGTACATCTAAGTAAAAATAGGAAGCCCAAATGTATATGCAATTCCTTTCACTGTGAGATTAGCATAAATTCTTCCTTCCTTCTCAATGATTCTTTTATCAGGGTCATAACAATTCATACACTGTGCAACCAATTTTGGGGCCTCCATTGCTGGTGGAAACCCTATTGCGGAAAATAACCCACTTTATATAACATTTCCAATACATTGAGAAGCATTATCTTGCTATATCTGAGTGCGAATTTCGATATCAGAAGACCACCCCATATGAGTGTCTGCCACTACCATATTGATTGGTATGGCTTGTGAATTGCAATACTTGAATTCATCTTCTACTCTTGCATCAGAAGTACTCATTTTTACTTGTATTTTTTGCAATTTTTAAATATGTGCCTTGTGTGCGAGTTAGTGTTAAATTTATCCAGAAATTTCTTACAATTTCATAAAAAATTCATTCATTTTTTGGTTAAGTTCAAAATCAGAGAATAAAACATTATTTAAATTTCAAACATTTTAAGGAAAAAAAATCTTTCGCGATCCTTGAATATAAAAATAGC
This sequence comes from Sequoiadendron giganteum, assembly GCA_007115665.2. NCBI lineage: Eukaryota > Viridiplantae > Streptophyta > Pinopsida > Cupressales > Cupressaceae > Sequoiadendron > Sequoiadendron giganteum. The sequence goes on along the minus strand of CM021108.1, from coordinate 254,049,958 downwards.
TCATGCAAAATCAATTATTCAAAACATACCTAGTTCTGGCTGATAATGATAATATCTTGAAATAGGACTCCAAAACCCTTGGTAACTATGTTGTTTTTTTGGTTTCTCAAAATTTACCTTTCCTTACATGCCAAAATTATTTCGTTCTTTCAATGTCCTTTGCAAAGTTGTAGCATGACACGAAGTAGGGTATTGCAAAAGCAACTCTATGCTTAATATGGTGCCAAGTACATGAGTAGTTTTCCACCTTCATTAATAACCTGTTACAATGCATTAAATTTCTTGAATAAAGGTGCAATCATTATGAATTAGGGTTCAAATTATGAACACCTAGATTTCTGTGCCAACTCACTACTAGAGGGAAAAGACGACGCAGTGATCATACGCGACACACTAGTGTCACTTCAATCACTGATTAGGCATGGACCATTAAAGATATGTGATCAATCTATGATCACCAAGATTAATATTTTTTGATATCAACTTCTGAAAGAAATACCAGGGTCCGGTAAATTACCTCCTAGCTTCAGGGAGAACAAAGACCAAAATGAAAGAAAATACTAAAAACTGGGCTTCAAGAAAAATTAAAGCGCTTCAAAATAGACCCTCTAATTTCTGGGTTACGAATAAAATTATCGGATTTGATACAAGAATAAAAGATATCACTGGGATTAACTATTTCGGTCGATGACTTATTGGGTAGAGTTAAAATTAACTAAAGATACAATCATAAGACTTTGAGATTCCGGTTTCCGGTTAAAATATCAATCTTCATAAAAATAATCAAAAACCAATTCCGAGAAATAAACAAATGTAAAAAATAAAAGGCCAACAAGACCAAGAGAGATTCGGAAGCAACAAAACCATAGAACAACGCCAAAGCAAGAAAAAATTAAGAAAAAGAATAGAAGGAAAAAAGAAGAGAGGGGGGTCCACATTTTGCCTAGCAAAATGGGGCGTGTTTTGAAACTACAAAACAGGTAGAAAATTTAGATTATCATTAATAATGGACATTACCCATGTAAAATAATTATATGAAACCTTAAATAAGATGACATGGGGGAATCTTCCCTAAAAATCTACACACAAGCTAAGCTATGTATGCAAATATGAAAATTAAGTGGCATTGCATATAAATCACATGCATATAAATCACAAGAAGATATCTTACACATCCATCAACAAATCCATATTATCTCAATTTAAAAATGTACCTTATAAAAAAAATTACTTGAGGGAATTCTAAAGTCTCTTTGAAGACAAACCAATCAAATGCAATACAAGTTGATAAGAAAATATGACTAACAAATAATTTTAAATTATAAAAAAATATACAAATATTCATGGAGGAATTTAGATTATTGAAGATAGCACAATATACTCACTTCCCCGATAATTACAAAAGAAACATCACAATAGTACAATAAAAATAAGGCATATGTTCAGTGTTATTCAACACAATACAATATGTAAGGAAAAATCTATGTGATTTTACCTCTCTATTTCTGAAATAATATTCCCATTAAAAACCTAATAACCTAACATCCAACAACACATTTTCTATCTCTAACCTATGAAGATGTAGCATTTGGATTTGAGCGTTAGAGGGAAATTTAAATTCTCGTCCTTTCACTACTAAGAGGATATAAATGACATCCTACACCAAAATAATGCATAAGATCACATGAGATCAACCCAAAAGTGACCTTAGGATCAAACATCATGAATGCAAACCACTAGGATTTCTAAAAATGAAAGGGAAACATCTAGGTAACACAAGAAACTATCATGGGCTCACCAACTAATCAATTTAGCATTTAACATGTCCTTACACCATGGGGAAAATATTTTTAAATAAATAGTCCCACAACACACATAGGGATTGAGATGAGCATCAATTCCACACCCTACAAGAACACATTGAAACTCTTGGGGAAAATCAAGGACAAACCATTTATGGTGATGAGATATACAACCACCAACCAATCCTTCCGTAAAAATTGAACATTTGAAATAACCCATGAATTTCAAATATGGACCATGGTAGGTGAGGATGAATAATAAATTATGACATACGTAAACATTTCAAACCCCATTTGAACATTGGACATCCATGTGAAAGCAAGGAACAAAGAATAATAGATAGTTGTGTGAAACACATTAATATTTTGAAATAATGATCAACAACCTCAAAATAATGGAATGATAAAGAACCATGAAACTACCATTACCAAACTACTATGAGGAAAGTTATAACTCCACTATAAATGCACAAAACACTATACAAATAAATATGGGAGCGATAGGATAAATCATAGGCCATACTAAACACCAACCTCTCGTAATACCACCAACCACTAAATATGGACCATTGCAAGCATAGATTGTACTAATAGGAAGGAAGAAAACTATCACTTGATAAACCAAGACAACCTTAGCAAATACAAAGTGGAGGAATTTCAAAGAGGGAACAATTATTCCATAAATATAGAAGATAACCCCAATACACCATGGATATCCAAAGTAAACCAAATATTGTCATCACTTGAGGAACAATCACTACAAAGAGGAATAAATATTAACAATTACAACACAATATATATAACAACACTTCAAAGTAGGGAAAGAATCAAAGGTTACTACAGGGGATGGGGAATAATTATAGTATAAAATAATTCATTACAATACAAAGGGAGGAGATAGGAAGACCACACAAATGATAGGAAAACACCAAAAATAAGAGGTAACATAATTATAGGGATTGTATGAAAAACATAGTAAAATAAGAGTTGAAACATGAATCTAGAAGAAAAAAATGATAGTGCGTTGAGTAGCAACACTAGAATTGGTTCAAAATGAGATGTAGACCAATATATGGGTCATGTGTTTGATTGTGTGCTATCATAAAATTTCCATGTATCATGAAATTTTAGGAACTTATAGGGACATGTACTTATATTATTTTATCATATCCATACACAATCCTCTACCACAAGGAAAGAAGAATGAAACATGAAGTATACGAATGAAGTAAGAATTATCACTAAAAAGAGTAGTGCTAGATAGTATACACAAGATTTGAAAGATATATATGTGTCAAATATATGAAATTTTACATGATATATAGAGACATGTGATATAATGAAATATTTAATGATGAATATAATATATTATGTTATTATAAGACATGATGAGTTAAAATATAAGCATTGTTAGATATTTGTATAGATATGAAGTATAATAACCATAATAGTTACCTAGATGAATGAATTGAGCAATGTATATTATTTGGCCTACATATTAGATACATAAGAAAATTTTAAGAATTTTATCTTCACTCAAGGAGTCAGAATATACCTATCTACAGTTGAGGGGGCAATTCAAATATAATTGAGATAAAAATTTATCTATAGTAAGTAAAAAAAATTGGATAATTTTGAGATTTAGATCACTTGGAAAAAATTTGGAAATACTTTTGGTTGGTTAATTATAACTTGGATGTATTGAGGAGGAGTCATTGTTTCAATTTTGGGGGTAATTTGGTAGGACCAAAAATTAAAAAGAGACTTGATTAATGAGGCCAAAAACTCATTGGGAGGCATAATATAGTTCCCTATGAGGTTGAAAAACTATGAAGGTATCCCAATAGAGACTTGGGATGAAAACTCTAAAGAACACAAGTTAGTCTACATAAAAATATTCTACACCTAACACTTAAGGAAGAAATACCATAAATAATACTACATGTGTAAGAGAATAATAACATAACCAAGATGTGATCATAATGAAATCTATACAAAATAGAAAAAAGGTTATACTAGATGAGAGAGATGACAGGGGTACACCACTACCACATATGAAGACATATAAAGGTGTAAACATACCACATTATGATACATAATAAGTAGAGAATATATGATATAGTAAGATAATGAATGTAACAAGGAAGAGTGAAGAATTTAATGAATAAATGCAAGGGTGATATGTAATAGAAGAATAGAGATATATGATATGTGTGAATGTAATAGATTATGATGAATGCATGAGAAATATTTAATCTAAACTTTAGGAATATATATATATATATATATATATATATATGATCCCATCTTATGTTGTCTATTGGTGTATGAGTGTCTAGATCTTATTTTGATTTAGTCTATTGAACATATTTGCATACATACCCTTCTTCCCTAATTACACTTACAATAGGACTTCCAAATTAGAATATTTAGGAAGAATGACATTACCAAGCATGTGGCCAACTAGGTGACCAACCACTTGTATAGTCTTTGGATCTTGTTTCTTGGGTCCCTTCTTCTTACATATTTCTTTGACAATTTTAGTATAAGCTAGAATATTGCTAATTTCGTGAAAATGGATTTTTTACATATAAATATGGAATCTCATCAAAGAAATCAAATTCAATTTTATAATATATTTTGAATAATATTTTTGGATATAGGGATGTAGTATTTGGAACTCGAACTAGTGTATAAATGATAAGATTAGAATCAGTGGCTTGATTGGTTGGTTCATCTAGCTCTATAATAATTGATCTAGAAGGCCCCTTGAAATTTTTACCACAATGAAGATGTAATTTATTAGTACCAACCATATTGATAGGATATTGTTAAATCAATAGTTTCATTGTTATATATCACTTGTATTTGTTTATTAGTAGGATTAGAGTGGGTTGAGAAAGAATAATAGAAGATCTAGCGGTTGAATTGATATAGGGAGATGATTAATTAGCTGAGATGGTGGTGGTATCAAATTTGGTATTTGTGGTGGAATATATGGACATGTATTGGGTTGTTGAGAATAATTTGGATAGGATGGGTAAAGTGAAGGTTGAGTTCACCATGGTTGGGATAGGGGCTATGGGTATTAAATTGAACATTGCTAATTATATGGAGGTTGATTCTATTTGTCATACCAAATAGGTGGAGGTGTATATTGTTTCATATTTCTATAAAAATTAAAATGCAAGTAGACATACCTTGGGGTGGTGGTTGAGATTTTCATGGGAACTTTTGGTCTATAAAGCACATTTTCATCTTGATCTTCTAAATCATCCATTAAACATAGGAGTTTAAGAGAATTAGTTCAACTAATCTCATTAAGAGAGGTAATATTTTTTCCAATTTAGAAGACACTTTAATGATGAATGCCACTTTTGACAAGTAGGACAAAATATTTCTAGAGCTTTCTTAGCATCCTTATATTTAAAAAATCGATATTAATATCTTCCAACAAATTACCTAGTTCAAGTTTAGTGACTACCTTTGATGATGTTGAGATAACTTGACCTCCTCTTCTTTGGTAACCTCATTCATTTTTGGACCTTGAATAATTCCTATAGATCTCATAAATATCATCAAAAGGAAATTTAAAAGTGTTACCTCCTACTATCAATTTTAAGGCTTCCATACAATCATCATGAACACTATGAAACAAGAAAATTTTGATTTCCTCTAGTTCCAATCAATTTTTTTAGGTTTGTTGAAGACTAAATAGAAATATCTCTAAAATATCTTCTAAATTTTCTACATAGATTTATGTCATTCAAAATATTTCATCCCACACATCCTTGGATTTACAATAGTCTTAATATTTCTACAAGAACTTACCGTTCAGTTCTTCCCAAAAATGAACATAATGGTGGCCAAGTCCCATGAACCACTATAACATGACATTGCTTAATATTGTTGAAAATAACTTCAACTTTTGAGCATTAAAATAATAGTCATAACTATGAAACAACACATCAAATTAAAATAAATATATGTCAAGATACTAAAAATACATGGAATAGAGAAAGTACAAAATGAGAAATATTTTTCATAGGACCTTCTTTAGAAAAAGCAATAGGAAATTCAAAAGTGATGATAGTGTTTTTGGACAAAACCTGCTTTGCCTCATTATGCACAACTCTTTCTTCTACCATATTTGCTTCTATAACTCCTACCCAAGGAGTGGAATAAGTAATAAAAGATGATGATTGTGGCTTATACTATCTTGGTGGTGTCTTCTGAATACTTCCTTGTCTTAAAATATAGGAAGCTTTGAAGGTTTAAAAATTTATTGGATCTACTATGCTATGTGGCTTACATTTTGGGTCTATTGATGTTTTAACCTCATTTACTTTAGCTTCTATGATGGTATAATCATGATTTGGATAATTTAGTTCACATTTATCTTTTCCAAACTCAATTGGAACTTCTACTAGCTCTATTGAACACTATTGAATTTGGTTCAAATGAAAGAGCTTCTACTATTGTAGGAATTGGTCATTGTTTTATTATTCTAGTAGAGATCCCATACTTGGACATGCACTTGCACCATGACTCAAAATACATTTTTTATAAAAAAAACCTACCCTTTTCATCTCTGAGTCAACTCATACATCTAAATGTCCTAATTAATCAACACAAATCAAGGTTTCTTCTAAAAATGTTTAGTGTTTTCTCAAAATTTCAACTGGACGTGTTGGTCCTAATGTGGTTTAATTATATTAATGATCTTTTGAAACCATCCCCAATAACAACCCAAAGTGATGAAACTAAACCGAACCTTAACTACTTCCTTAACTTGTCTTTGTGATATGGTTAGCTCATTGTCATGTCAATCCAAGGATGCAAGAATTTTGATGATGCCAAAGAAAAATATATGCTAGATCATAAAATAAAATGAACGAAACAACCTAATATGAATATATTTCTAAGAAAAAAATTGATATTTAATAATGGAATGCAAATAAAACTCTCAATCTTAGTGCTACAACCAATATTTAACTCTCATATCTTAACTAAAATTGAGTTACTTATTGATCTAAAATCCCTTATTAATACTTAATGTAAAACACTTCAACTACAAGTAACTATAACAATTAACTCTATTATTTTTAGTAATAACAAATATTGTACTACATAATGAAATAGTCTAAAGCATAAAGTAAATCACTCACAAATTAATAATAATTAAACTTAACCAAATACTTGCAATAAAATATAACTCATAACGCACTTCACAAACAAAATATAATACTAATATAGTTGAGGAGTGATTGGGACCTTTCTCGCCCTCACTATAGCAATGTAATTAGAACTTATTCAAAATCATTCATAAAGTCTTCTTGGTTAATAATATCATTCTCCAAAAGACACAAAACAATTTATTTTGTTTATCTATCAATATTATAAATAATCTTATCATATATGGGGATAAAGAAATAAGGTATGTCGATTTATAAAATCTATTATTCTATATTGTAGGCTTTTTACAAATAACAAATATACCAGTTCATCAACTAAATAACATATATGTCATTTTTTAACAAGAAACAAAAAATATATGAAATCAATTAATCTTGTAAATGATTATGATAATTTTGGTTGTTTTTTTTATCCACTAATGAAACATAACCAATATAATATTGCTACAAGTAGACTTGTAACAATGATTAGTTAGACCAGAAATGATGATGCACCAATCCTCCTTTTCTATTATGGCTTCTTTCTTTCCTTGCTTAATTGACACCTAAAGGACACATAATGGTTGCAAATATAAAGTAACAAATACATATGGTTAGAGAAATTTTTAGAAGTAAAATCCACACTTGTACCACTATTCATCTTTTTTTAAATTAAATAATTATAAAATCCTAAAGAGGATTCTCAATTATAAATAGGCTAAAATAAGGAAAAACAAGGAAAATTCATAAGAAATAAAGGCCATATTCATGGTTCATCAAATGCTTATACATAAAATATTCATCTTCCCATGTGTCATCTTTGATTGATAAATTCTTCCACTAAATGAGATACTATGTGATTGTCCTAGTGCTCAACTTATTTGTGCATGTCTAGAGAATTAAATTTAGATCCAAGATGGCTCTTCCTTCTTAATATAGATCTAGTAACACTATATATGCTAGGATCGATTAACCAATGAACTTCAAATAGGAAACATGAAAAATTGGATGTATCTTTGTTGTTGGAGGTAACCCAATCTCGTAGGCTACACTAAAAATATTTTACAAACTTTGAAATGGACCATAATATTTTGGTAACCAACTTATTATTTTCGTTTGTTGATTTGGGGACATTTACTTATAAGGTTGCAAGAAAACTTAATCACATACTTCAAATCTACTTTCTTGTATGATGTTGGTTAGCTTATTGGTTCACTTAATTTTGTGTCATGGCCAAATTATCCTTAACTCCTAAAAGTACCCATTATTGATGTGTCATATGGTATTCCACAACTTAAAATCTTGGTTCCACCTTTAATGATGATGTGATAGATGTAGGATGATGTCCATATAATTCCATAAATGTGATTTTTTTTTAAGAGCTATGGAAGAAAGTGTTATACCACCATTCTACTAGTGGTAGCCAATCCACTTGTTGAGATTGCTTATTTGAAGTGAAACAACATAGATACCCTTTCAAACAATTATTGATGACCTTAGTTTTCCCATATAATTGAGGATGGTATGAATATATATGAGCTAATTGAGTACCCAAACAAGAGAAAAATCTATCTAAAAGTTACTAGTAAAGATGGGATCATGATCACTAACAATAACCCTTGGGTTATAATGTAAATTTTATTCATTTTACATAAATTATTTTTCCACTATACTTGTTGTACACAGATGGAATAACATAAAAAAAATGGGAATATTTGGTGAGTCAATCTATTACTACCATGATGACACTCTTACCTTTAGATATTGGAAGGGTTGTGATGAAATCCATGGATACCTTTTCCCACTGCTAGCTAGGAATAACTAAAGGTTGCAAAATACTAAGTGTCATAACTATCTCTCTTTTATTTCTTTGACATTACATATATTCTAACACAAAATTTTGAACACCACCTTTAAACCCTTCCCAAAATAATTCATGCTTGATTAGATGATATGTCTTCAAAAATCCTAAATTAACCCCAATTAGAGAACCATGAAGCTCCTCAAGAATCTTGTGTTATGGGTGGATTTTTTACACAAGTAAAATATCTCTTTGTACCACAAAGAACCTACCTTCCAATGAAACTTATCTAAACTAATGGGGTAATTTCATAACTATTGAATGAGATTCCCTTTACCCACATCATTCTCCCACTTTGATTTGGATTCTTCAACCCAATCTACTTGTAATATTTAAATGACACACAATAATTCCTCATCCTTCTCATCATTCCTTGATAGTGCATAAACCAATATATTCTCCTTCAATTTCCTATAGATGATCTCAAAGACATAGCCCAACATCTTAGTGACCCAATTTTATTTCTTTTCAAAAGCATGTCTCCAAAAAAAAATTTAAGCTATCACGATCTGCCTTGACTTTGAAGAGTATAATCATCAAATATGGCCTCCACTATTTCACTACACGAAGAAGGTGAACCCACGAAAGTGGTTTACAATTGGAGTGAGGAAGGAAAAGTTGAAAAAAATGACCTCATGCCAAAAAAATTGTTTTTGGGGTTCGAATGAACCCATTTAATTAACTTCCCACCATTCCCACAAAAAAACCCAAAGGAAACCCTTTTTGAAAGGGGGTTTGAATGAACCCTAGTTCAAGCGAACCCCTAGGGGTTCGCTCGAACCCCCCATTTCCCTCCTTCTCCCCCTCAGGTGGTAAAAAATTCCAGAATTTTGCACTTCATAGCTCGAGTTGAGGATGAAAATGGAGGAGACTTCACAAACCCAACTAGATGATGGTAGTATTCGAAACGAGCTATCCAACGAATATAATTTTAATATGTTTTGGTTTTATTATATATTTTCTTTTTTAGTTTTATTAAACATAGGTTTTTCACTAAAAATCAAGCTCTTTGTTTTGCACATGTGGAAAAATAGCAGATTATCAAAATAAAATTTTGAAAAATATGTTCAGGTTGGGTAATGATGTCCTTGATCCATTAAAAAAATAAAAATCGATACATACAAAAAAAGTTATGTTGTATACAATTCACTTATGTTTGAATTGTAATTGGTTTGACTTCGAAACTTGATTAAGGAAAAAATATTTAATAAAACACTATGAAACTAAATGAAAGTGCTAGATATCGTAGTTACAAATCTAGATTCGAAAAAAATAGAATTTTATCTTTCATACAAAAAAAATTATGTTGTATACGGTGAGCATCACTCCTTAAAAATGTTGTTTTAAAAAAAAAAGATAGTTTTCGAAGGAGATGGAAAAATAAGTTCAATCTGATTCCAAAAATTTTGAAAAAAATATATTTACAATCTATAGACAAAATGTCACAAATCACTAGTTTGCATCATCTTCAAATTCCTCACGGTTTAGCCGCTATAGGAGCCCGAAAGTGAAGATTTAGTTTTAAAAAATCAGTTCAGTGTCTATTTTGCCCATAAATTATAAACCAGTATTGTGGGATCACCCAAGAATCGTTAGAATCTCCTTCTAATAAATGGGGTTGAGTCAATTCTTTCCTTTTAATTGATTACTTTCAAAAGTAAACAACCTACCATTGCATTAGAACTACTCCCATACCATTTCCTAAAGCATCACATACCACAATAAAATCCTTGGTGAATTATTTAATGGCTATAGTTAGGGTGGTAAAAAAAGCCTCCTTGAATCTCTTAAATTCTATATTATCTAACTCATTTCATTGAAAATCATCCTTCTTCAACATAGTTGTGAGGGAGGCAAGCCTATGTAGCCATAGTTATTCAAAAATATTTTATAGTATCTAGTAAGTCTCAGGAAACCCCTCAAGTTCTTAATGGTTTTAGGAATATACCATTCTATCATAGCCTTTATTTTATTAATTTATCAACCTTTACTTATTTGTGAGATAATATGTAATCCAAATACTCCACCTTTTTGAGAGAAAAATCACACTTGGAAGGTTTAGAATAAAGTGGGTGTTGTTTTAGAACTTGTAATACTATAAATCAATATATCATCAAAGAAAACTAATACAAACTTCCTCAAAAATGGCTTAAATATAGAATTCATCAAAATTTAAAATGCCAAAGGAGAATTAGTAAGAGAAAATGATAATGCTACAAACTCATAATGACCCTCATGAGTTCTAAATGCTATCTTGGGATTATCTTCTTCCTTAATGCAAATTTGTTGATAACCTAATCTTAGATCAAGTTTTTTTAAGTAAATGTAGATTCATTTATTTCATTTAGTAAATAATTAATAAATAAAATAGTAAACTTATCTTTGATTGTGTACTTGTTGAACTCTCTATAGTCTAGACACATGTGCCAATTTGCTTCCTTCTTACACACCATCACCACATGAGAAGAGTAGGAACTCTAGCTATGCCTAATAATACCTTCCTCTAGCATCTCTAAAACCATATTCTTGCTCTTAATTTTTTGTACATAGAAGTACCCAAAGGGCCTTAGATTGGGTGGTTATGACATGATCTTGATCTATTTTAAGAGGCAATGATTTTATCATCTCTCCAAAAACTATTGAATTCTCATCTGTTGTTGCTAGTAGATCTAGTGGTGTATAAGCCTTCGATTGATATGCTTCCAATAGAATTAGTTAGGCCACAACCCCATTTCACCCCTTATTAAGCATCTTTTGTATTTGATGAGAGCTTACCATCCATGGAGACTTTGCATACAAATATCTTAGTTATAATTTATCCTCCCTTCTAAGTGAAAGAACATGAATAGATCCTAGAAGTTCATCTCAATTCTCATTTTAATATCTAAAGCCATTGTACTCTCAAAATAATATTTGTTAAATCGATAGAGATAACAAAAATTAGTTAATCAAGATAATAATATCCCATGGATAATTTAATGCTATTGCATTTACCTAACCAACTAATAGTGCCCCCATTTGCAATCACAAACTAAAATTTTAGAGTTTGATATACAAAGAAATTTAGATGAACAACTAACTTCTTGTTGATGAAGTTGTGAGTGCTTCTTGAGGCTATCAAAAATATTACTCTCTTTCTTCAAAAAACCCACTACCTTGAGAGTATGTGATGTGCTAATTTCAAAAATTTCATGACAAGAAATAGTTCATTTGGTATCTCCCAATCCCCCATTGGTCTCATTTCCACCCTCTAATATTGCTTATTTATCCTCTTCTTCCTCACTCATCCCTTTAATGTAGGATAATTTATTTTTAGTACATTTATGTCCTCAAGTATGTTTTATATCACAATTAAAGCATAACTCTTAATCTCCATTCTCTTCAATTTCTTATGTAGTTAGTCTAGTAGGCCTAGGGAGTGACTATGTAGGAGTGATCATATCTATTGTATTTATAAAATATTGCCTTCTATTAGCTAAAATATTACCTAACCAACTAATAGTGCCCCCATTTGCAATCACAAACTAAAATTTTAGAGTTTGATATATAAAGAAATTTAGATGAACAACTAACTTCTTGTTGATGAAGTTGTGAGTGCTTCTTGAGTCTATCAAAAATATTACTCTCTTTCTTCAAAAAACCCACTACCTTGAGAGTATGTGATGTGCTAATTTCAAAAATTTCATGACAAGAAATAGTTGGTTTGGTATCTCCCAATCCCCCATTTGTCTCATTTCCACCCTCTAATATTTCTTATTTATCCTCTTCTTCCTCACTCATCCCTTTAATGTAGGATAATTTATTTTTAGTACATTTATGTCCTCAATTGTATTTTATATCACAATTAAAGCATAACTCTTAATCTCTATTCTCTTCAATTTTTTATGTAGTTAGTCTAGTAGGCCTAGGGAGTGACTATGTAGGAGTGATTCTATCTATTGTATTTATAAAATATTTCCTTCTATTAGCTACAAAATTTTCCTCTACTTTTTTTTTTCTATAATCATTGCTTGGGACATAGAATTTGTATGGAACATGCACACCTAATATTTATTGTGGTCCTTTAAACCCCCTATAAACAAGAGTAAACAAGATGAAAAACAAGTACTTAAATGCAATCAAATGAACCTTATACCTTTCCTCTCATTGCACCTTCAATTGAGTGTAAGAGGTAAAGCGAACAACTTGAGAAGCCGTGTAAAATACCTCCAAAAATATCTTATTGCACACAAAGGGTGTGGTTATGCTCAAGATGTGTGATTTTTTAGTGGTTTCTCTTTAACCACCACCATGAATTTATATTCCTCACACTTGTTATAAGAATTCATTAAGAATGGTTTGATTTATAGATTGAGAGGATGATTAAACAATAGTCGAGATTGATCCAAGAGATCAATTTGATTGAGGATGTTTGAGAGATTTGAATGAAGGAGAAGCCTCCAAGTGGAACTTTATGATTGGTGCACTTGGAGAGGGCAATGATCAAAGAGATTTGGATGGTTGATATTGTCTTGATTTGTTCAAAGGGTGGAGATTAAAATTTCTCACACATGTGTGAGAAGGACAATAGGGAAGTATGATTCGACATGTGATTGATATCACACATGTTTCAGAATCACATGAGGATGTGGGATTTGATAAGTGAGAGATCTCACACATGTGGAAGATGGAGGGTGGGGATTTTCTAGGATAAATGAATTACTATGATTATATGGGAGGATGTGACAAGTGATTAATTTGATTAATCACATTTTGATTTGCGCAAGTGGATAAATTAGTTAGCTAATTGGTTTTAGTCAACTAATTGATTGAGGATGATTTTTGAGAGAATTAAATAAATAATTGTATTTATTTAATATTTTAAGGATATGAATGTGAAGGGTCCACATAATTAAATAAATATGAATTTATTTAATTAAGGGTGAGCTATAGAGGAAATAAATTAATATTTATTTAATTAATGTTAGGAAGATGATTAGGGAGGTTAATTAAATAATTGGCCTCATTTAGTTAACTCTTGGGAGGGATAAAATTGAGTGTGGTTAGATGTGGATGATTCTAGGCGTCTACACCCCCTAAGGATAATTCTTTAAATTTTTCTCTATAACATTTTCCACTATTAAAGATAAATTTTGTAATTGATGAATATAATCCTTGACCACTTGTTTTCTTTAATTTGGTGAGTTGATTGAAGCAACTATCCATAAGATCATCCCCATAATGTGTAGTGAGATCCTCTTGAAACATAGATCATGTGACAACACATCCCTTCTTTTTCTACTCTTCACATAACCAACGATACCAATGAATTTGTATGGTTCCAAATATAAGGATTCCATTGCAGCCTTGGTTGACACAAAACATGATGGGGATCAAAGAACTTCTTCATTTGGTAAAGCCAATTGGTTGGATCCTTACCACTGAACTTCCATATATTAATCTCTAGAGTGAAATGCCTAACCTTATAATTATTTAGGTAAAGATCCATATTTAGGTCTAATTCAAAACCATAAGCATTGCATCCCTTAGAAGTCACATTTTATTCTCAAACCTTATGGTTTGACTCTATTAGTTCATAATTTGTAGAACCTTGGTGGGAAGTTATTTGTTTGATCCTTACCATGAGATCTTACATTCTTGCATCTATCCTTGTCAAGATTTTATCCTTCATCTTGTTGGTCTCTTCTCTTACATCATCCATGATTATGGCATATGTTTCGTCTATAGATGGATCCTCTTTGTCAAGACTCTTTCCAAGAGTGATTGGATTCCTTCCCTTGCCTTTTGTTGAAGCCCTCGCCATGATGCCACCAAAATAACTTTCACAATAGCTTACTTAAAATAATATAATTGTTTTATTGCAATTTAAACTTGGGCCTAGATCTCACTTTTTAAAAAATCTCTAAGAAAATTATTAATTTGCAACCTTGAGAGCTAATTTGTTGGAAACCTTAATTTTGTAATGATTCCTCATATTTTCTCTAAATGACCTCAAATATGAACTATAACAATTTCAATATGCCCTTAAAAATATCTTTAAAAAAAAGGGAAAAAAATCCAATTTGAGAGAGGTACACATTTCCCTATTTGAGATCTTGAGTTGAAAAAAATTCCTCGATTCTTTCTCTTTGAGTGCCAAGATCGTGCTTTGATACCACTTATAATAAAATAACTTATACAAGGGAAGTATATAATAGGAAACATGATGCAAATACTTGATAATACTTGAGAATAATATGTCACTTTAATGAGGCAAAATTCTAAATATCTCTAATGAGAACACAATTTGCAATATGATGATCAACATTTACTAACTCTTATATATATCTTACTTATGCCTTGGATATCAACTAGATTGACATAGATACCTAGTTAGGTGACAAAGGTTGACTTACTACATATATAAGACTAATTAAATGATTATGTAAGCCATAAGCCAACAACACATATCCAAATATAGTTATTGGGTTAATGCCATAACAATTTTAACACTTCACCTAGTGGTTTAAGAATTTAAGGTGATAAAACTTACAAAGATAGAGGAACACTACACAATTCAATCTATTTTGTTGAAGATTTCAAAACAACATCTTTAAGATTTGCAATAGGCTTTGATGCAAAGGCCTAAAAAGAGATATCCCAACATTTTAGAATCCCTCTTTAAGAGTTTTATTTTGTATTCCATTGTTTTAAAACAAATAAAATAAATCCTTATGCAAAATGCTACACAAAGACCCAATTTCTTGCCCCAAATAGACGATAACTAATCATCAAAGAACTTTAATGAAGGAAACACATCAATAATTAAATAGACAAAGAAAATACCAACCCATTCAAGCACAAGCTCTTCTTTTTCCAAAACGCCAAGTATTTCATCATTAGGCACATGAAACATATAAATGCACGTTCATGCCTTCGTCTTTGCCCTGAGCTTGAATGAACCTTCCATATTGCACCAAAAGATTTACACCTTCACCAACCAATGGCCCATCACCTACAACTAAAGCATCCCTAAAATATTTGTTTTCACCACCTAATGCATAATAAATATTCTCAACAATACCCATAGCCAAAACATCCGCACGCCACCAATTCAAAACTTTGCACCCTCTAAAATAATGCAAGAACTTTGAGATTAAAAATGATGCGACCAAAAATAAACCATAACAATAAAAAGATTAAACAAATAAAAAACTCAAACAACAAAGAAGACCAACCAAATAAAAAAAATGATCTTCATTAAAATGACAATGGAAGACGACCATTCAATTTCAACAACTAACACCCTAACACAAACCCTCTCCACCCTTCCTCCTATTGTCAAAATTACCTAGTGTTCTTTGGACCATATTTCTAGTATCCCATATTTCTAGTACCCCTTTTGTATAATTAATGACAAGGGAAATTTGTAACTAGAAACCAGGGGGATAATAAAACCAAAGCTGATATTGATATACGGATAAGCAAAAGATAGGAAGGCGGATCTGAGCCGTCGGATAGATTTCCTCTCCCAAATCGACAGTGAACAGGGCAGCGACGTAAGATTGGAAGAAGAATAGATATCCAGTAATATTAATTGCATACCACAGAGAAACAAACAGCAGAGCGGGCAAAGGAAGAAAGAAAAAAACATGGCTTCATCTCTCTCTTCATCACCGGCCTGGCTGTGCGGCCAAAAATTAAATTCCTTACACTCTGCAGGCAGCGGCCATGGAAGCAAAAACTTCAAAGTATATGCGCGCTTCGGATTCGGGGGCGGCAAGGCCAAGACCAAGAAATCTGCACCTCCAAAGCCCAAAGGGGGGTCCTTTTCCGACAGGCCTCTGTGGTTTCCGGGCGCCAAGGCCCCCGAATGGTTGGACGGGTCTCTGGTGGGCGATTACGGGTTCGATCCCCTGGGCCTGGGCAAACCCGCAGAGTATCTGCAATACGATTTGGATTCCTTGGACCAGAACTTGGCCAAGAACAACGCCGGAGATGTGATCGGGACTGTGCGCTTCGACATTCAGGAGGTGAATGCTACGCCTTTTCAGCCCTACAGTGAGGCTTTTGGCCTCCAGCGCTTCCGTGAGTGTGAGCTCATTCATGGCCGCTGGGCGATGCTTGCTACTCTCGGTGCCCTTGCCGTCGAGACTTTCACCGGAGTCACCTGGCAGGATGCAGGAAAGGTATTTTTAAGCTTTTCTCAGAGCTTTGTTGTTTTAAAAAATGAAAAAAGTTTGGTTTCTGTTTTTTTTTTAATCTTGGAGTTTTGTTGATGATTGTTTATATGGTGGAGATGGTCTTCAATTATTTAGATATTGTTGTGAGGATGGTTAATTATATTATACGGTTTTATTACGAGGATAGTTAATTGTATTAGCGGTTTATGTGGGATAATGTTGTGAGGATGGTTGATTGTACGGGTTGTTTATGTGGAGATGGATCTATTGTGAAGATGGTTAGTTGTACTCATTGTTTATGTGGGGAAGGTCCATGTTGTGAGGATGATTAACCATACTAATTGTTTATGTGTAGGAAAGGTTAGTAGTTTTATTATGAGGATAGTTAATTGTATTAGTGGTTTATGTGGGATAATGTTGTGAGGATGGTTGATTGAATTAGTTGTTTATGTGGGGATGGACATATTGTGAAGATAGTTAATTGTACTTTGTTTATGTGGGGAAGGTCCATGTTGTAAGGATGATTAATCGTACCTATTGTTTGTGTAGGGAGGGGTAGTAGTAGTGCCCCCATTTAATTGTAGTAAGATTATATTGGTAAGAGAATGGCAATAAGAGATTGTATCTTATGCACACATCATTTACCAGACTCTCTTACAACACAGGAGATTGTATATTCTAATTGTTTATGTGGGGGTAGTATTGTTATGAAGATGATTAACTTTTATTAGTGGGACAATGTTGTGAGGATAATTAATCGTACTAGTTGTTTATGTAGGGATGGTCCTATTGTGAAGATGGTTAATTGTCCTAATTGTTTGTGGGGATGGTCCATGTTTTGAGGATGATTAATCATACTAATTGTTTATGTGTAAGGAGGGGTGGTAGCAGTGCCCTTGCTATAAGAGGGGTAATTGCAGTAAGATTGTATTGAAAAGAGAAGGGTAGGAAGAGACTGCATTATATGCATGCATCACTTATCAATACTCTCTTACATCACAAGAGGTTGTATATTCTAATTATTTATGTGGGGGTGGTTTTTTTATGAAGGTGGTTAATTGTGCTAGTGGTTTATGTTCAGGACAATGTTGTGAGGATGGTTAATTGTACTAGTTGTTTACGTGGGGATGGTCATATTATGAAGATGGTTAATTGTACTATCTTTTTGTATGAAGAGAGTCATGTGGTGAGGATGGTTAATCATACTAATTGTTTATGTGTAAGAAGGGGTAGTAGTAATGTCACTATTGTAAGTGTGGTAGTAGCAATAAGATTGTATAGGTAAGAAAAGGGCAATAAGAGGTTGTATTGTATGCACTCATCACTTATTATAGTGTGATCATTGTTATAAAAGTGGCTTCTATTTCTCTTACACTCACTTATTTTTTCTTAGTACTACATAATTGCTTGCATTGCATTTGATTGTAATTGTCAAATTCTTATGTATTTCCTGTTAAAAATATTTATATGAATTAGAGAAATTGCTAATATTTAAATAAAATGTAAAATGTTATGTCTCTTTAATAAATAGCCTTCATCACATTTTAAATTTATTGGCTTTTATATTGATATAATGGCTATATTGTACTAATGTATATGATGATATATGGATATATTTTTAATAGGTGGAACTAGTGGAGGGTTCAACATACTTTGGGCTACCTTTGCCCTTTAACATTACATCACTGATATGGATAGAGGTGTTGTTGATTGGTTATATTGAATTTGCAAGAAATGTTGAGTTGGACCCAGAGAAGAGGTTGTATCCAGGTGGCCCATTCTTTGACCCATTGGGATTGGCATCAGACCCTGTGAAGAAAAGTCAATTACAATTGGCAGAGATAAAACATGCTCGGCTTGCCATGGTTGCATTCTTGGGATTTGCAGTACAAGCAGTTGTGACAGGGAAGGGACCTCTCAATAATTGGGTTACACACCTTAGCGATCCTCTCCATACTACTATTCTTGACACCTTTCTCTAGGTCTGTGTTATAAATTATTAAAAAGTAGATCATGTATCATCTTAGTTGTATCTTTTCCTCTACATGTAATTTTTGTGTATGGTCCTTTTGATTTAGAGTTTGAAGTAAAACTTGATCTTTGATCATCTTGAAAATTAGTATTGTATCTTTTAACATATTTATGTTTGAATGCGTTTGAAGATAGAATTAGAGGCATTACAAAAGAAAAAGTCAAAAGATAGTTATTTCTCTAAGAATCAAAACTACAAAAGAGTAGAAGAGATAAATACTAAAATAAAGGAAATCAAGAAAGGCTACAAACCATTGAGGTTGTTTCATTTGGATGCTAGTATTAGCTTGAGTGAGTGGAGAAAGAATAATAATGGGGCCTTTTTCTTAGTTAGTTGGACAAACAATTGGGGGAAAGTTGCAATGAACCTTTTTCTTAATAAAATGGGTATTCACTTTATGTGTAAGAATTTCAAATATTGTCAATGATCTTTTCAATTTTTATTACATCACTATAATTTCATAACTTATTTTCCTCCACCTTTAGGATGAGAATGCATTAGGCTTATAAATTGACAAATTTAACCCTCTATGCATCAAATACTTTAAAAAAATCCTCTAGTCTCACTTCCATGGCATCTATATTTGACCCAACTGGTGGTTTGGGTTGTTGCCTAGTTCAATTTCTCAAAGCAATGAGAAACTTCCTAACATGATTAGTATTGCAATGGTGATAATCATTGCGATCACTCCTCATGATGTAAGCTTGGTTATCTAAACTATTGAGCATGAGTGAAGGGATCAAATAATTGTAGAAATGATTTTTCATCCACATAAAATATATAAGACATAGTTTGGCCAACCTGTAATTATGTTTCTTAGTACTATTGTTCTTTAGAACCCTCACAAGTTTTCTAATAGAGGTGGCAATTTCTAGGGAGGACTACATGTTAGTCTTGTGTTTTAATCTCTTATTTTTCATGCTCTTACAAATTCGTAATCCACTTGTAAATTCTAGTTGACCAATTGATAAAGAACATATGTAATCCTTGTCTCAATAAGTATTCAACAATAGATAATTCCTCCATTAGATGTTTTCCTTCCTCTAAGAAGGCATTATATATGTTTACAAGACAAGCATCTTCTAGTAGATACACCATTACTCCTCTATTCAAATATCTCCTAAATGCATAATTCGCTTGCATTTATATTCAAGGCAATTATCAAGATGCTTCCACCTTGAATCCTATTTCTAAATGAGCATGACCTACATTATATAATAGCATTATTTTGTAATGCTAGAACTAGAAAAATACATATGGATGTATTTTTTACTATGCAATTTTTAATGGATTATGAATTTTTTTAGCCATAACCAATGATTGATCATAACCAAAGATTTATATTTTGATAAAACTTATAAAATAATTTAATCAATGATCCAAACATCAAAGAAGCTAATGATTTTAATAAAAAAAAGTAAACTACCATAATACATAAATGATCAAGTAAATTACAACCTCATTTTATCTTCAAAACAATATAGTATGCTCCAATTCATCATAATATGTTCACCTATAATGTGCTTAAAGAGGTAAAGAGAATACTAATTTGGTACTTAATCACAACAACCATAGCAATGATCCAAATAACCTCAATAATTTTCCTTGGAGATAGCTTCAATCATACAAAAAAATCTCAAATTGAATCGATACAATTACATATACCATCCATGTATTAAATATTTCTCACAATTAATAAAAAAATACAATTCTTTATCTTTGAGAAAGAATCAATGATCAACTAAATTTAGATAACATGCAAATCACATATGTTATAGCTATTTGAAAATTATTTATTGTGAACAATATTATTTGGGCCATTGTGTCAACATATTGTAGGTTCAGGGCAAAGGGCCTAGCTCGATTGCTAAAGCATCCTATTGCAGGAAAGAGGTTACGAGGTCTAGTCTCCCCTCAGTCCCTGTGGTACCAGAGGAGGTGTCGCACCAGCACCATCGATCACGTGATTTTTTTTGGGGGACTACCCGATTCTTGCAATCTAAAATGAAAAAAACATATTGTAGGATCATCCAAACACTAAATTAAGTTACTGTAAGATCTAACTATTAAGAGTTGAGATATCATGGAGGCACTTCTTCAACCCTCATAATAAACATAGGCCTTCCTTTCACCGAAGAGTTCAAACACAAGAATTGACAAGTAAGACATGATTACTAGCTCATGCATGTCCATCAACAATGGAAATTAGGTAGAATAAATACTAGATCAAAAATCAAATAAATGGTAATGACTTGGCCAAAGACTTAAGAATAGCTTCTTCATGATGCCCACAAGACTATTTAGCTTAGGGTCTCACCATTATAAATGGATTTGTAAATGAATTTTTAGAATCTCTACTACTCCCTCAAGGCTTTTTATCATTTAGGTTTCATAGTTTAGATAACAAAGGACAAATCTAAATAATAGAATTAAGAAGGCTAAGTCAAAGACAAATAGTTTCATGTAATCATTAAAAAGAACTTAGATTATTTTCCACGTTTTTACAAGAATGGGTTAGTCTATGAAAGATTCCAACTATCTCATTTACTCCAAGAACCAAAATGATAGACAAGAAAAATTAATTGCATAGTCATTAAAAACAAATTCATTTAAAATGATACAAAAATCTATACTCATAGTGTTGGGAAATAATTATATATCCATTAATTCATCAATCTCAAGATTCAATTCACGAGACTTTATGCAAGATACAACTCATAATATTTAATCAACAAGTGTTATGTGTTAATTGATATATAATCAAACTAATTAATACCCTATAATCAACCAGTAACTATTTGATAGTACCTTAAAACAATAAAATGTCTATATGACAATACCAAACACAATATTACCCTATATCACTGGCACCAACATTTCTAAATTTTAAAAACTAGTGTTGACATTTATTATTCCGATGACCATCTTCATTCATCTACAATCTAAGTGGTTGAAATTCTTTAACTAGACCAAAAATAAACAAATTTAAGAATTTCATGCTTTTATTCAAAAGGAGATACTAATTATATGAAAGTAACATTCTACATTCATTAAAGTTTTTAAAGCTACATCAGTACAAGCACACTATACTCTAGCAATTAAAATGCCAATCTCTTTGGATTCCAATTAAGTTCAAATTCTATAACTCTCCAAAAAATTCACATGGCCTCAATTTTTTCCATAATATCCACAAACATCGTAAATATTTACTAAACCCAACAAAAGTTTACAATTAAAAAATTGTAGTTCTAGTGAAAATATATCATGTTCTCTTATTTCATTCTAACACACAAGTAGCAACAAACTTTAAGTACTTTAAGGGGATGCTTAGTATAAATGATCTATTTTCCATTTTTCGTTTCTTTCAATGACTTATAAAGATAAAAATGGGATTTAATACGTAGGTATAATGTATGATAAAAGGGGATTTACTAAGTTGGTGAACTAGGTATCTTGCCTCCTCACCAAGTTACTAATTAATTACATTCATACAATGATGTATAAAATATAAAATAAAACCAAATTATGTTCAATAATTAATTAAAACTATACAATTTCTCTTTTCAAGTTTTTATATCCATTTGAAAATCTCTATTATATACAAAGAAACAAATGCATTAACCATCTCTTAATAAATAAATGAATATTGATTAACAATTAATATAAATATTAATTAATAAGTAATAAAATATAAAAAGAAAAATATTTGTATCTATTGATTGGTAAACAACATGTACATGAGTATAATGGTGAAATTTGTGTATCCATGCCATCTTTCATATAGTTTTATGTTTATTTTGAGGAAATATCTTGACACATGCCAATAATGAAAAATGACACAATCTTGTGCAAAGTTGGGCTCTTCCCATAACCTTTACCGATTTGTATCCCCACATATTTAGCCCCCACCTTATCTAGATACACACATACTTTGATGCATTACTCTTACCGAGGAAGTTATTATACCTATCCACATACCTACCTAGATATAGTATTATACACTTAGATATGACTAATTACTCACCCAAGTTCATTTTCTCATAAGGTTGACCTCATATTTATGGACTTGACCCTTACCTTTTTAAAATTTATTCAAATTTTGGTTGACTAGCCCCATTTATTTTCTAGGTTTGAGTTGACTAAGTGCATGTTTTGTGAAATTTAATATGATGTACTAGTATTTTCATTAGCATTCATTTGGAACATTTGCAATCCATAAGTTTTTTCTCATTTTATATTGTTAAAGGAGCAATCGATAGTGAAATGTTCAGGTTTGATGCAATAAGAGGAGTAATGAATCTACATGCATCATTCTTGGGACATTGCTTTCTAATGAGGGATACACCACCCAAAACCCACACAAAACACAACAATAGATACCAACACAGAAGATGTGAGACAAAAAATAAATCACTTTCAATTATTTTCATAAAATGGAATTATAGATTCAAAACTTACATGCTACAGCCTCATGGGTTTGATTCATTACAACAAAATCAAATCTGAAAACAAAATCTATTATTTGGAGCCACAATCTGCACTAATGGAGCCACCTTCTACAACCCCCTCATATCCCTTTTTATTTCACCCAATAACTGCCCTAGAATGTTCTAGAATGTGCAACTTTCCCTTTTGTTTTGGCTCCAAAAGTCTCGCCATTTGATTTCTGGCCTAGGAAGAAATTTTAATGAAATTCACTTTTTAGAGGGCAACTTTGCAGGGCCATAACTTTTGATCTAGGTGTCCGATTTTCTATTATTACATATCATTGGAAATTCGTCGAAGAGATCTATAACACATAAACCAACTGTAGGTTGGTTTGTTCACTTTTCAAGTTGTTTTGGGGCCTCTAAAGTTTTATATTTGAATTTGAAGCTGCATTGGAGAAATTTCTTGGGGCGGAAACTCTAATTTCTCCCAAACCGTGCAGGGTATTGAGGCAATTCTTTTGCATCCGAAAATGTTTTTTAGCTCTTCTCCTTGGGGTAAATTTTTAGGTCCATACGAACCCTTTTAGGCTAACTTGCTAAAAATAGTAAGTGATCGTTTTTCGCTATTTTTGACTTCTAACTGTCTTATACCCCTTAAGTGCCATCATGGGACTCAAAAAAACTAAAGGAAATAAGGGAAAACATTTTTTTTTGGCGATACAAGATTGTCCTACACCATTGGATGCTCCTGCATCAAACACCTAGAGTAATTTGAAAAGTGACCCTATCACTTATCTGGAGTTAGAGGGAAACCAAGACGGTTAACCTCAGCCTCGGGTATTGCCACAATAGCGTGTCTCACTTTTGGGACGTGTTGTTTTTTCTTGAAATCACTATATTTGGAAAAAACTAATGATTTAAGTATTGAGAGGATCCATCTAAAGGGTTTTTATTAAAAAGGGTTTTTATTAAAACCCCCTTAGATCAAACCCCCTTGGATAGAACCCCTCTAGTATTAAATCATACCCACAATGGAGTCTCCTTCGCACCTATCAAAATGCTGACAAAAAATCACTTTCTCTTTACCTTTTGAGGGATTAAATATCATTTAAAAATTATATTTTTCAAGATTGTAGCCCTCGAAATGAGCTTTCCAACAAGTATATTTTTTATATATTTTCATTTCATCATGTATTTAATTTTCAATTTTTACTAAACATGGGTTTTCCTCTTAACATCAAGCTCATTGTTGTGCAGAGGTGAAAAAATAGTAAACCATAGTAAAAAAAATTCAAAAAAACTCATTCCCTAGGTATTGATGTCCTTGTTTCACCCCCCAAAAAAATTGGTTTTTGATATATACACAAGTTAGGTTGTATGACACACATGTATGTCTAAATTATAGTTTTTGATTAGCAATCAATAGGTTTTGTGGGGACCAAAAACCCCTTACATACAGGTTTTGAGGGGACCAAAAACCCCATACAAACAAACAAAAGCTACAAAAAGATCAAAGAACAGACAATCAGCAACCCAACATTAGCAATCTACCAAAAGATACACACAACAAAACAAACTGCAAAGAAACAACTTTAAAGGGGCCGAAAACCCTTTTATAGCCAAGAATTCACATGGACCTTAAACCCAACATGTCTTGTATTAGTCGAGCAACAACAAACCAACTGCTAAAAAAAAAACAACTAAGCCAAAAAAAAACCAGACAACATACTAAAGAAAAAACCATATATTAAGCCCCTATGTTGCACCAGGACCAATAAATCCAAATTATAGTTACAGTGACTTCCAAATTTTATTTTATTTTTAAATATGCAGCAAAAAATTATGAAAAAATATCCTTTCCCTAGATATTGATGTTAAGAATCTATATTTCAAAAATTAGAATTAAATCGTTTATAGAAAAAAAGTTATGTTGTACAACACAAACATTACTTCCTGAAAATGTTGTTTTCTGTTTGAAACTAGTTATTAAAGGATATGTTGAAAGATTCATGATTTATTTCAAAAAAAATGAAAATAAAATATTTAGAATCTACACACAAATATCCACAAATCACTAGTTCACATCATCTTCAAATTCTTAACGGTTTAGTTGCTATAAGTCTCAAACGATGAAGATTTAGTTAAAAATATTGATGTAAATGTCCATCTTGGGAAAAAAGTGAGACACAGTATTGTGATTTCACCCCCTCAAATAAACACGATGAATCTTCAACATGCCTTCCTCTCTACTTCACCAAGTACTTTGCATATTGTTTGTTTCTTGTGCTTCTACCCACACGACTATCCAAAATTTCTTCTATCTCCTCCTTTTCTGAAGTGGGTGCTGGGATATTCCACCATGCTTCTATTGGTTCTGCATCAATTCCTCCTTCATGATATTTTGTTAAATCTGAAATATTAAACATAGGTGAAATACAAATTCCATCAAGAAACTCTACCTCATATGCATTTCCTGAATCATGCTTCTTCAAGATCTTGCATGGTCTAAACTTCTTTATCTTTAACTTATTGTATGTACAACCTAGAAACCTCTCCTTTCGCAAATGAACCATGAATTCATCTCCTACCTGGAAATCCTTATACCTTCTTTTCTGATCTATCTAAGCATTATATTGAGAGTTCATCTTATTGATATGTTTCTTCACCTCTTCATGCAAATTTTTCAGGTGCTTAGCAAAATCTTCAGCCTCATCACTACTCTTCTCCCCCTTATCCATCTTTCTTAGTTCAAAATAAATTCTTGGACAACTCCCATACACAATCTAGAAAGGTAATCTACCAGTGCTCCTATTGATATAATTGTTGTAAGCAGATTTTGCATGCGGTATAATCAAATCCCATCCCTTGGGCTTATCTCGTACTAAGCATTTTAGCAGGTTACCCAAACTCCTATTCACCACCTTCGTTTGTCCATCAATCTATGGATGGTGTGTAGAACTAAACTTCAAATCTGTCTTCAAATTCTTCCATAATGTCCTCCAGAAATAACCAACAAATTTGGTATATTTGTCTGAAACTATACTCTTCGATAGACCATGTAGTCTCATCACCTCTCTGAAAAACAACTCAACAATATGAACAACATCACTTGTTTTATGACATGGAATTAAATGTGCCATCTTTGAAAATATATCCACCACCACAAATATGGAATCATGCCCTCTTTGTGTCCTTGGCAAGCCAAGAATAAAATCCATGCTAATGTCCTCCCAAGGCCTCTCAGGTACAGGTAATGGTTGATACAATCCAGTATTCTGACTTGTTCTCTTTGTCATCTAACATACTCTGCAACTTTGTACAAACTTCTTCACATCCTTTTATAACTGTGGCCAGTAATAATTCTCACTAACAAGAGCAATGGTCTTATCTCGACCAAAATGTCCAACCAATCCTCCACTATGCTTCTCCTTGATTAGATTCTCTCTCATAGAACTCCTTGGAATGCACAATTGGATTTCTCTAAACAACATCCCATCTTGGATTAATAAATCCAACCATCTTGTCCTATCCAATGTAACAGGTTCCCAACAAGCCTTCTAAGGTTCTACAAAGCCTAGATCTTTAGGATACAAACTCTTGAGTTCATTGAACCCAACAACCTCTATATTCATCTCTATCAACAAATTTTTCCTTCTACTTAAGGCATCTACAACTCCTTTTGATCTTCCACTCCTGTGCTTCAAAACAAAAGTATAAGTATGCAAAACTCAACCCATTTTAAGTGCCTTTGATTTAACTTTCCTTGGCTATCGAGATATTGCAAAGCCTGGTGATCAGTATATAAAACAAATTCTTTTGGCAACAAATAGTGTCTCCAATAGCATAAAAATCTTGATCATAGACAAAATATTTCTTCTTGGCATCACTTTAACTTCTCACTAAAATAGGCAACAGGCTTACCTTCTTGACTCAAAACAGCTCCCATGGCAGTGCCACTAGCATCACAATCTACCTAAAAGACCTTATTGAAATCTGGAAGTGCCAAAATAGGTTGCTCTATAACTTTCTTCTTCAACATATAAAAACTTTTGTCTACTCCTGTAGTCCACTTAAACTCTTTTCTATCCCCTCTCATTGCTTTAGTTAGAGGTGCACAAATACTATTGAAATTCTTAATAAGCTTTCTAAAAAAACATGCTAGACCATGAAATGATCTTACCTCTATAACACTCCTTGAGGTAGGCCATTCAATGATAGCTCTCACCTTCTCTGGATCCATTTTAAGACCCTCTACTGAGACAACAAATCCTAGATACACCAAATCTCTCTTCACAAAACTACATTTCTTCAAATTAATCAACTTCTCCTCCATTAGCTTCTCAAAAATTCTTCAAATATGCATCAAGAACTCCTCCAATGTCTTACTGAAAATCAACATATCATCCAAATAAACAATAACAATTTTTCCTAAAAATTCTTTGAATACCTCATTCATAAGTCACATAAATGCGCTTAGTGCATTAGTTAGCCCAAAAGGCATGACTAACCACTCGTATAGGCCCTCCTTGGTTTCAAAGGTTGTCTTCCATTCATCTCCTTCTCTAATCCGGATTTGGTGATATTCGCTCTTCAAATCTATCTTCGTGAAGTACTCAACTCCACTCAAACAATCCATAATGTTATCCATTCTCGGCAAGGGAAATCTTTACTTGAGGGTGATCTTGTTGATGGCTCTAGAATCTGTACACATCCACCATTCCCTATCCTTCTTTGGTGCTAGTACTACAGGTACTGCACATGGACTCAAACTCTCTCTAATCAATCCCTTCTGCAACAACTCTTGCACTTGTATGTTCAACCCTTCATTCTTTGTTGGAGTCATATGATGAGCTGCCTTATTCGAAAAACTAGCTCCAGCAATCAAGTCCATCTGATGACTAATCTTTCTTACTAGAGGCAAACCTTTGGGTACGTTATCATAAATAATAGCTTGAAACTCATTCAACAAATTTGAAACCTCTACAGGTACCTCATTAGTATCTTCTTTATCAACTCTAGGGATCAATGCAAAACACATATGCTCATGCCTCATACCTTCTAGGAACTTCCTTCCATCAACCAAACAAATTCTTGCATTACTGCATACCTTTTCCTTTGCCTCTTTCAAGGGATTCAACCTCTGATGAACTCCATCCTTTGTCAAAGAATAGGTGTTGGCATTTTAATCATGTATTACTCGTCAATCAAACTACCATGGTCTGCCTAACAACATATGACAAACATCCATAGGCATAATATCACACAATACCTCATCATGGTAATTTACAATCTTGAACCTTACCAGACATTGTTCATTTACCAAATATTTATGGTCCTTTTGCAACCAAGCAATCCGATATGGATTTGGATTCCTTCTTCTCTCCAATAGCAACTTACTAACCATATGCTTTGAAATGGGGTTATTAGTACTACCTCCATCAATAATATCATTGCAAAATTTACCTTCACACTTACATTTGGTGTGAAACAAATTCTTCCTTTGATTTGGTTCTTTCTCCTCATTCAATAAGGCTCTTCTAGTAACAAGAACCTCTCCTCTTTCTGCATCCTTGGAATTTGAAGACTCAACATCTTCATCTACATGTGCAACTCGTGCATTACCCACATGTCTTCTATTTTTTCTTGATATTGAGGACACTCATAGGCCCTATGTCCTTCGTACTGGAAACAGGTTCCATCAAAGCCTCCTCTTCCCAATCCTCTTCAAGATCTTCCTCTTCCTCTTTGGTCTCCATTATTCTGATCACGAGGATGATAGGTGTTATCTCCTTTCTGGTTCTAGCTGCTACTGGATCCTTCACCCTTCTTTTGATATTCATTTCGACCTCCATCATCCTTCCACCGCAACCCCCACCTCTTTGTTTTCTTTCAAACCTTCTATTCAATGTCTCTTCTACCTTTAAAGCAAACTGATATGCATCTTCAATGGTAGACATTCTTACCAGACTCAACTCTTTTTGAATGCTTGGCTTCAACCCATTTATATAACGGAAAACTTCTCTTCTTGTTGTCCTTAGAATGACATATTTTGATCAAGACTCGATAGAATTCTTCTCTATACTCCTTAATAGATTTTCCTGCTTGTTTCAAACCTTGCATCTTCTTCAAAAAATCCAACTCATAGTCCCCAGGAATGAACTATCTCTTCAATTTTTCCACCATCTGATCCCATCTTGTTATTTTATTTTTTCCTCTTCTATTTCTTTCTAATTGGACTTCTTTCCACCATATGCTATCATGGCCTTTCAATTTGACCTTTTCAAATTTGACCCCATCCGGGTCTTCTATTTCCTCATACTCAAAATAATCTTCCATGTCATTGATCCAATCGATCAGCTCCTCTAGATTTAGGTTTCCAAAAAAAAGAAACTTCTATCTTCAACCTCTTTCCAATCTTGGAAATGGCCCTAATCAGTCTGACTTCTCCAGGATCCATTACATCTAGTACTTCCTCTTCGAATGGCTCCTCATCTTTAGCCTCATCCTCACTTTCATCTCTTCTTTTGACATCATCTCCTCTACACAACTCCTCTTGCAGCACTTGAACTTGTCTTTGGAGGGCTCTAAAACCCTCTTCTGTTACCCCGACATTTCTTCCATTGCGGTTTCTTTGTGGAGGCATCTTTTCTCATAGACCCACAACCACAAGTCCTAGTGTAAACTGCCTCACGTTCGGTGATTTGTCTACACACTTAGGAACTCCTACTCTGATACCACTTGATGAGGGCTACACTGCCCAAAACCTACACAAAACACAACAATAGATACCAACACAAAAGATGCGAGACAAAAAATAAATCACTTTCGATTATTTTCAGAAAATGGAATTACAGATTCAAAACTTACATGCTACAGCCTCATGGGCTTGATTCTTTACAACAAAATCAACTTTGAAAAAAATAAAAATTATTTGAAGCCAAAATCTGCACTGATGGAGCCACCTTCTACAACCCCCTCATATCCCTTTTTATTTTACCCAATAACTACCCTAGAATGTTCTAGAAAGTGTAACTTTAACTTTTGTTTTGGTGCCAAAAGTCCTGCCATTTGATTTCTGGCCTAGGAAGAAATTTTAATGAAATTCACTTTTTAGAGGGGCAACTTCGCGAGGCCATAAATTTTGATCTGGGTGTCCGATTTGCTATTATTGCATATCGTTAGAAAGCACATGAAGAGATCTACAACACACAAACCTACCATAGGTCAGTTTTTCCACTTTTCAAGTTGTTTCAAGGCCTCTAAAGTCTTATATCTGAATTTGAAGTTGTATTGGAGAAATTTCTTGGGACATAAACTTTAATTTCTCCCAAACCATGAAGGGTATTGAGGCAATTCTTTCACGACCGAAAAAAAAATTATGCTCTACTCCTTGAGGTAAAGTTTCAGGTCCATATGAGCCTGTTTAGGCCAACTTACTAAAAATATTAAGTGACTTTTTTTCGCTATTTTTTACTTTTGACTGTCGTATACCCCTTAAGTGCCATTATGGGACTCAAAACAACTAAAGAAAATAAGAAAACATATTTTCTGGGTGATGCCAGATTTCCCTACACCACTGGATGCTCCTGCATCACTTTGTATCTTTGAATTTTTCACTCAAGGGACTGACCTAAGAGAACATGTATCCTTGTAACATAATGATAGCTCCTCCTATTGGAATATGAAGTCAATTATTTTGTTGTTCTAGCAGTGATGAATAGTCGATATTAAGTACCTAAGTAGTGCTTTAGGTATGCGCTTGACGTGGCCAAAGGCCTATTTATTCAACTAAAGGTTGAAATGACAAGGAGTCCTAGGGGGGTTGTTGTAGCCTCCCTGAATGTTGAATGAAATTATGTCGAAGGAATTTTCGATAAAGCCAAATTTTTTGGGGACTCACTATTTATGGTAATTTTGACAAATGTTCGACAAGTAGTTGCATGAGTCACTTTCTATTTTTGGAAAGTTTTGTTCGACAAGGACTTTGCAACTCAAATTTATTTTACTCTTTTGAAGTCATTTTATTATAGTTTTGAAGATTGTTGTAATTGTGAATTTCTTGAGAAATAAAAATACAAGAGATCTTTGCCCATAGTTTTTTCTTGGTATAATTTTACTAGGTTTTCCACATAAATACTATGTTAAATTTGTGCTTATTGTTTTTCTCTGTCTATTCTGCATTTTAAGTTTTCTTATACTTCCAAGGTATTTATTAATATTGATAGCTCTCATATACAAAAAAGGAGAAAAGTAGATGCGGATCAATAAGGAAAACCATAAAGTAGAACTCCACATTATGTAAGATTAAATCTAGACATAGATGATAAATCCATGATTATGGACTTGACCCAAACCTATGAAATTTATCCCTAACAAAGTACAAATACAACATAGGATCTAAATGAATTCATAGATAAAAAGATCACATATTTAAGGTAAAATCAATTAGGATCCAACATCTTTATTAGAGGAACACAACCTTTGATGAATGAGCTAGGTAAATTTTTTGACTATTTAATTTATATACATTTATGCTTAATTTCATAATTTAGTACCATGAAAAATTATCAATCTAGGTTCATTTATGCTTATGTTTATTCATTCTATTAGATTAGCCTAGATCACCCTTAAGGAAAGTTCATTTTCCTTTACATTTTAGTGAACCCACCCAATTTTTTACCCCCTAGGGTTTGAACTTAGGGTTGCACATTCACTAATTTTAGGGTGTTTTAGATATAGTATTATTATGATTTTATCATTCATTTAGACTTCCTATAGTTTAGATTTATTCATTCTTATTACGTTGAAGGCATTCCCTATGTGAAGTAGACCGCTTAATTCTAAGCATCAATGGTGTAAATTGTTGGAGATGGGATGCAAGATGATGTAAACCATCTCGACTATTGGACTTTCATTTTTTTTTATTCGTCAAATTTTGTATCATGTTGTCCACACATACTTGTGTGATTGATGATAAAAACACCAATACACAGAAAACTCTCGCACAATTACATGTAATCGCATTGTCCCATCTTGTCTTTTGCATAATGTAATACAATGATTTTTTTGGCATGAACCCTCAAGGCCACACAATTCCAATGTTTATCTAGATGGGTAATTGGAGGCCAAGTTCTGAAACCTCATCTCTCCATTATCATAATATTTAAAATTACAACAATTTAGTTATAATTCTATATTACATGTATAAAAGAAATAAAAATAGTAGAAGATTTCAAATTGTAATTTTATAATAATAATGAAGTTAGTAATTTATGTATGTGATGGTGTTTATGTTTAATTAAAAAAATTAACATAAATCTAATATAATATATAATATATTTTATATAATAAAATAAATAATATATTATTTAAAGCATTTTAATAGAAATAATATAATGTATAATATAAAAATAAATATAATATAATAATATATATTTATAAAAATAGCAATAATCAGAATTTATCTCAGAAGACTGAACATGATGAAGGGCACACAATCTACTGAGGGGGGTGAATCAATAGATCAGATCTATTTAAAATTCTTAACTCAAATGAACATATCAAAAGCAATACTTAAATCAAAGTAGAAAGCTAATGATCAAAGAAAAACATAAGCAAACACATTTGTACAAGAGAACACTAGATATACGTGGAAACCCAAGATGGGAAGACTACAATGAGAAAATTTGGTTGGATCTATTATCCAAATCCAGCCTCATAATGCAAAAATGTACAAGTGAATTTTACACACTGAAGTAGGCACCAACCTACTATAGAGAAACAATCCCTTATTATGTTTGTAGGCACCTGTGATCCTAATAAAATGCTGCTTCCTAAATGTGAGATGTTAAATAAGAAACTAATAGTGCAATAAAGAGAAACAACAAGATAATAGGGCACCTCAATGATTAGCCTAAGAAGATGAACAATATGAAAGCAAGATAAACAAATAAATTGTTGTTATACCTTCATGTTGTTGCTTCCTTGGTTGGCCCTTGATGTTGAAGTCTTGTGTGCTCCTTGGATGGCAATGAAAATGAAGTGGATGCAAGATGAATTGATGCAATATGGATGCTAAAATAGATGAGAGATTGAATGGCAATTTTGCAAGAGTTTATTTGCAAAAGACTTGATCCCCTAAAATGAAGGAATTGAAGGGGTATTTATAGGCCAAATTGAATTCTCTAGAGAATTCAACGGTTGGGATTGATCCAACAAAGATCAAGATGAAGGGCTATGGTGAGTTGAGGACTCACAAGCCCTCACATCTTGACATGTGGAGGGTGAGATGTCCTAGGGTGGAGTGATGTGGAGATGAGGTGGATCTTGGGGGATGAGAAGATTCCTTGGAGGAATAAAAGTGAATTTAAAATTCACAATGATTGGAAGAATCTAGTGGATAAGAGAGTGTCTCCAAAAAGTGGAGATTTGTCACATGTGGGTGATGTGACAAGTCCAAGGTTCTAGAAGCCCTTGGCACATGTGAAGTGACAAGTCAAGGCTTCTAGAATCTTGCATGGGGGATGGGGAAGACCTTGGAAAGATAAAAGTGAATTAAAAATTCACATGGGGAAGAGGGGAACCTTGGTTGAATAAATGTGAATTAAAAATTCACATGGGGAAGGGAGTCCATACCAAAAATGGTAAGTGGGAAGGTTGACCAGAAAAGGTAAGCCAAATGTGGCTAATGATTCTGATTAAGATTGTGCAAACACAGGATTAGGATAATTAATGAGAGATTAGAGGCAAGTGGGAGATTATAGAGGATGTGACACTTAATCTTGATTAAGTGGTGTACATCCTAATCATAGATTAATTAATTTAATTCGGATTAGGAGAGGGTTATGGAGAATGTGACAAGGAGAGAGAAAAAATGAATTAAAAATTGATTTTAATTCAAATGGGTTAAAAGACTAAATTAAATAATTTGTCATATTTATTTAATTTAGAGAAGAAAAGGGGTAAGGTAAAGTATTTAATTTATTTAATTAGATACTTTAGGAACCTTAGGCAGAAAATGAAATAATGATTAAATGAATTATTTAATCACCATTAATGGAATAGATGAATAAAGTAGACAATTTTGATCATATGGAAGTGATCAAATTTGGATGTCTACATTTTGCCCCTCTTCGAAGTAGCGTTAGAATAACCGTGCTTCGAAGAAAAGAAAGTGCAGATGACTCTATAGAGGAATTCATCGGAAGATGATGCCCCAACATAGGACTTGAGCTATCCAAATTAGCAGGGAAATGGATGAAGATTATGGCTGAGAAAATAGATAAATGGGAAGGGTATGCCCCCTCAAGAGGGCGACGGGGGAAAAGAGAGGGGTCCCGGGTGACCTCTCGATAGGAAGAAACAGATGGGGGAAAGGACGAGAGATGAGAGGGGATATGAAAATGACAATGTAAAGTGATGAAACAAAAAAAAATGATAAGCGATGGGAGATAAAGGTGAGCACAAATGGATGCAAGGAAAATTGTGATGTTGCCCCAATCCAGGTACAATCCAAGTTGGGTGGATGGTTGATGGAGTGTGGTTGATGAGGACATGATACATCCCAAAACAACACAAGGATAGGGAAGGATACATCCTGATGAGGATGAGGATGAGTGTTGTTGACGAGGGAATGATACATCCCAAAACAACACAAGGATAGGGAAGGATACATCTGGATGAGGATGAGGATGAGGGTGAGTGTTGTTGACGAGGGAATGATACATCCCAAAACAACACAAGGATAGGGAAGGATCCATCCCGATGAGAGTGTTGTTGATGAGGGAAAGATACATCCCAAAACAACACAAGGAGAGGGAAGGATACATCCCACTGATGATGAGGATGAGGGTGATGAGGATGGGGGAGATATGCAAGATGATGGAATAGAAAATGAAATGCAATCCTAATGCAATTTTCCATCCTTAGAGCACTGATTTTTGCTATAGCATAAGACACTGGGCATCAGGGTATGTAAACCAAGACGGATTAGTGTCTAATGCATAAAACAAACATAACAGACAAGAAGGCTATTCCAACACCCCAAAGTCATAAAGACAGTGGTCGGGCCTGGTATTGGGATAACCACAAGCACAAAAGGATTCCCTAGCATAACACAAGACCGCAAGAGTCTTGGTGGGTACTACGTGGGACAACCAAGAAGACAAAAACATAAAAAAAATATCAAGATACGCCCCTATGTTTACTAGTCAAAGCACACCATGATATGATAGATCAAGGCGACCATGACAAGTGATGATAAGGAGCTCAAATGATAAACAAAATGTCAAAAACATCAAAAGATCACAATCAAGTTTGAAACATCCTTTGCCATAGGATCAAGATGATGGATGGGGTTGATGAGGTCTGTTAGGAAGGATACATCCTGTTGAGACCGACCGATGATGGATAGTAAACTAAAAGATCAATATGACGTAGGATACCAAAAACCGATTGGATCATGTGATACAGATGACCGTTGTTTGATAAGCACCAGCTAGGATAGGGACATACTTGATGACACGACAAGACGATAGGATGACAAGACAACAGGACTAACACACCCTAAAGACCTAGGGGCTCGAGGGTTGATCAAAGATCAACCGTGCCTACGTGAAAGCGCAAAGCCCTCGTAGTTCAGGAAAAGACCATGGTAAAAGTGGAAAGAGGATGATGAAGATAGAG
Source organism: Sequoiadendron giganteum (assembly GCA_007115665.2). Lineage (NCBI taxonomy): Eukaryota > Viridiplantae > Streptophyta > Pinopsida > Cupressales > Cupressaceae > Sequoiadendron > Sequoiadendron giganteum. Next base: position 254,013,813 of record CM021108.1, on the reverse strand, counting down.
GATCAGATGGAAAAAATGCCCAGGGGGCGAACCAAATGACCGACCTTGCCTACGTGAAAGCGCAGGGGAAACGTAGTTCGACATAAGGCCAAAGATAGACGATGGAAGAGACAAGACAGACAAAAGATAGAACCCCAGGGGCAGATCAAATGACCGACCTTGCCTACATGAAAGCGCAGGAGCAACGTAGTTCGACACAAGACCGACGACAAACAATGGATAAGGGATGATGAGATGACCAAGTAAATGGATAAAATGATGGAGCCGATATGATGAGCCAGGATAGGCCGTGCGGATGGGATGGTCAATATGTGGGATGTGGGTTATGCGAAGCTCAGGGATGGGATAGTGAGCTAGATTATTAGAATATGAATTGGGAGGATGAGAGGATGTATAGATGAATGATGAAGAGTGATAAGATATCAGAAAGATGTAGGAAATAGATAGGAGTGATGATAGTGAGATAACATGGCATTGGATTGCATGAGGGTAGCCTATAGCTAGATACCAATGACAAGGAATATTAGAGGGAAATGGATGGATGGATAAGAAGATGCTAGGATAGGTGGATAGATGATAGATAGGAATGATGATAGTGAGATAGAATGGCCTTGGATTGCATGAGGGTAGCCTATAGCTAGATACCAATGACAAGGGATAATGGGCGGAAATGGATGGATGGATAAGAAGATGCTAGGATAGGTGGATAGATGATGGATAGATGAGTGATGAAGATTCGAAAGATGTGAGAAATAGATAGGAATGATGATAGTGAAATATCAAGTCATTGGATTGCATGAGGGTAGCCTATAGCTAGAGACCAAAGACAAGGGACTATGAGATGGAAGGAAAATGGATGGATGGATAAAGATGGGGAGATAGAAAGATGCTAGGATATATGGATAGAAGGATAAGGATTCAGAAAGATGACATGGATTACTGGGTAGATAAACGAATGAGGAGATAAGGATGAAACGATGGAAAAGGATTTGTGGATAGGAAGATAAGGATAGGGAGATGGATTGGATGTTTAGATAGATGAATGGGGAGATAAGGATGAAAGGATGAAAAGGACTATGGGATGAGAGGATGGGGAGATGGAGAAGATTACCTGGTGGAATGGATGGACGATGTCATGCATGACGAGGCAAGAGGGATAGCAAGATGGGTGGATAAGGGAGTGAGATGGGCAATGGAAGATAGATAGAGGTGGATAAGGAGTATGATAGTGTATGGATGGGAATATATGCCAAGAGGTGTCCAAAGCATGTATATAGGTTTGCCCCTACATTTATCAAGATCACAAGGAAGAGGGAGGAAGTGGGATAAATGGGATAGGATGGATAGGATGCAAAAGATAGGCAAATGTAGGAGATGGAGGAAAGGAATGCGTAAGTGGATGTTGCCCCCAATCGTGGAAGGAGACGAGATGGGGAATTTACGCATGATGCTTTTTTGCCAAGTTTTCTTCATGGTACGTATCCAAGGCGCTTGTTTGCCAAGTTTTCACCATTGGATGAATGATTTTCTCTTTATTATTTTTTTATTTTTTGTATTTTTCTGATTTTTTGGACTAGGATGTGGACGAAGATGGATAAAGATAAGGATATGGATATGCGGATTTTTAGAGGAAAATTGATAAGGATAGGGATGAAGGACTCATGCATCAAGTTCCATATGAGGTAATAAGAGCCCATGTTTGAAGTGGCCAGTGGATGTTGGTACAACCCTATTAGACTGGATGGTTTATGCAAGAGGATGGAGTAAAGGAATTTGATGGGGGAGATAGAGAGGATAGTGGAGGGGATGTTGGAAAGTGTATGGATGTAATGATGGAGTGGATGTATGATGGGGGAAGGTGTTCAGGACCAACATTGGCACATGTGATGGTGGATGCGAAAAGATAGGTGGATGAATAGATGGAGAGGGTGGCGATAATGGAGGAGTTGGGATAGTGATTTTTGGGATGTAGGGACCCAAAATAGATTTAGGAGATGGAGGAGGTGAATGATTTTGTGGGGGAATAGCAACTTTGGATGTCGTTATGGACTTTTCAATTGAAGGTATGGCACCTTTTTTCTTTGGGATCCATATGGTTTTTATTTTTGCTTCGGTGGGCCTTTGTGGCCTTTTTGATTGATTTGGATTTTGGACTCGATTTTTCTGTTCTTCAACATGTCTTTTGAAGGGGACATGAGGAGCTTTAGATTCACGTGGACATTTGGATTTATACATTTTTGCTTTGGCATCCAAAGTGCTTTTAGTAGCAAGGGGATAGATGCGAAGAGATGAATGATGTGGAGTGATGGAGGTAGGGTTAGAGGGACTATGTGTAGATGGAGAATGTGTAGGTATGTGCCTTTGTTGATCCTGATTAGGAGTTATGAAGGAAGGATTTTTATGTGGTGTATGAGGGAGAGGGGGTGGATGAATAGGATAAGATGGAGGGGGTGATTTTGGGATGTAAGGACCCAAAATAGACTGTGTATATGGAGGATGTGTGGTTTTTGATGGAGGGATATAACCCATAGTAGATGAAGGATGAGCAATGATGGATAGAGGGACATAAGGACCCAAAATGGATTTAGAGGATGAGGGAGGAAGATGGATAGTTGTTTGTAGGTAGTATGATGGAGGAGGGGGGATGGCGGAATATGTCTTGGTAGAGCGATGGAAAGTACCTCTTGTGCCTTTAGAAGAGGATCATTTAGGATGTACAGAGGTTGTACCAACATCTTTAGAGTGCGGGTTTTGGGAGATATATCCAAGACCATGTGTGCCTGGATGTTCTTTGACTTGGATGGGCTCTAAAGTACCTTGCTCATGAAGGCCTAAGCCTTTTCCTTGATATTTCATATTTTGTAGCATGTGATTTATGGTAGGATGCTTATTCTCTTGGAAGCATGATGCGAGCACATTAGTAGGTGGAAGAGGAAAGGTGGTGCATAGACATTGTTTTTCTTCTGCAAGAAGACCACCATGGACGCATGTAATATTACCAAGGTGATACAAAAGTGGCATTGGGATAGTAAGACTAGATGGCGATGAAGGATCATGTGATGGGGATGAGGGGATAGCAACATCAGGAGGAATGAGTGATAAGGGATCATGAGAGGAATTGGGGAGTACAATGGGATCTAGATGTATGGTAGTGGATGATAAGGGCTCATGAGATGGAGTGATTGGATCTTGAGGGCAAAGGGGATCATGGGATGGAGTGGAGGAGATAGTGTGATCTTGAGATGGGGTGGATGGGAGGATAGGATCATGACTTGGTTGAGGATATGGATCATGAGATGAAATGGACGGAAGATTATGTTCTTGAGATGGAGTAGATGGGGTGGACTGATCTTGATTTGGAGGAGGGGATATGCTTGTATGATTGGGATCAAGCGCTTGGCATGACTCATCTTGTGTGGGATGTATGATGATGGAAGAGTGTTGGAGGGATGCCTCAATTGGGGAGAGAGGAGGATGGAGGATTCATGAAGGTCATTGGATTGAAATTTGTGAATATTAGGACTAGGGGGAGGGGATTGGATGTCTTCAGTGGATTTGGTGGATCTAGTAGTAGAATATGGGGATTCAATGGATTCGATGGGTTTGACCGGCTCAATTGTTTGGATGGTGGTAGGAAGGGTGATGAGAGGGATAGGTGTAGGATGGAGGAGGGCCTCATCACTAGTGATAGTACATGATAAAGTGAGAGGGCATGGTGCCTCTTCTTGCATGAGTCCTTGGGAAACATTTGGAAGGGCTGGAGGATGAGGATTGGGGATTGGAGGATTAGGATTAGACATGGGGATGGGTTGGATGGAGGACTAGGAGGAGATGGAGGATTAGAATTAGATGAAGGGATAGGATTGGATGGAGGACTAGGAGGAGATGGAGGATTAGAATTAGATGAAGGGATGGGATTGGATGTAGGACTAGGAGGATTAGAATTAGATGAAGGGATAGGATTGGATGGAGGACTAGGAGGATTAGAATTAGATGAAGGGATAGGATTGGATGGAGGACTAGGAGGAGATGGAGGATTAGAATTAGATGAAGGGATAGGATTGGATGGAGGACTAGGAAGAGATGGAGGATTAGGATTAGATGAAGGGATGGGATTGGATGTAGGACTAGGAAGATATGGAGGATTAGGATTAGATGAAGGGATGGAAATGGATGTAGGACTAGGATGAGATGGAGGATTAGGATTAGATGAAGGGATGGGACTAGATGGAGTACTAGGAGTGGTTGGAGGAGATGTAGGATTATGATTAGATGGAGGATTAAGATATAATGCGGTGAAAGGGAGAGTGATGTAGGAAGATGTGGATGTTGGATTAGATTGGGATGGGGAGTGATAGTAGGAAGATGTAGATGAAGGATTAGAATGGGGAGATGTGGAATTGATGTAAGGGTATGGGGATGGGGGATTGTGATAGGAAGATGTGGATGTTGGATTAGAATAGGAAGATTGAGGTGGTGAACCATTGTAGGAGGACATGTATGGTGGGTTGGCGTAGGAGGATATAGATGGTAGATTAGGATGAGAGAATTGAGATGGTGGATGAGGATAGGAGGAATATTGGGATGGTAGATTGTGATAGGAAGGTGTAGGTGTTGGATTAGGATGAGAAGATTGGGATGTGGGATTGAGGTAGAGGTATTGGGATTGTTTATTATGATGAGGATAAGAGGATGTGGATGTTGGATAGGATAGAGGTTGAATTGGAGGACATGATGAATATGTCGATGGTGAGGATGTTGGATATCCCTTGTCAAGGGTAACATAAGAACCGTTATTAGATGTGGATGAAGGCATGGTGGGATAGTTTGAAGAAGTAGTGGGATTTTGGAAGGCGATTGGAGAGATCTTACTAGCAACAATAGCGTCAAGAGGATCTATATAACAATCTTCATGATCAACAAGATTTTCATTATCGTCATCAACGGAGTTAGGATTCCCCTTGAATACTATTATTGGTCGTGTGAGAGGGGGATAAAGATTCATGATGGATATAGATTAGAAGGAAATAATAGATTATGGATAGAGAACTAGGATGAATTGAAAGCTCATATGGGGATTGGATGAAAGCTCAGATTAGGACTGAATAAAAGCTCAGATTAGGATGATGAGATTAACGTTCAGATTAGAATTGGATTGGAGCTTAGATTGGGATTGGATCAGAGGATATGATAGAATTGATTTGAAACCAAGATCATGGGTTTCAATTAGAGGACGTAAGGTGTTGACAATCAGATATTTGCCAAATTTGGCAGTTTTCAAAAATTGTCAAATTTTGCCATTTTGGGAAACTTTGTAGGCATACGTTTGAGAGTCCAGTTTTTTCCACAAAATACCCAATACTAAGATAGGATGAATTGCCAACTAACGTCGGAAATACGAGACATGCATTCAAAGTTATTAACGAAACAGTTCATTAAAAACTAGAAAATTGAAAAAAAAATACTAATTTGTGATTTTGAGGGTCAAGATGAAAGCTTGGGGCTCTGAAAACGTGTCGAAGGAGGATCCAATAGACTTAGTAGTCTATTGGGAATCCAAATGCCATCTCCTAATGCAACCACCCATAAAATTTCAGCCAAAACCCACATCCGAGTCAAAAGTTATGGCCTTCGGAAGTTTCGGAATAAAAATCAAAAAAATCAAAAATGAAGTCTAGGTGATTGGGATGGATGATTTGATGATAGATATGGACTCCAATGATGTTCTAAGAAGCACTCATGCAGTCTGGTCGATGAAACGTTGATTTTCAGAAAATGTTGACCACTCAAGACAGGGAAACGACCGCTCAGAATGGGTAATCGGATATTCAGGTTGGATAGATAGATGGTTGGGAGGGGTGAACGGGGGCTTGGAATGGCCAAATGTAGGTTTGGATTGATCAAATGGTCAAATGGAGGCTTCGGGGATTTGAACGGAGGTTAAATGGGTGAAACTGGACGTTCAGCGGGGCGTATTCGCCCCTCTGCAGAAAATGGCTGAAACAGAGGGCAGGGTCACCCCTCTACAGAAAATGGCTGAAACAGAGGGCAGGGTCGCCCCTCTGCAGAAAATGGTTGAAACAGCAAAGGGCAGATTCGCCCCTCTGCAGAAAATGACCGAAACAGAGGGCAAGGTCGCCCCTCTGCAGTGAAAATTTGAACTTGGTTTGGATAAGGGATTTTGGCAAGGACTTAAAATGGTTTAATGACAGTTTGACTTACCAAAATTTACTGGTTCTTCACAAAAAGATACTTTGAACAAGCACAATCCTATGATTAATGTTTTAACGGGTATGGCCGACAAAGGTCTTACTCTAGGATGAACAAGGTATCTAGGGAGTCCTCGATATACGCTCGGTACGTGAGGCACAAACCGTGAACACCAGTCCGTCACAAACGTGAGTTGGGAGCCCCAGCGAGATACTGAAAGGCTCAGACCAACTCTTCACGTCTATCTAGGTATCACCCTAGCTTCGACGTTCCGCCAATTACGACGCAACTGGATTGAGGTACAGCTTTGGCTCTCCCCCTTTTATATACCCCGTCGGTACGCGTGGTTGGGATCGTCCCTTGGGGTGATGAAATCCCCAAGCAGGTCCCGCTAAGAAGATGACATTAATTATTTCCAACTACCTCCTTTAGATCCGCACAACGTGCAAAGGAGGAAGGTGAAAACAAACTAATGCCCCCTTAAGGTAAAATAAGTAAAATAGACACAACAAATAGCAAATATTACTTTCCCCTACTTATACTAAGTACCTAGATAAAGTAGCAAGGAAAGACTTTTAAAAATCAGAATAAAAAGGAAGGTCCTGCAAGGAAATGTTAGTTGTTTATCTTCTCCCTTCTTTGTGATGTGCAGCAAATCTGACTTCACTCACCACCAAACAAGATTAGCGGGTTAGAGCACAAAACAGCAAAAGAAAGAAACAAAAACGAAGCTAAAATGTCCCTTTTTTACCTTCCCGAATGTGTTGTTAAGGGCAGATTCACCCCTCTGCAGAAAACAGTCAATCAATAAAGGGCAGGGTCGCCCTTCTGCAGAAAACAGTCAAAAGGGCAAGGTCACCCCTCTGTAGAAAACAGTCAAAAAATAGTCAAAAAGGGCAAGGTTGCCCCTTTGCAGAAAACAATCAAAAAGGCCAAGGTCGCCCCTCTGCAGAAAATAGTCAAAAAAGGCAAGGCCGCCCCTCTGCAGAAAACAGTCAATCAGTAAAGGGCAGGGTCGCCCTTCTGCAGAAAACAGTCAAAAGGGCAAGGTCGCCTCTCTGCAGAAAATAGTCAAAAAGGGCAAGGTCGCCCCTCTGTAGAAAATAGTCAGAAAATAGCCTAAAAGGGCAAGGTCGCCCCTCTGCAGAAAATAGCCGAAAACAGCAAAGGGCAGGGTCGCCCCTCTGCAGAAAACAGTTAAAAAGGGCAAGGTCGCCCCTCTGCAGAAAATAGTCAGAAAACAGCCTAAAAGGGCAAGGTCGCCCCTCTGCAGAAAACAACCGAAAATAGCAAAGGGCAGGGTCGCCCCTCTACAGAAAACAGTCGAAAACAACAAAGGGCAGGGTCGCCCCTCTACAGAAAACAGTCAAAAATAGAGGGCAAGGTCGCCCCTCTGCAGCGTCCGAGAGGGCAAGTTCGCTCCTCTACGACCTGAATCTGCAACAAGCAAACGACAAAAAACGTGAAAGAAAGAGACCCCCTTGTGGGTCCCACCGGGCGTGCCAGAAATGTGATCCTAATAAAATGCTGCTTCCTAAATGTGAGATGTTAAATAAGAAACTAATAGTGCAACAAAGAGAAAACAACAAGATAATAGGGCACCTCAATGATTAGCCTAAGAAGATGAACAATATGAAAGCAAGATAAACAAATAAATTGTTGTTATACCTTCATGTTGTTGCTTCCTTGGTTGGCCCTTGATGTTGAAGTCTTGTGTGCTCCTTGGATGGCAATGAAAATGAAGTGGATGCAAGATGAATTGATGCAATATGGATGCTAAAATAGATGAGAGATTGAATGGCAATTTTGCAAGAGTTTATTTGCAAAAGACTTGATCCCCTAAAATGAAGGAATTGAAGGGGTATTTATAGGCCAAATTGAATTCTCTAGAGAATTCAACGGTTGGGATTGATCCAACAAAGATCAAGATGAAGGGCTATGGTGAGTTGAGGACTCACAAGCCCTCACATCTTGACATGTGGAAGGGTGAGATGTCCTAGGGTGGAGTGATGTGGAGATGAGGTGGATCTTGGGGGATGAGAAGATTCCTTGGAGGAATAAAAGTGAATTTAAAATTCACAATGATTGGAAGAATCTAGTGGATAAGAGAGTGTCTCCAAAAAGTTGGAGATTTGTCACATGTGGGTGATGTGACAAGTCCAAGGTTCTAGAAGCCCTTGGCACATGTGAAGTGACAAGTCAAGGCTTCTAGAATCTTGCATGGGGGATGGGGAAGACCTTGGAAAGATAAAAGTGAATTAAAAATTCACATGGGGAAGAGGGGAACCTTGGTTGAATAAATGTGAATTAAAAATTCACATGGGGAAGGGAGTCCATACCAAAAATGGTAAGTGGGAAGGTTGACCAGAAAAGGTAAGCCAAATGTGGCTAATGATTCTGATTAAGATTGTGCAAACACAGGATTAGGATAATTAATGAGAGATTAGAGGCAAGTGGGAGATTATGGAGGATGTGACACTTAATCTTGATTAAGTGGTGTACATCCTAATCATAGATTAATTAATTTAATTCGGATTAGGAGAGGGTTATGGAGAATGTGACAAGGAGAGAGAAAAAATGAATTAAAAATTGATTTTAATTCAAATGGGTTAAAAGACTAAATTAAATAATTTGTCATATTTATTTAATTTAGAGAAGAAAAGGGGTAAGGTAAAGTATTTAATTTATTTAATTAGATACTTTAGGAACCTTAGGCAGAAAATGAAATAATGATTAAATGAATTATTTAATCACCGTTAATGGAATAGATGAATAAAGTAGACAATTTTGATCATATGGAAGTGATCAAATTTTGATGTCTACAGCACCAACCTACTGGAGACACCAATCCCCAAATGAAATAGTACAACAGGTAGAACACCAATCCTACCTGAATACAATGACAAAGCTTGTGGATATTCAAGGCAACTCAACTCATTCTAGAGTTGCAGATAATGATCTTCCTCGCTGAATATGATCTTTTCATACAAACACACACACTAGAATGCAAATCTCCTTTATATCTTCACCACCTTCTCTTCAATTTTCACTAGTGACCAACTCTACTTCCCACAGATGTAATTATAATTCATGTGGTCACTCACAGATACATGTTGATGCATCTGAACCTTTGAAATATATACATGACATTACATTAACACTCTTCCATGTCGGCTAGTGATCTAATAATAGCTAGGATGATATAGGATGGACCTAAATTTAAATTACATGAAACTTGTAACACAATGGTCCAAAATCATTTTTTTTGCTGCCAAAAGAGAATGATACCATGGACTACCATATAAACCTTAAGTAGGTCATATCTTAACACCACATGCAAGATTTAGACTTCGCACACAACTAGCCATTACCACACACACCTTGAACTTCAATTGGTTGATAGACGGATACAAAGAACCTTTTGTTACTTCAAAAAAATTACATGTTGAGCATATCCTTCGAAAACTTAGGAATTTGATAATACTAGTGTAGACATATTCTCCTTCCAAACTGCAAAGAGAAAATCCATTTCAAAAATAAATGTTGACCATTATTATATTGCCAGAGAAATCTCTCTACCCAAAATATATCCTTGAACAAAAATATATTGATACAAACTTTTGGACCACCACAGACATAGAGAATAGGTGAAAGCAAGATATTGCAAGCATACAACAACAATTGATAATATATTTCTTGATTTTGCATCATGATAGTAAAATTACCAACACTGAACAAACTGAACTTCTGACATAGAACACTTTAAGTCAAGGGAAATATAATAATAATTCAAGTATGCCTACAAAATATTGTATCCTTGACAAAATTTTCACTACAAAATTTGGCATCAATGACAACCTTTGACATAAATGACCTGTGTTTGACAATCTCCCCCTTTGTCTTTGATGGCAAACAACAAAATGTTGTACCACCAAAAAGAAATGTTGGACCACCAAACTAGCTGGCTACACATGAACACAAATCTCCTCCTTTGAATAATTTATTTTTTGTAGAATTTTCTTCACATTCTCCCCCTATGGAAGATATAGAGTTCTAAGATCATTATTATTTCTGAGCAATTCAACATTTTGAGCTTAACATCTCCTCAATACAACATTTTGAGTAATTCAACATTTTGAGCTCACTTTCTCCCCCTTTGACATCAATGGCAAAGGGTAAAAAATATCCCCCTACAAGGAGGCACTAATTTTCCACACTCATGTTGACATTTGCATTTGCATCCTTCTCCTACCATCTAGAAACTTATTTCTCAAATAGAATCCCCTTGAGTCCATGCTTCACTATCTCTAAAAAAATACTCTGCAAGATGACCAAACCTTCTTGCGGTAGGGAGACCAGGATCCCCCTCGACGTATGCTTCCTCTTGATTCAAGAGGAGGGACCAACAACTCCCAACTTATTTTGGATAAACTCAAATGTCTCCTTAGGAAGTGGCTTTGTGAATATACTTGCAACCTACTCCTTTTTATCAACACAATCCAATATTACCTCTTTCTCTGCAACCTTTTCCCTCAAGAAGTGATACTTGATTGCAATGTGTTTTTTTGTTGAGTGCATCAATAGATTATATGAAATATTTATTGCACTGGTGTTATCACAAAGAATAGTGATAGGGTCTTCAAACTCAATCTTCATTTCCTTCAAATTTTGCTTCATCCAAAGCACTTGAGTACAACATGATGCTACAACAATGTATTCTACTTCTATTATAGATAGAGAAACCAATTCCTATTTCTTACTCAACCATGACACCAAACTGTCACCAAGAAAGAATGCACCACCATATGTGCTCTTCCGGTCATCAACACATCCTTCCCAATCTGCATCTGTGTATGCAGTTAGAGTGAAATTTTTACTCTTTGGATACCATAGTCCAAACTATTTAGTAGCCTTCAAATACTTGAATATCCTCTTTACTACTTTAACATGAGTCTCTTTAGGTGTTGCCTGGAATATTGAAACCATTCCAACTATCTGCATAATATCTAGTTTGGATCTTGTCACATATAGAAAATTGCCAATCATGGACTTGCACAAAGTTTGATCTACCAGGGAAGATTCATTATCTTTACTTAACTTACACCTAATAACCATATGTTTTACAACTGGTTTACAATCTTCCATCCTGAACTTTCTTAACATCTATATGATATTCTTATGTTGTGAGCTGAAAATGCCTTTGTTTGATTGTACAATCTACAACCCAAGAAAGAAAGATAGTTCTCCTAACATAGACATCTCAAATTCATTTTGCATTGCCTTCTAAAATTTCTGGCACATGTTATCACTACCGCCTCTAAAAGTAATGTCATCCTAATAGACCATAACTATCAGCAATTGATCTCCTTCTATTTTTATGTACATATCAATTTTTGCACTTCCTCTCCCGAATCCTTGCTACTGCAAGTATCCATCTAATATTGAATACCAAGCTTTGGGAGTTTGTTTGAGTCCATACAAATCCTTCTTTAATCTACAAATATAATCAATATTGTTAGAGCACTGAAATATTTTCGATTGTTCAATGTAAACCTCTTCTTCAAGCTATCCATTCAAGAATGTTGACTTGGCATCCATCTAGTATACATTGAAATTATTGAATGTTGAAAGAGCTAAAAACATTCTAATTGCTTCTAGTCTTGCCACTAGAGAAAATGTATCTTCAAATTATGTGTCTTCAACTTGAGCATACCCTTTACACACAAGTCTTGCCTTGTTTTAGATCACTTCAAATTCTTCATTTAGCTTTTTTTTGAACACCCACTTGGTTCCAATCACATTCTTGTCTTTAGGTCTTGGTAAAATTTCCCAAGTTTCATTCTTCATGATCTAATTTAGTTCTTCCTCCATAGCTTCTATCCATCCTTTCTCTTTGCTTGCTTCTTTGTAATTTTTAGGCTTTATCTTTGATAGTAATACAAAGTGTACTTGCTCACCTACTCTCAAGTTTCTTCCAGGTTTGAACCCCACTATCTTTGTCACCTATGATCTAATATGAAGATTGATTCTTCTCAACATAATTTTTTGGAGTTTTTGGAACAACTTCTTCTAAATCTTCAATGCTGCTGTGAATTGGTTCTTCACCATCTTCTACTTCTATAATACTAGTAGACTAAATAGTCTCATCAACTCTCACATTTGCACTTTCAACTATCTTCTTCAATCTTTTGTTGTAACATCTGTAGGCTTTACTTCTTAAAGGATAACCAAGGAAAATACTTTCATCTGATCTGGAATCAAAATTACCCAAATTTTCTTTGTCTCTCTTGATGTAGCAGTTTCCTCCAAATATTTTGAGGTTTCTTATTGATGTCATTCTTCCTCTCCATAGCTCATATGGTGTCTTCTCAATCTTACGCATGATCTAAAATCTATTCAAAATATATGTAGTAGTTTGTGTAGCTTCTCTCTAGTACATATCTGGTATATTTTCTTGACATGTCATAATTTCTTTCCATTTCTTGTACAATCTAGTTATTTCTTTCTACAACTCCATTTTGTTGTGAAGTTCTAAGAGTAGAAAATTGCCTTTGGATCCCATGCTCTTCACAAATTTGTGTATACTTCTCATCAATGAAGTCTCCACCCCTGTCAAATTTCAAAACCTTGATTATCCTTTCAGTTTCATTCTCTACCAATGCCTTGAATGCCTTAAACTTTTAAAAAGCTTCCAACTTCTCTTTCAGAAATGGTATCCAAGTCATCCTAGTATAATCATCAATGAGCATCATGAATAATTGTCTCCTTTTTTAATTTTAGTCCTCATGGGTCCACACAAATTTGTATGAACCAGATCTAATGGTTTTCATGTGGAATACTCCTAAGCAAGATATTTGCTTCTTGTTTGCTTCCCTTCATGACATGGCTTGCAGTTGATTAATTGAGGCTTCTTGATCTTTGACATATCTCGAACCAATCCTCTTGATCTAATCTTTATAATATCATCAAAATTCTTATATCCTAACCATTTGTGCCAAAGCCAACTTTCATCTTTTTGTGCAGTGAGACAACTTTGTCCATTCAACTCACTAAAATTATAAATATCACTATTTGTCCTAGTTCCTTCTGTAATCAGTTCACTAGTACTTGATTCTCTAATTTCATAGCCATCGACACTAAAAGATAGCTTGTAGCCTTTGTCACACATTTGACTGACACTTAATAAACTATGTTTTAATCCTTCAACATACAAAAAATCTTGAGTCTTTGTTTTTCCACCATCAAGACTTAAAGTACCTTACTAGAAATTTTGGCAATTGAATTATTTTCAAGGGTCACTAAACCACCTTCAAATTTCTTGAAATTCATGAACTTATTTTTGTCTCCAGTCATGTGATTAGAGCAACTATTGTCTATGATCCAAATATTCTTCTCCTTCTGATCATGTAGTACAATTTGGGCAATCATTGATTTTTTAGACTTCTTCTCTTCAAAAACCTTCTTCCAAACATTTTATGATTCATGACTTTTTTTCTTTTTAACTTTTCTTCTACTTTCCGACAAAGGAGGACTCACAAAATTGCTTTTGCAGCTCCTTGCAATGTGTCCAAAGTTGTTGCATTTGAAACAAATGATATTAAAGTTATACAAAGGTGCAAATGCATTATTGCTAACAAAACTATTTCTCATCACCAGAGCTTTCCTACAGTCCATTATATCCTTATTGTTGGTGTGAATTAAAGTCTTGTACCTAGTAATTTATCTTACTAGGGACTTAGGGGACTTATTCACATGATTAAGTTTACTTAGGATATAAGATTCCTTCTAGAAGTCTTAGTTGGATTTTCTAGAACTTATCTTATCTAGCTTTAAAGCATCATTTCCTAGGTAGTTAGTTTGTTAGTAATCTCATGTCATAGGATTAAGACACATGTCACAATCATGTTCAATCCTATTCCTTGCCTATATAAGGAAGGTCATTGTACACATATGTAACATACTTCATACATCATCATCATTTTGATAGGTCTTAATACCAAGCAAGCTCATATTATTGCATACTCTCTTGTAGAAGGTTTCCATTGTTTTTACAGGTGGTCTTGGGTATTGAGCTAATCTTCAGCTCTTACATGGTATCAGAGCATTCTATACCATCTCTTACACTTATTTTTGAAATTATTGCAATTGAAATAATAACCAAAAAAGAGAAAAATTTAACTTGGTATTGTATCACTGTCTTCCAAATATTATTCTCTTGTTCAGCACTTAAATGAATCCATCATTGTGTGGCATTATTTCATTACTCGCCATGGTTCTTTCAAACTTCAAAATTTCAGAGCTTGTCACTTTTGGACTTACTTTAGCAGTTTTCTTAGACTGTTCTATCACCTTCTTCTGATCATCAAAACCTATTTTGATTTTGATATGTGGAGCTCTTTGACTTTCCAAAATATGATCTAGGGTTTCAGTATTCTTACCAAGCTTCATCTGCACTACTTGCTTGCTTTCTCAAGATCTTTTCTTACTGTCATAGTTTTTTCTTCTAGTTTTCCATAGTCTTTATCTCTTGATAGCAACTTTTCTATCAAAACCTCTTCAACTCTTTTTGCTTCTTCACTCTAGGTCTTCAACTCAACAATCATCTCTTATGTATTCTTCAATTCCTTAGATACCTTTTCTTTAGCTCTCACTTCTTTAACAATTTTTTAATTTAGTCTTGATTTCCTTTCTAGCACACATCAATTCTTCTATGAGATCTACCTCTCCTTCATTATTTCCAGAACCCATTTTTTCATCTCCTCCAGTAATCTCAAAAGCCATGAACACAACCTTTAATTTTTCATCTCCAAATACATCTTCATCTTATTTAGTGGAGTAGTCTTCTTCCTTATTAGTGTAGAAACTCTTATGTTTCCTCTGGCCTCTAAAATTTCTCTAAAATGACTTCTTCCATTATTTTTCTTAGCATTGTTAGTATTCTTATGGGGACACTTAGCCATAAAATGTCCTACTTCTCCATAATTGAAACACTTGAAAGGTAATTTGACTTTGTACTTACTAGAGCCTCTTTGTAGCTTCTTGACAAAAATTTCTTCTTCCAAATCAGATCCAAAATTAGAATCTTGACCAACTTGCTTCATAGATACTTTGAAAACAACCTCTTTCCTTATAGAATCTTTACTTTCAAATCTCATCTCAAATGCAGTTAAAGTTCCATGCAGTTTAATCAATTTTAAAGTATTCAAATCTTTAGCTTATTCAATAGCAGAGATTTTAGGATCAAACCTTCTAGGGAGAGATCTAAGTACCTTCTTCACAACAATCTTATCTTCCAAAATCTCACCAAGACCTCAGATATGGTTGACAACTTCATCAATTCAGGGCATGAATGTAGCAATGTTCTCATCTTATCTCATCTTTAGACTTTCAAACTGAGCTTTGTACGTTTGTAGCTTTTCCTCTTTGACTTTTTCATCACCTTCATAGATTGTCTCGAATTTATCCCATATGTCCTTTTTTGTTCTACACTACATCACTTTCACAAATTCAAAATTAGTCAATCCACATAGGATAACATTCCTTGCCTTAGCATTGAGTTCATAAGACCTCTTTTTGGCTTGATCCTTAGGAGGGTTTTCAAGAGGATCATATCCTTCTACAACTAACATCCAAATGTCTATTCCTAAAGCCATCAAATAGGAATCCATCCTAACCTTCCAAAATGAAAAATTGGATCCATCAAAGATTGGTTCTTTGTTTCCAAAAAACTTCATGTGCCACCCTAGACCTCCCTTAAGCTGTTAGGATTTTCCAAAGGAACTTATTTCTAATACCAATTGAAGGTTGCACAATCTACCAAGAGGGGGGTGAATCAGTAGATCAAATATATTTAGCTCTCTAACTCAAATTCACATATCAGAATCAATGGTTAAATCAAAGCAAAAAGCTAATGATCAAGGAATAACATAAAAACACACATCCACACAAGAGAACACCAGCTATACATGGAAACTTAAAATGGGAAAACCACAGTGAGAAAAGATGTTTGGATCTACTATCCAAATCTAGCCTCACAATGAAAAAATATAGAAGTGAATTTTACACATTGAAGTAGGCACCAACCTACTAGAGACAACAATCCCCTATTGTGTTTGTAGGCACCAACCTACTGGAGACACCAATCCCCAAATGAAACAGTACAACAAGTAGACACCAATCCTACCGGAATACAATGATAAATCTTGTGGATCTTCAAGGTAACTCAACTCATTCTAGAGTTACAAATAACACTCTTCCTCACTGAATATGATCTTCTGATACAAATGCACACACTAGAATCCAACTCTCCTTTATATCTTCATCACCTTCTCTTCAATTTACACAAGTGACCAACTCTACTTCCCATAGATGTAATTATAATTCATGTGGTCACTCACAGATACATGTTGATGTTGAATATTTGAAATATATGCATGACATTACATTAACACTCTTTCATGTCAATCAAGGATCCACAAATAGCCAGGATGACATAGGATGGACCTAAATTCAAAATACATGAAACATGTAACACAATGGTCCAAAATTAAATTTTCTTGTTGCTAAAAGAACATGATATCGTGCACTATCACAAGAACCTTAAGTAGATCATATCTTAACACCACATGCAAGATTTGAATTTTACACGCAACTAGTCATTACCGCACACACCTTGAACTTGAATTGGTTGACAGACAGACACATAGAACCTTTTGTTACTTCAAAAATTTTACATGTTGAACATATCCTTTGAAAACTCGGGAATCTAATAATACTAGTGTAGACAGACTCTCCTTCTAAACAACAAAGCAACAATGCATTTCAAAAATAAATGTTGACCATTATTGTATTGCCAAAGAAATCTCTTTTCCCAAAAGATATCCTTGAATAGAAACATACTGATACTGACTTCCGAACCACCACAAACATAGAGAATAGATGCAAGAAAGATATTGCAAACATATAGCAACAATTGCTAATATATTTCTTGATTTTGCATCATGATAGTAAAATTACCAACACTTAATAGATTGAACTTCTGACATACAACACCTTAAGTCAAGGGAAATATAATGATAATTCAAGTACACCTTCAACTCTTTTATCCTTGAAAAACTTATGACTGCAAACTCTGACATCAATGTCAACCTTTGATGAAAGAGCTGAGTATTTTTTTTAACTATTTAATTTATATACATTTATGCTTAATTTCATAATAGAGTACCTTGCAAGCTATCTATCTATGTTAATTTATGCTTATTTTTATTCCTTTTATTAGATCAGCCTAGACCACCCTTAAGGAAAGTTCATTTTCCTTTACATTTTAGTGAACCCACCCAATTTTACACCCCCTAGGGTTTGACCTTAGGGTTGCACATTCACTAATTTTAGGGTGTTTTAGATAAATATTATTATGATTTTATCATTCATTTTATACTTCCTATGGTTTAGATTTATTCATGCTTATTATGTTGAAGGCATTCCCTACGTGAAGTGGACCGCTTGATTCTAATCATCAATGATGCAAATTGTTGGATATGGGATGCAAGATGATGTAAACCATCCCAACTATTGGAATTTTTTTGTCTTTCATTCATCAAATTTTGTATCGATGTTGTCCACACATAGTTGTGTGATTGATGATAGAAACACCAATACACAGAAAAACTCTCGCACAATTACATGTAATCCCATTGTCCCATCTTGCCTTTTGCATAATGTAATATGATGATATTTTTTGGCATGAACCCTCAAGGCCATGCAATCCCAATGTTTATCTAGATGGGTGATTGGAGGCCAAGTTCTGAAACCTCATCTCTCCATTATCATAGTATTTAAAATTACAACAATTTTATTATTATTCTATATTACATGTATAAAAGAAATAAAACTTGTAGAGGATTTTGAATTGTAATTTTATAATAATAATGAATCTATTAATTTATGTATATGATAGTGTTTATTTTTAATTAAAAAAAATAACATAAATATAAAATAATATATAATATATTTTATATAATAAAATTAAACTATATATTATTTAAATAATTTTAATATAAATAATATATGTATATATTGTATAATATAAATATACTATAATATCTAATATAATAATATATATTTATAAAATTAGCAATGATAAGAATTTATCTCATAAGAATGAACGTGAATGGATAGAGGTAAAGAGGAAGAAATTGCCTACTTCTAGACTAAAACACTCAAAGACACTAAGATCAACAAAACATGGGGTGTAAATCTAGAATTTTGTGATATGGTGCACACCCAATTTTGGGTTGTTGTTGGTTCTGTTGATATTTCATGTTAGTTGAGTAGGATTGGACAACGCAAATTTGTGTTGCTTTTGTGTTGCACCCTTGGTGATACATTTGTCCTCCAAATGTTGGAACCAACATGCAATTGACTTAATGAGAGATTCAATAAATAGCCTAACAAAAACATCTTCATTTGTAACCTCCATGACCCCACATGCAACCATAAAGGCTTGAATGTGAGAATTTGGGTCTTGTGTGTTCTCTCCAACAAATTTTGGAAAATTTCTTCTTGATCTTAAAGGTAGGACCGTGTACTATGGCAAGGCCAAAGGTCCAAAATGAGTTCCCCATGGCTGAGGTACAATAGCAGCCATAATTCAGACAAGAATGCTTTTACCAAAGAATTTTTGAAGCAACTTTCTATATATAGAGTTGCCAAATCCCATCCAGAGGAAGTAAATTCTTTCTTTTTGAATCTTCTCCTCATCTCTAAACTTATTTATGAATTAATTTCTTAGTTGTACATTTTGATCTTGTGGCAGATTTGGATTCCAACTTTGGCCTCAGTTTTGTTGAGGATTCTGTTTTCTCAGTGGGTTTCTTGGGATTATCACCCTAGGGAATCTTCCTAACTCTCGTTCAAACACCACTACCGATTTTGGTGCAAATTCCTCTTCTTCTTCTTCTAGAACAAAGTTCACTCTCATATACTCTACGATGTTCCTCTTGTGCCTCCAAGCTAGGGTATTTAGTTGGGAGATGATATCTTCTTATTTAGAATGAATCCAATCTGGATCTTGTTGTAACATAGGAAATATGTTTTAATGTGGTAGCACTATATCTTCTCATAATAAGGCAACTACTTTAAATTCTTCTTTCGCTCCCAAGTAGAATCACCAAAAATCTGTTGGTTGGCGTATTTTTCTTTTTGACGATTAACACAATATGACTCTATATTGCCTTTAATAACAAAGATAAATAAGAAAAAAATAGTTGGAGGGATCACCACTTCATTGGTGATATTCCTCTAAATTCTAATGAGGTACAAATCCCTCCTTAGATCTTCAATATAATCTTGAGACTACGAACTTAAAACTATGTATGCTTTTTACCAAAAAGCGGGAAAGGCATAGCTAACATTGGTTCATAGCTATGATACCAATGTGATAAGACTTGGAACAAGTACTAATACCTCAATGTAAAGATTGAAATATTAGTAATAAATTAAATGGTCATTCAAATAGAATCTCACTTAATTCTGAAGAGAATGAACATAACATAAAGAAGCATCCAATTCAAACAAGAAAGAAACTTCATATGTTTATGAAAGTTGAAAGACAATGGATAACTTCAGAACAAGCGAGTTGAAAAATGACCCTTCTTCATTTTCCCTTACATCACAGTGTAGTCAGAATCAAAATTTTAGACCCTTCCAGAGTCTTTTGATTACATATTTATAGATCTGTGTTCTTGAATCATTTTAGTTATTGTAACTTCCATTATTCCAAGTGGGAGTTACATAATTTATTACCAAATTCTTTCTTAGTCAAGCCTCATAAGCATTTATGACTCTTTTTAGGAACATCATAATTGCATTATTCATATCAATTTGATTTTGATGGGCCAGTGTATCATTGTTCCTTGTATGCAAGCCTCATGGATCTTTGTACATGTGAAAAAACTATGACCTCTAACCTTTTATTTAATTACACATCCACTTGGTATTACATGTGTGCAAGAAGAGTTAATTTTAAATACTTCACACTAATGTTGAAGCTCATCCAACCAAAAATCTAGCAATCTTATCACATCATCCGTTGTGCACATTTATTTCAAGGCATCTGATGAAGTCCTTGTTCATTAGTTTCTATTGAGAAAATCTTCCCATAGCTTATCTTGTAGATATGGAAGTTGTTTCCTTTCTCTATAAATCCAATGAAATTGCCTGCATTCTTCACATCTCAATTTCACTTCTCAAAATGTTGAGCACTTCCAGTGACGCAACTTCCAAAGATGATTTCCTAGTTATTGAAGGTGTAGAATGCAGTTCTGTGAAGCGGTTGGTAGAAAACTAGGTCAAGGAGGTGTTCCTTATAAGGAGTGATGTAGAGGAGGGAGTAATCAGGAATATGATAGGAGAGAAATTCCTCGCATAGGTCCATATCCATAACTTTTCACTTTTGGGGTGCTTTATGTATAACATCATCTAGACTTCTAGCAAGTTGGGATGGGGTGCCAGAGATGCTGAGAGACTGGTGAGGCCAACATACATAGCCAACGTGGAAGCCACCTTGGGATGCTTGAGTGAGTACCTGTGAGAAGGTTTGGTAGGGGATGCTATTTGCATTGCCACTTCACTTCAGAATAAACAAGCCAAATAAGTTTTTACTCTCTTGTGTGCTGGACTAGAAACAAATGTAATGGAGGCATTTTCTCATTATGTTGAGTTTAATGAAAACTTATTTTCCCCCACATAGATAGAGAATTCAAGAAGTTGTGGAAGACATTTGCATCCTGATGTTCACTCTCTGTGCGTAAAATCTTGTACTTGAAATCCCCCTTTTTGATATAATATAATATATATCTATTTCTATGTTGTAATTTCTTTACATAATATGATGAATTTGATATTCTCTAGATTTTTGCTTCATGTGCTTCATCATTCCATTTTTGTATTACCTTAAGTAGAAATCTTAATATGCAAGATGGAAGTCTTAAGAATAATGTATGTAACTCATGTCGGGTCTCAGCGAGGTTTTATGAACTCCATCGAACTCCGACATGGTTCTAAAAACCTTTTTATTTTCCACTTCACAATCTTTCTTTAAGGAACAATCTAAAACACTTGGGCTCTTTCTAAAAGGGGCTTCAAAACTAATAAAACACTTAATCTTTAAAAGAATCCTTTGTCATCGAAATAAAATAGGTTTTCAAAACCCTGCCGAGGAATGACAATGATTTTGGAACCTTAAAAAAGTGTTGAAATAGTGTTAGTTTCACTTATCACTTAACCTTTTCTTCTTTCGATCGACGCTCATCAAGGTTGTGAAAACCAGTTTGGGCTTCAACGTTGTTTTTCAGAATTTAATAAAGAAATGATACAATGACAAACTTTGAAGCGTTAGATAAATAAGGGATTATGACAACCATAGCAGCATCCGACATAGTTTCAAAAACCATAAGGAGGGGCGATAACTTTAACTTAGGTAAAAAAATTATGGGTGGAAAGTGTAGCATAGGGTAATTATTTTGGTGTTAGCTTTATTAAAACAAACAAAAACACCTAGCATACTATGAAGCACAAAGGAGGAAATAAATTAAAATAACAAGAAGCAATATCACCACAACTCCTCAAGGCCTCCATGTTTAACCTCCATAGCCCCTCTCTATTTGCTGCAATATGATGGAAGCCCTTAGCTTTTGTGTGAGCAAACTAAGTTCACGACATGACCTATAAAATGTTGAAGGAATTTGGAAGGAGTGCAAGTAAAAATCTAAGTTCTAAATGCACTACCTAAAATCTGCAAAAAGATAATGTTAGCCTAAAAAGAAAGAAGAGAAGAAGAAGAAGTGATTCAAGAGATGAATAGATATTAAGAGATTAAGCCACCCTAAAATGAAGATAAAATTGGCATTTTATAGAAAATACAATTTTGTACGGACGAATGAGATTAAAGATTGATAAGTGCCCTAGAATCTATGGTCAAGATTCAAAGTAACAACCCCTTAATTAGGGTTAGGGCAACTCTAGGATGAAATTCAATTTGAGTGGACAAGATTTAATTTAGGAAATTAAATCAAGGAATGAGAATAAATGTGACAGTGAGATGAAAATTAGTAAAAATCAAAAGATAAATATTGAACAAGAAGATGAGATTTAGAAAATCAAGTTATTTTAGAAATAATTTACTTTGTGGAGAGAAATGCTATTTTGAAATTAATATTTTAAATTAATTCCAAAATGGTAAATTCATGTGACAATAAATAATAATAATTTAAAATTATTTACTTGGAAAGAGGAAAGTTGCCAATTTAAATAAAATGCTTTTATTTAAATTTAGAAAGAAAATCAATAAGACAATTTAATAATTAAAATTATTCAATTGTGGAGGAAAATTAGAAAGTGGGTAATTTTAAATATGATTTTATTTAAAATTAGAAAGAAAGTTGGAGAGGATAATAATTAAATAAATAATAAGAATTTATTTAATTATGAGAAGACATAAATAATTAATGACGTATTAAATAAATAAAGTTTATTTATTTATTTAAATAATCATGAAAAAGTAATAATTGAATAAATTTAGGAATTTATTTAATTATAGAGTGACATAAGCAATTAGCGACATATTTAAATAATAAATGTAATTTATTTATTTAAATAGCTAGGAGGAATAAAAGACATGAATTAATTAAATGATTAATAATTATTTAATTAATAGTTGACATTGGACTATAGGACATAATTAAATATTTTAATTATGTTGAGATGAAGCATGATATAGAAGAATGTGGTTTGTAGGTCTAGGCCATTTTTATGTGTCTACATTTGTCCCTCTTTGTCATAATGCAACTTGTTGCATTGTGGCAAAGAAAATAAGTCAAAAAATATGCCCCAGTGCAAAATAAGATGAGGAATAATGATGAGGAGGTAGCGGTATGCCCCCTCGAGAGGATAGGATATGATTTTTTGTAGGTTTTTGTACGGCTTTTGGATTATTATTATTTGCAGGTACAGGTACGAAACACCGCATTTGAGAGGTCGTACGACGCAAACGCTCATTGCACCGCATTTGACTTCTCTTGCGATGCATTTGCTCTATCGCACCGCATCTGATAGCCAGAGCAACGCATATGACCTGTCGCATCACATTTTCCAGCCTCCGAACCTCAAACGTTGTACCGAGCCACATTTGACCTGATGCGATGCAACTGACTGGTAAAAGAAAAAGTGTTTCTATTTTCTCATTCTTAGTTTTCATCAGATTTTTTTAAACATTTTGGGTTACTAATATGTTTCTTGTAGCGCGTGTCAAGCTGGAGTCTAAACCAATGTGATTAATTTGTTCTTTTATTTCATTTCACAACTTGCTTAATTATTTCTTTCATTTCATTTCACAACTTGCATTTCACTCATGGGGCAAAATGAACAAACATGCAAGTGCATAAGGCTAAAAAAAACAATACATCTTTTTTTTCATGGGGCTTAAAATTAACTCTTAGTTAGAAAATACTACAAACGGTTAAAATGAACCCCCTTGTCTGACAAACACTACAAACGGATAAAATGAACTCAATGTTTTTAATGTTTGTCAACACATTTGATTTTGGATTTAAAAAGAACACCATGCGAGTGTGATCTGAAATATTCATGTGCTCTCTATTTGTTTTTAAACAAAGATCAATTGAACTATGAATATTTTGGTTCGCTTTTGTAAACCTTAGATCTTGGGCTTGCTTTGGTGAGAAAAAGTACTCACCCCAAAGTGAATCAAATTGGGAATGTGCTAAAGCCAAGCGACACCCAACCGGTATATAAATTCAAATGTTAAGGAAAACTTAGCATTATAGAACTTCCTGCGGACCAAAAATTGACTCCCCAGTACCCTTGTGGTGCATCGAAACCTGCAAAGCGTAACCTCTGCAAACTGGGATGATAATGCCTCTCATGTGGCCTTTTGAACAAGTGCCTGAATTAAATCCTCTGTTGTAGAATACCAAGAACCTTCTATTCTTTCGTGCAACAACGGTCGTTGCAAAGGCATCCACACCTACGCAGTTCTTAGTAGAAATGATCAATCTGCCATGGGAGTTTCATGGAGGTTGGAAGCTTGGTTTCCCTGAGAAGTGAGTGCAATGTAATGGAGAGCCCATGGGGCCAAGCTTCTGGATTCATTCGCTAAGGATATGCAGTTCACGGGATCCATAAGAATATTGTCCTTGTAGCCTTAGATTTTTGTCAATGTCTTCAATGTGGTTGATTTTTCATTTTTTTCCCACACCATGTGTTTTTCAACTGTTTTCAGACAAACTCAATGAATGAACATCAAACTTGCCTAAATCTAAAACAAATTGGTCAAACTGCTGAAATTTATTCTGAGTCGCAATCGCTCTGTTGAGCCGTAATCATCTTGTCAAACCGCAATTGCTCATTTTTGAGTCACAATCGCTCTGTCGAGCCGCATTCACAATTTCAAACACTGCATTCAT
Source organism: Sequoiadendron giganteum (assembly GCA_007115665.2). Lineage (NCBI taxonomy): Eukaryota > Viridiplantae > Streptophyta > Pinopsida > Cupressales > Cupressaceae > Sequoiadendron > Sequoiadendron giganteum. The sequence continues at coordinate 253,989,121 of CM021108.1, read as the reverse complement.
CATATTGCACCCTAATTGCCTAATCCTAAGTCGCATCTTCTATGTTAAGCCGCAATTGACAATTTCAACACCGCAATTTCTCTATCAGACCGCATGTGAAATCCTAAAGGCCACATTTACCATTTTTTGCAACACTTGCTAAATCATGCAATGCATCTGATATATTGGAACACACTTGCCAAACTCTGTGACACATCTGATATATTGCAACGCACTTTCCAAACTCTATGATGCATCTAATTATTCTGCAATGCATTTTCCTGGCTAAAACGTAATTACTTCTTGGAACGACGCATTTGCCTATCAACTCAGAAAACATTATTACTGTTGGAAACCTGAGACCAAACATTTGAAAACAGATTTTTCCTAGATTATTTTTTTCGAGCAGTCTTTATCCAAAACCAGGAGAATACTTGTCTGAGTCATCTTTTTTTGCATTTTTAGTTTGCATTTAGCTTCCAATCCATCCATCATCATCTTCAACATAGGAAAAGTCTTAAGTCCTCAATTTTGCACACTTTGGGATAGGAAAACTTTCCTTGCTTTGTCAAACCATTGTCTCAAAAATTAAATTGTCATTGGACCAAGTCAGAAAAATCAATCCTTAGTCATTGTCCTTTGGTGAGATGTTTCCAACTCATAAGTCTAGTGTGGAAATCTCACCTTTTCATTTTTTCATCTTGTCACTTTATCCCTCAAACCGGTCCTTTGACAATCCAAATTGATACATTGGACAAAATTTGAGTGGTTAGAAAACCTTTCCTAAAGGTTATTTGACATAAGGCACTCCTTACCACTTTGCATTTGACATTCCTTTTTGTCCTCATTATCACTTTGCATAGTCTTGGTCTCATTCCATCCACCATCATGTCTTCAAGTCACTATGACATGCTTGCTAGTCGAATTGAATGCCAATTTAGTAGTAATGGTCAAGCACAACTTGCTAGGGACTTTAAAACACTATACCTCCAATCCAAGTCCAAATTCACCTCAACCTCTAGTCCTCCTTCTATCTATCCATCTTACCAACAATCCATGAGTCCTAGTCCTCTATCCATCTACTATCAGGAGTCCCCTAACACCATCCATGGCACTAAGTCACAACAAACGTCCATTAGTCATAGCCACCCTAACTTTGACAAGGGAAATCAGCCATCCATCAATCTAAACCAACTATCCACATCATATCCTAGTCCTCCACTCACGCCATATCCTAATCCTCCATTCACATCATATCCTAGTCCTCCATCCACATCATATCCTTGTCATGCATTCATGTCCTATCCTAGCCCATCATCCCTCAACCAATTCCAAACCTCCATGTCATATCCTAGTCCATCATACACCAATCCATTCCAAGACACTCCATCCCAACATAAATTTTATCATAAAAACATATCTATTCATGGTCTCCAAAGTCCCATCTTCTTACCTACACTTGAGGGTACATGTCAAGAGGCAAGTCTAAAGCATGACATCATAACATCATCGTCTTATCCAGATCAAAGTAGTCTATTGGACCTCGTCTTTACATCCATTCAAGAAGTCCTCCTAGACAATCATGGCATACCAAAGACACCTATCATTGGTCATGAGTCCATCCAAAACCATGTCATTCAAGATGAACCTATCCTTGGTCAAGACCCTATTTTTGATCATGTCATTCCAATTGAGCCCATCTTTGATCAAGACACTACTTTTGAAGAAGTCCAAAATGATCCACTCCTTGAACTTTATGCCCTTCATGACAAAACACTTGAAGATGACCTTCTCCAAGCTTCCAACATTAACACTACCAACAATGAGACACTTGCCTCCATGGGACACATAGATGATCTACCACTAGAACAAGAGTCTCCTAGCATGGACATATTTGCAAATGATCAAGCTATAACTGAATTTAGTGGGCTCTATGACAATGACCATGAAGACGGTTTCAACATCAACTTTGAAGCACCAGTAGAATCATCAAAATCTGATATGTCAAAAAATCAAACTGAAGATGTCAGTCAAAAATATGTCCAACATGTCAGTAAAGCTACAAAATCCTATCAATTAGGATCATCTATCTTTTTCAAAGCAAGCTTTCTTATAGATGAGAAGATTTTGAGCATTAATTTCCACAATAAGGATGGGTTAGCATCTTTCTTCCACAATAGCAAGTACCCCATCACAAACAAAATTTTTCAGAACATGAATTATCAGGGAAAAGGATTAGGACTACATGAGCAAGGAATTTTGGAACCCATTCAAGTTCAAGCACATTACGAAAATCAAGGTCTTGGCTATTCATCAGTCAAAAAATCTAATGATGTTAGTGTTCCCTCCTCGATATTGGGGGCAAATTTATTAGGTACAAACATTAAAATGGGTATCATGAGTAGTCCTTGTCATAAGATTGTTGCTAACACCCCTTCCCTCCACACCCCAAACCATCATTCCATCATGAATAAACCATCCACATGGAACCAACAAAAGTCTTACAAATCCAAAATCCAAAATCAAATGTCAAAGGTCAGGGAATCAATCAACAATATAAGTGGACAAATGAAGCTAAAATGGATCCCAAAACAAAATGGGTCAAGTCAAGAAAAGAATGAATTAGGCAAAGAAAATATGCCAAAAGTCAATCAAAATGTGGAGCCACTGCACAAGAGGACTCCCACATATAATACATGTCCACCTCCGTCAAAATGGCCATCAAAAAAGACATATAAAATGTTGGTTCCAAACAACATCCTAACCTGACACGTAATGTTTGGAGAATAAAAATCAATACATCCAAAAATCCAACCAAATCATCCATGTCCACCATCATCCGTCATAATCTTATATCCTCCTTAAATTCCAAACATCCCATGTCACAAATCCATCGCATCTTGGCAGCAACTCTCTATCATAAGGACTCTCATGGCACTTTATCGCGATGTGTGTATTCTGATAAGACCAACTCTAGTATCAACAAGGATCACAATGACATTGATCAACTATATGCAAGTGCTATCATCCTGACAAGACAACTAATTCAGAAAGGTCACTATTGGCATGTCATGGCACCAGTCTCTACATCGGTATCGTCAAAGGATTCAACAAAGTCAGTGGTCATCTAAAGTAGCAAGGCTATTCAGCAAAAATTCCAAAACTCAAAATACAAAAAATTGAAAATAAAATAAAATTGCCACCTTGATGAAAACCTAGCAAACAGGTGTCTTGGTGACACCAAAAAAAAAATATATATATTAGAAAATATCAAAAATAGTAAAGAGAAAACTTTCGTCCAACGACGAAAACCTGGGAAACAGGCACTTTGGATAAGTACCATGATGAAAACTTGGAAAATAGGCATCATGTGTAGAATAAATCATCTATGTGGACCATTGCACTTGGGGGCAAGTCATCTCATCTCCCATTCCCTTTGCATGAAATTTCCATCTACCCATCTAAGCCCTATCATGTCCATCCATTTTCCCACCTATTTTGATCTTGACAAAGACTAAGGCACAAACATAAATCTTTCTTTGGGAAAACTCTTGACATGTCTATCTTTTGGCCATACACTAGTCACAAAATATTATATCATTACCTTCATATCCTCCTTTTCACTATGTGACATCGTCCTTGGAGACCATATGATGATTCTCCTAGTCGAAGCCATCCATGTTTCCTATCTTTTACCTATCACCCATCTTGGTTTCCCTTGTCAATGGCCTAAAGATCCCTTGTCATTCCATCTAGTCCTCACCAAGTCACTCCAAATGCAACAATATGGAAAACCTATCACATTATCCAAAACATTCCTTGGCTTTGTCCCTAGCCCTGCTACAAACTTTTATCCTCTTGTCATATCTTTGTCATCTTCACGTTGTTTCGGGATGTGTCCTTCCCATGTCAAATAACGTTGTCATCATCATTATCACCTGTTGATTGGTATTCAGCTTGATTAGCAGAAAAATCATGTTTGTCCTTGGATTCATGTGTGTTGGCATCATTCACATGCATTTTGTCACAATTTTTGCAAAACATCAAAAAGTCATAGAAATTAGAAAAAGTCTTGAAAAAATACCTAAAAATTAGAAAAAGTCTTGAAAAAAGATCTAAAAATTGGAAAATATCCTGAGAAAATACAAAAACATCCAAATCAGTGTCAAAATCCCAAAAACAGAGTCAAAGTCAAAGTCTGTCATGTCAGTCTCGTCAATCACGTCAGTCAATCTTTATCCCAGTTGAACTACATTGTCTCTGTGCATTTTATACGTAGGCAAGATTCATATTTGAATCCCTGAGACATTAGGTCAATCCTTTTAGGTTTTTCAAAATAAAATCATATGTCAGACATAGTCACACTTGACGCAAGACAGTCATTCAGAGCGTTAACGTCAAAATTGGTCAAAATCAAGACAACATAAGCCAATCACTCATGCAGTCAAAATCAGTCAACTTGCCAAAACATTAGTCAAAATGTCAATCTCGTCACTTTTTAGTCCTCTTCAAGATGTGTCCTTCTTAGATTTGGACCTCATCAAAATGTCATTTTCCTTTTAAGGATGTGTCCTTCCTGACTTTAGGCATTGTCAAACCGTCAAACCATCAAAACTGTCAAACTATCAAATAATTTATTTCCATCAACAAACATTGGCAATACAATTAAATGGCTGTTAATTTTTGGCTATTTTGTCTTATCTTTTTATTGACTTGTCTTTTGGTCATGTTACTAGTTACATCGAGGATGTCCCATGAAGGATTTAGAGGTGCGATGACGTCTCATGACCTATTATGTTTTCCTTTGACTAATGTTTGTGGATTGTCTTGACAAAAAGACTAGGGCAAATCGGCCTCTAGTATGAGTTATGACATTCCTTGTCTGTGATCGTTTGTTTTGCAAGTGGATGACCTTGCACACCTTGGTCTATGTCATACCATGCTGTTTGTTGTCCATTTGTGTCATTTTTACCGCCCAATGATGATTTGAGCAACACTTATTAATACCTTGGCAAATATTGAAGGATTCTAACATGCATTTCATCTTTCGCATTAACTTACATCTCCTTCCCCATATCGGCATCCATGTCTTCTATCCTATTATTCATCTTTTTCTCTCTAACATTTTTTCTAGTCTGCATCATTATCATCCTTATCTATCTTTCCTATATACTTTTGTCTTTCATCTTCTGGTCTTCTCATCCATTTCGAGAGCACACTCATGTCCTCTGAACTCAATTGTCCTCTCGAAGGGGCATACCGCTACCTCCTCATCATTCTTTCTCATCCTATTTTGCACTAGGGCATATTTTTGACTTTTTTTCTTTGCCACAATACGACAAGCTGCATTATGACAAAGAGGGGCAAATGTAGACACATAAAAATGGCCTAGACCCGCAAACCACATTCTTCTATATCATGCTTCGTCTCAACATAATTAAAATATTTAATTATGTCCTATAGTCCAATGTCAACTATTAATTAAATAATTATTAATTATTTGATTAATTCACGTCTTTTATTCCTCCTGGCTATTTAAATAAATAAATTACATTTATTATTTATATACTACGTCGCTAATTGCTTATGTCACTCTATAATTAAATAAATTCCTAAATTTATTCAATTATTGCTTCCTCATGATTATTTAAATAAATAAACTTTATTTATTTATTTAATACGTCATTAATTATTTATGTCTTCTCATAATTAAATAAATTCCTATTATTTATTTAATTATTATCCTCTCCAATTTTCTTTCTAATTTTAAATAAAATCATATTTAAAATTACCCACTTTCTAATTTTCCTCCACAATTGAATAATTTTAATTATTAAATTGTCTTATTGATTTTCTTTCTAAATTTAAATAAAAGCATTTTATTTAAATTGGCAACTTTCCTCTTTCCAAGTAAATAATTTTAAATTATTATTATTTACTATCACATGAATTCACCATTTTGGAATTAATTTAAAATATTAATTTCAAAATAGCATTTCTCTCCACAAAGTAAATTATTTCTAAATCTCATCTTCTTGTTCAATATTTATCTTTTGATTTTTACTAATTTTCATCTCATTGTCACATTTATTCTCATTCCTTGATTTAATTTCCTAAATTAAATCTTGTCCACTCAAATTGAATTTCATCCTAGAGTTGCCCTAACCCTAATTAAGGGGTTGTTATTTTGAATCTTGACCATAGATTCTAAGACACTTATCAATCTTTAATCTCATTTGTCCATACAAAATTTCATTTTCTATAAAATGCCAATTTTGTCTTCATTTCAGGGTGGCTTAATCTCTTAATATCTCTTAATCTCTTGAATCATTTCTTCTTCTTCTCTTCTTTCTTCTTTGGCTAACATTATCTTTTTGCAGATTTTTGGTAGTGCATTTAGAACTTAGATTTTTACTTGCACTCCTTCCAAATTCCTTCAACATTTGCTAGTTCATGTCATGAACTTAGTTTGCTCACACAAAAGCTAAGGGCATCCATCATATTGTAGCAAATAGAGAGGGGCTATGGAGGTTAATCATGGAGGCCTTGAGGAGCTTTGGTGATATTGCTTGTTATTTTAATTTATTTCCTCCTTTGTGCTTCAGAGTATGTTAGGTGTTTTTGTTTGTTTTAATAAATCTAACACCAAAATAATTACCCTATGTTACAAAAATTATTTTCAGGGAATGACAAAAACCATGGTAACATAAGGGAAAGGCTTTCTTTACGAAATAGGTTGACAACTGAATTCCCTGGGCGAAGATGCACAAAGGTGGGAAGAATGATAGGGGAAGGAGGTAAGCATAAAATCTCTACCTAATAATTTTTGGTTCATATAAGGTATTTTGAAAGCCCTAAAGGAAGAAATCTCAAGCAAAAAGGCCATTAAAGTTAGAAGGTTGTGGATTTTATACGACGGATTGGACACCCAATTTTGATCCTTCGCAACACAATATGGGTAAAACCCAAAAGTGGATTAGACTCTATAATATCCCAACAAAATTCTAGAATGAGGAATCATTAAAAGAGATCAGAGATGCACTAGGTTGTTTCATACAATTGGATGAAAATTTGATGAAGGAATATGGGGAATTTTTAAGAATTTGTATGGAAGTAGATCTTAGCAAAAAAATGTGGGAAAAATTAGAAATAATAACAAAGTTTGGGATATGGAAACAAAAGATTGAAATGGAGCCCAACTATCCAAGGCTTGAGAAGTAGGGACATGGGACTTCAGATCTAAACGAAAAACATTACATAAAATACCTTAGAAGTGAATCTAAGGATATGTCCAATACTGAGGATTGCAGGGAAGCGTTAGATAAAGAGGTGAGGAATTCATAGATGGGGGTTAAGGAAATTGAGTTTTTGTAGGATCCTATTATTCTAAATAAATCAAGGAAAGATCCTCTCAATTGTCTAAGTGTTGAGATCCCAATTGAAGGGGAAATGCAAGAAGAAGAGGTAAAAACCCCTAAGGGAAGGGAGGAGACAAAGTGAAGCCATACAAACACTTCATCACCTTTTAAAAAGTCAAGGGAGAATAACGACATGAATGAACTACACGAAGGTGAACTCGAGGAATTGGAAATTGGGTTTGACGAACAGTTCAAGGGATGAAGGATCATTTGGAAGAAATGGAGAAGATAATATAAGGTGTCACCAACAAATTATTTGGAATAAAAAATAGTCAGAGGATTAAATCGGTGGAGAAAGATGAAGAAGCTCAATTGAATCAAAATGAGAAAGAAGAATGGGATGAGATGCCCACTCTAGAAGAAGGGGAATGGGTGGATAAGTCAAAGTAATGTGTTGTGTGATCTCACAACACACCCCATTTTTCCCTTGGAAAAATGTGGACCCTTTTGGAAGAATGAAGAAGATCATATCCTTGTTAATAGTTTTGTTGTCATTGATATCACCATGATATATGTGTTGCAACTAAGTCATGTCAATCAAGTATTCTAAACTGGTAATACAGGACCAGCCTTCGGTATTTTTCTTTGGAATCCTCTTCGGTAAATTTTTGCTACTTCAGTTTTTGGGAAATGGTTTGTGATTGAGAAATGCATACATGAACATAAACTCGTGAGCACATTTGTTCGTAGTCATCTCCTGTAACTTGTTTTTTGTATACAATTTTGTTATTAGGTCTATTGTTGGCCAACCTATCGAGTGGATAAAGATGTAATGGATTAATTTTGTTTGTATAATCCATGCCAACAAGCTATAGTGTGCCACACATTTGAAATATTGTTAAGTTGACCTAATTGTTATCCTTAACAATCAGATATATATATACAAGATGTTTTTGTAGAATTGAAGATAGAGATGTGTAATATTAGATAGAGTGAATATTAGTAGACTACAAATGGGAGCAAAAAAGGCGAAGTGTAATCTGTTGGCATACGAATTCATCTAAATTACAAAGGAATTTAATCTACACTTGAGGTGTATCTCTATGAGTTCATTCTGGTGGTTATCCATTTTGTTACTTTGTTTTTGTAGGTAGTGAGCCTCCCATTTTGGACAGTGAGTCCTGGCAATGATCCACCCTTTTGTAATATCTTATAACCAGTTATACTATATTGTGAGTTAATCCTCACGATAGTTTTTCCCACTCTGGGTTTTCCACGTAAAAATTTTGGTGTCTCTCGTGTTATGTGTATGATTCTGCTTATCTTAATTATCACATGCTTTGGATTGATTGGATGGTACTTGTTCAATAAGTTTAAGAATATATTGATGCATCCCCCCTTTCAGTATATTGGATATTTAACAATTGGTATCAGAGATTGGTTCCTTTGGAGAAGTCTAACAACTTGAGGGAGATCTTGAAGATTGAACAAATGGAAGATAATGTAGAACTCCAGACTACTCTTGATGATCTTGACAAAGCTGAAAATGAGAATAAAGATCTAAAAGAGAATCTTGATGAGGAAAATGAATGTGTTTGGAAATTGAAGGAATAATTGAAGAAATTCAAAGAGAGACATAGAGAAGTCAGTGACCAATTGAAACAATAAAATGAAGACATTACCAGATTGAAGCTGCAAGTGGAAGAAAATAAAATAATTGAAGAGTTTTTGAATACAGAGATAAAGAACAAGTCTGATGAATGTTCCAAAATTGAATAGGAAGTAGTAAATCTAAGAGCAAATTTGGAAAAGTAAAAATTATGTGAGGATAGTTTCAAGACAAGCTCCACCAGGCTTGATGAATTGATTGTTGAACAAAAACCTTCTGAAGACAAAGGAGGATTGGGATTAGAAACATGTGAAAGCTCTAAAGTAACAAATGATCAAAGGTCTCAAGACAAAGGAAAGTAGAAAATTAATCCAAGAAGAAAACCACCTGTTAGATAACCAAATGCAAAAAAGTACCCATCGTTTAATGGCATGTTTTTTTCCTGTAACAAGTTTGGGCATAAGGAAACTAAATGTAGAAGCAAGATGAATCAATTTTTTGGTTCTTTCCCATGACAATGGTATGTCTGTAATAAGTTTGGACATAGAGCTAGTGAATGAAGAACTCAGATAATGAATTGGTTTGATGGAGGAAGGATGATTCAATCCTCTGTTGGCTATTGCTATACATGCAATAAATATGGGCATAAGGCAAATCAGTGTAGAACAAGGTTTAGTGGAAGTCAATCAAGTCAAAGAAATTTTGTTTGTTATTGTGATCCCTTAAATATTCTAACCTATTCTAAGATGTAAAACTAACTAATGATGCACTAAAAGGAAAGACACAAGAAATACACCTCAAGATCAGCCTAAGGAATATCTATGCAAGAAAGATAAACAAAACAAGAAGATAAATTGTTATACCTTTTGTGCTGCTCATTTCCTTGGTTGACCCTTGATTTTTGAGAGTTTGTGTGCTCCTTGGATGGAAAATGAGATCAAATATGCAAGGTGATATGCAAGATGAATTAAGACATGTTAATGGTGAACTTAAATGGTATGGTGAAGGCAATATATGCTCAAATGGAAAATTTGCAAGATTTTGGTAGCAAAAGTCTAATTTTTTAAAATGAGAGGAACGGGGGGGTATTTATAGAGGGATTTGAATTCTCTAGAGAATTCAACGGTTGATATTAAACCAACAAGGTCAAGATGGAGGGCTATGGTGAGTTGAGGAATCACAAGCCCTCACATCTTGACATGTAGAATGCAAGATGGCTTAGGGTGAAATGATGTGGGAGTGAGATGGAAGAAAAGTACATGATATGGAGGAAGGACAAGTACCTTGGAAAAGGGATGATGTGACCTCTCAATGATCACATGGGGAAGAGGAGAATCTTGGGTGAATAAAAATGAATTAAAAATTCACATGCTTGAGAGAGTCTAATAGATAAGAGAGGGTTTCCAAAAAGGTGGGGATTTTCCACATGTGAGTGATGTGACAAGTCTAAAGTTCTAGAAGTCTTTGGTACATGTGATGTGACAAGTCAAAGGTTCTAGAACTTGCATGGGGAAGACAAGATTCCTTGGAAGGATAAAAGTGACTTAAAATTCACATAGGGAAGAGAGGAGCCTAGGATGAATAAATGTGAATTAAAATTTCACATGGGAAAGGGAGTCAAGGCCAAGAAAGGCAAGTGGAAAGGTTGACTTAAAAAGGTATGCTAAATATGGCTAATGACCTTGATTAAGGTTGTGCAAACACAAGATTAGGATAATTAATGAGAGATTAGAAGCAAGTGGGAGATTATGGAGGATGTGACACTAATCTTAATTAAGTGGTGCACATCCAAATCATAGATTAATTTATTTAATCCAGATTAGATGAGGATTATGGAGGATGTGACAAGGAGAGAGAAGGTGAGGAATTAAAAATTGATTTTTAATCAAAAGGTTAAGTGACTAAATTAAATAAATTGTCCTATTTATTTAATTTAGAGAAGAAAAGGTGCAAGGTAAAGTATTTAATTATTCAATTACATACTTTAGGAACCTTAGGTAGAAAATGAAATAATGATTAAATAAATTATTTAATCATTATTAATAAAATAGATGAATAGAGTAGACAATTTTGACCATGTGGAAGTGGTCAAATTTAGATGTCTACATTTTTCCCCTCTTCTAAGTATCGTTAGAATAACCATGTTTTTAAGAAAAGAAAATAAAGATGACTCTATAGAGGAAGTACCCAGAAAATGACACCCTAGTGTGGGGAGGAGGAACTGAGCTGCCCAATCAGTGGGGAATAGATGAAGATATCCCAATCCTACAAAGGAATGACTATGGCAGGGAAAATAGATAAATAGGAAGGGTATGCCCCCTTGATAGGGAAATGGGGGAAAAGAGAGGGGTCTCGGGTGACCTCTTGATAGGACGAAATTAAGGGTATGGTTGGAAAGAGCACAAAAAAATAGGCAAGTTTTCTTTTTCAACGAAGTCAAACGGACAAACAGTTTGCAAATGGCGGCCCCAGGAAGGGAAGGGAAGAAACATGTTGGAGGCTTGTAGAGGGGGGATTTGCCCCACTACAGGAGGGCAGATCCACCCCGACATAGGGCGTATCTGTCCCACAGTTGGGCGGGTCCACCCCGATGTAGGGCAGGTCCATCCCAACTGAGGGCAGGTCCAGCTCATGGCCGAGGGCGGGTCTAGCCCACCACGGGGCAGTGTCGCTACATGGCCGTGGGTGGATCCACCCCACCATGAGGCGGCATCGCCGCACGGCCAAGGGTGGATCCGTCCTGTAGCTAAGGGTAGATCCACTCCACCACGGGGTGGGTCCGCCCCACGGCCGAGGGCAGGTCCACCCCACGGTCGAGGGCAGGAGATTGATGAAGCAAGAAGGGATGGGGGAAATTATGAGAGATGAGAGGATGAAAGAGGATATGAAGATGATGATGTAAAGCGATGGATAAGAAAGGATGACAAGCGATGGGAGATAAAGGTGAGCACAAATGGATTCCAAGATAAATATGATGTTGCCCCAGTCAAGCTACAAGCCCTATTGGGCAGATGATTGATGGAGTGTTGTGGATGAGGGAATGATATATACCAAAACAACACAACGATAGGGAACGATACATCCAGATGAGGATGAGGATGAGTGTTGTTGTCGAGGGAAGGATACATCCCAAAACAATACCGAAGGATAGGAAATGATTCATCCCGATGAGAGTGTTGTTGATGAGGGAAGGATACATCCCAGAATAGCACAAGGATAGGGAAGGATACATCCCACGGATGATGATGATGATGATTGGATCAAGGCTTGTAGCAAGGCTGGGAACAAGACCAAGAGTTTGATTAGATTATTTGAATGGATGAGGATGGGGGAGACATACAAGATGATGGAATAGAAAATGAAATTCAATCCTAATGTAATTTACCATCCTTAGAGCACTGATTTTTGCTATAGCATATGACACCAAGTGCCAGGGTATGAAGAACCAAGGAAAATTAGTGTGCAATGCATAAAACAAACACAATAGACAAGAAGGCTATGCCAACACCCCAAAGTCACGAAGACCTTGGTTGGGCCAAGTATTGGAATAACAACAAGCACAAAAGGATGCCCCAACATAACACAAGACCTCGGGGAGTCTTGGTGGGTACTATGCAGGACAATCGAGAAGACAACAACAAAGAAAAGATCAAGGTATGCCCCTATACTTACTAGTCAAAGCACACCATGATATGATAGATCAAGGTGACCATGACAAGTGATGATAGGTAGCTCAAATGATAAACAAACTATCAAAAACATCAAAAGATCACAATCAAGTTTTAAACATCCTTTGCCACAGGATCAAAGGGATGGATGGGGTTGATGCAGTATGTTAGGAAGGATACATCTTGTTGAGACCAAATATGGAGGATAGATTGGTTGATCAACATGACGTAAGATATTTGAAACCGCTTGAACCTCATGGGACTAATGACCTTTGTTTGTAAGCACCAACTAGGATAGGTACATTCTTGACAACATGACAAGACGACAAGATGATAGGATGACAAGACAAAAGGAAATAAAAACTCTAAATACCTAGGGGCTCGAGGGTTGATCAAAGATCAGCCTTGCCTATGTGAAAGCACAGAGCCCTCGTAGTTCGATAAAATACCATGGATAAAAGTGGAAAGAGGACAAGGGTGACCAATGATGGATGGTGAAAGACATGAAAGATACCCTAGGGGCAGACATAATGATTTAGCCTTGCCTACGGGAGAGCACAGGGGTGACGTAGTTCAATACAAGGCCAAAGATAGATGATGGAGGATGACAAGACATACAAAAGACAGAGCCCCTGGGGCAGATGAAATGATCGACCTTTCCTACATGAAAGTGCAGGGGCAACGTAGTTCATAATAAGACCAACGACAAACAATGGATAAGGGATGATGAGATGACCATGATAAATGGATAAAGGTATGGAGCCGATATGATGAGATAGGATAGGTCATGCGGAGGGGATGGTTTATATGTGTAAGATATGTATGATGTGAAGCTTAGGGATGGGATAGGTATTTAGATCATTAGAATATGATTTGGAAAGGTGAGACGATGGATAGATGAGCAATGAAGATATGAGAAAGATGTGGAAAATATATAGGAATGATGAGAGGGAGGTAGCAGGTCATTGGAGTGCATGGGTGTAGCCTATAGCTAGATACCAATGACAAGGGATTATGAGATAGGAGGAAAAATAGAAGTAAATGGATGGATGGATAAAGATGGGGAGATAGAAAGATGCGAGAATAGGTGGATAGAGGGATAAGGAATTGGAACGATGGAATGGATTATAAGGATAGGGAGATGGGTAGGATGCTTATATAGAGGGATGGGTAGATAAGGATGAAAGGATGAAAAAGGACTAGTGGATGAGAGTATAGGAAGATAAGGATTTGGTAGATGGAAGGGATTACTGGATGGATAAATGGATGGGGAGGTGAGGATGGGTAGGATGGGGAGATGGAGAGGATTACCTGGAGGGATGGATGGATGATGTCTCTAAGGACCCAATCACAAATAAGGAGATGCCCCCACTCTAGATGTTTCATGCATGACAAGGCAAGAGGGATGGGTGGATAAGGTATTCAGATGGGCAATGGAAGAAGGGAATATATGCCAAGAGGTGTAAAAATCATGTATATAGGTTTTCCCCTATCTTTATCAAGATCACAAGGAAGATGGAGGGATTGGGATGACTGGGATAGGATGGATAGGATGCAGAAGATAGGAAGATGGAGGAAAGGAATGTGTAAGTGGATGTTGCCCCCAATCGTAGAAGGAGACTAGATGTGGGAGTTATGCATGATGCCTATTTACCAAGTTTTCATCATGGTACTTACTCAAGGCACTTTTTTTCCAAGTTTTCACCATTGGACGAATGATTTTCTGTTTATTATTTTTTTGTATTTTTCTGATTTTTTCTCTTTTTTTATTTTGATTTTTATATTTATTTTATTTTTATTTTTTTTATTTTTTTTATTTTTATTTTTTTTATTTTTTTTATTTTTTGGACTAGGATGTGGATGAAGATGGATAAAGACAGGGATATGGATATGCGGATTTAGAGGATATTTGATGAGATGGATAAAGGACTCAAGCAACAAGTTCCATATGAGGTAATAAGAGCCCATGTGTAAAGTAACCATCAGATGTTGGTACAACCTTAGTAGGATAAATGGATTATGCAAGAGGATGAATCAAAGGGATTGGATGGGAGAGATAGGGGGGATAGTGGATAGGGTGTTGGAGAGTGTATGGATGGAATGATGGAGTGAATGTGTGATAGGGGAAGGTGTTCAGGACCAACATTGGCACATGTGGTGGGTGTGAAATGCGAGGAGGGTTGATGGATAGAGAATGTGGCGAGACTGGAGGTATTGGGATAGTGAATTTTGGAACATAAGGACCCAAAACAGATTTAGGAGATGGAGGATGTGAATTATGAGCTTTGGGAATAGAAACTTTGGATGTCATCATGGATTTTTCATTTGAAGGCATTGTCTCTTTTTTCTTTTGTATCCACATGGTGTTTATTTTTTCTTTGGTGGGCCTTTGTGGCCGTTTGGATTGATTTGGATTTTGGATTCGATTTTTCTTTTTGTCAACATGTCTTTTGGAGGGGACATGAGGAGCTATAGATTCATGTGGACATTTGGATTTATATATTTTTTCTTTGGAATCCAAAGTGATTTTAGTAGCAATGGGATGGGTATGGGGAGATGGATGATGTGGAGACAACGTGGATGGAGTGATAGAAGTAGGAATTTGATGAGGAAGTGTGGATGGAGGATGTGAGATAACATGCATGGAGGGGTGTCGTTGTCGATCCTAATTAGGAGTTATGAAGGTGGTATTTTTATGTTGTGTATGAGGAAGAGGGGGTGGATGAATGAAAGGATGATTAGGATAAGATGGAGGGGGTGATTTTGGGATATAAGGACCCAAAATAGATTGTGTGGGGTTTGATGGAGGGCTATGAGAACCCATAGTAGATGGAGGATGAGCAATGATGAATGGAGGGACATAAGGACCCAAAATGGATTTAGAGGGTGAGGGAGGAAGATGGATGGTTATTTTTAGGTAATATGATGGATGAGGGGGGATGGCGGCAAATGAATTGGTAGAACGATGGAAAGTACCTCTTGTTCCTTTAGAAGAGGATCGTTTAGGATGTACGAAGGTTGTACCAACATCTTTAGAGTGCGAGTTTTGGGAGACATGTCCAAGACCATGTGTGCCTGGATGTTCTTTGACTTGGATGGGCTCTAAAGTACCTTTCTCATGAAGGCCTAAACCTTTTCCTTGATAGTTCATGTTCTTGAGCATATGATCTAGGGTAGGAGGCTTATTCTGTTGGAAGCATGATGTGAGCGCATTAGTAGGTTGAAGAGGTAGGATGGTGCATACACATTTTTTTCTTTTGTAAGAAGGACACCATGGATAAGTGTAATGTGAACAAGGTGATACAAAAGTGTTGTTGTGGTGACCAAGCTAGGCAGCGATGGAGGATCATGTGATGGAGACGAGGGGATAACAACATCCTGATCAGGAGGAATGAGTGATAAGGGATCGAGATGGTATGGAAGGATCTAGATTTATGGCAGTGGGTGATAAGGGCTCATGAGAGGGAGTGATTGGATCTTGAGTGTAAAGGGGATCATGGGATGGATTGGGAGAATTAGTGTGATCTTGAGATGGGGTGGATGGAAGGATAGGATCATGACTTGGTTGAGGATAGGAATCATGAGATGGGATTGATGGGGGATTATGATCTTGTGATGTAGTGGATGGGATGTTAGGATCTTGATTTGGAGGAGGGGATATGCTTGTATACTTTGGATCAAGCTCTTGGAATGACTCATCTTGTGTGGGATGTATGATGATGGAAGAGTGTTGGAGGGACTCCTCAAATGGGGGAATAGGAGGATGGAGGATTCATGAAGGTCATGGGATTGAATTTTGTGAATATTAGGACTAGGGGGAGGGGATTGGATGTCTTCAATGGATTGGGTGGATCTAGTAGTAGAATATGGGGATTCAATGGATTCGATGGGTTTGACTGGCTCAACCGTTTGGATGGTGTTAGGAATAGTGATGGGAGGGATAGGTGTAGGATGGAGGAGGGCCTCATCACTAGTGACAATACATGATAGAGTGGGAGGGTATGGTGTCTCTTATGTCATGAGTCCTTGGGAAACATTTGGAAGGGATGTAGGATTAGGTAGAGTGATGGGAATGGATGGAGGATTAGGATTAGGGATTTGTGGATTAGGATTAGATGTGGGGATGGGATTGTATGGAGGACTAGATGGAGGATTAGGAGTAGGAATTGGTGGATTAGGGTTAGATGGGGGATGGGAATGGACGGAGGATTAGGATTAGGGATTGGTGCATTAGGATTAGATGTGGAGATGGTATTGGATGGAGGACTAGATGGAGGATTGGGATTAGGAATTGGTGGATTAGGGTTAGACGGGGGGATGAGAATGGATGGAGGATTAGGATTAGGGATTGGTGGATTAGGATTAGATGTGGGGATGGGATTGGATGGAGGACTAGATGGAGGATTAGGATTAGGAATTGATGGATTAGGGTTAGATGGGGGGATGGGAATGGATGGAGGAATAAGAGGAGATGGAGGATTAGGGTTAGGGATTGGAGGATTAGATGAGTGGATGGGGATTATATGTAGAACTAGGAGGAGACGGAGGATTATGTTTAGGGATTGGAGGATTAGATGGGTGGGTGGGTAGATGAGGATTATATGTAGAGCTAGGAGGAGATGGAGGATTATTATTAGATGAGTAGATGGCACTAGATGGAGTACTATGAGTGGTTGGAGGACTAGGTGGTCTATGTTTATATGGAAGATTAAGATATAATGCAATGAAAGGGGGAGTGATGTAGGAAGATGCAAATGTGGGGCTAGATTTGGAAGATTGGGATGGTGAGTAATAGTAGGAAGATGTGGATGAAGGATTAGAATGGGGAGATGTGGAATTTATGTAATGATATTTGGATGGGGGATTGTAATAGGAAGGTGTGGATGTTGGATTAGAATAGGAAGATTGAGGTGGTAGACCACCATAGGAAGACATGTATGGTGATTTGGCATAGAATGGTAGGGATGATGGATTAGGATAAGGATATTGAGATGGTGGATTAAGATAAGAAGAATATTGGGATGAGGGATTGTTATAGGAATGTGTGAGTGTTGGATTAGGATGGGAAGATTGGGATGGGTGATTAAAGTAGATATATTGGGATTGTTGATGATGACGAGGATAAGAGGATGCGGATTTTGGATAGGATAGATGTTGAGAGGGGGGACATGATGAATATTTTGATGGTGAGGATGTTGGATATCCCTTGTTAAGGGTAGCATAAGGACCGTTATTAGATGCAGATGAAGGCATGGTGGGATAGTTCAAAGGATTAGCTAGATTTTGGGAGGCGATTAGAGAGAGCTTGCTAGAAATGATAGAGTCAAGGGGATCTATATAACAATCTTTGTGATCAACAAGATTTTTAGTATCGTCATCAACGTAGTTAGGATTCCCCTTGACTAATATTATTGGTCATGAGAGAGGGGGATAAGGATTCATGATGGATACAAATTAGTAGGAAAGAATAGATAATGGATAGAGAACTAGGATGGATTGGAAGCTCATATGGGGATTGAATGAAAGCTTTGATTAGGATGATGGGATTAATGCTCATATTAGAACTGGATTGGGGCTTAGATTGGGATTGGATCAAAGCATATGATAGGATAAGTTTGTTTTGAATTGGATGATGAATTAGGATTGGTTGATGGAAAGGATCCTAAACCCGATTCCAAAATCACCCTAGGTGACTTAATACATTGGTTGATTAGATTCAAGGACTGAACCAATGATCACAACATTGAATTCACCTTGAGATGGAAAGGGATTGATTTGGGCCAATGATACCGACTTTTAACACAAATCTACCACAGGATAGAAGCAGATTGATTAGGTTGAAGACAATGATTGATATGTAAGATAACGATCAAACTTAACGCCTTGGTCAATTAGGGGGATAACTCCTAAAACAAGGTTTAAGGGACTTTGTGTTGAAATATGATGAATAAAAAGATGGCGGGTGATGTCAAAGTGATCTTCCAGAAAGTGAAAATGTTTAGGTCATATGTGGTCAAATGGCGAAACGGGTTCCCCTAGTTATGAAATGAATAATGTGAATGAGAAATGAAAGTTTAGAAGGTTAAATGGAGACTTGAAATGGTCAAATGGATGTTTAGAAAGGTTAAATGGATGTTTGGAATGGTTAAACGATCGAACGAAGGCTTGAAATGGTCAAACAAGGTGAAATTGTTTGTTCAGGAGGGCGTATCCGCCCTTTTGCAGTCAAAACAGTGAATCGGGGGGGCAAATTTGCCCCTCTACAGAAAAATAGTGAACCAGGAGGGAAAATCCGCCCCTCTGTAGAAAAACAATGGACTAGGGGGGCAAATCCGCCCCACTGCAGTGAAATAGGAACTTGGTTTGGATGAGAAAGATTATGGAAAGGACTTGAAATGACACAATGAGACTGACTTATCTAAAATTTACTGGTTTCTCAAAAAAGGATACTTTAAGCAAGCACAATCCTATGATTAATGTTAAGGGTATGGCCAACAAATGTCTTAATTTAGGATGCACAAGGTTTCTAAGGAGTCCTCGATATACTCTCGGTATGTGAGGCCCAGACCGTGAACACCAACCCATCACAAGCATGAGTCGGTAACCCCAATGAGATACTGAAGGACTCAAACCAACTCTTCATGTCTATTTAGGTATCACCCTAGCTTCGACGCTCCGCCAGACATGACATGACTGGATTGGGGTACAGCTTTGGCTCTCCCCCCTTTTTATACCCCGCGGGTATGCATGGTTGGGATTGTCCCTTAGGGTGATGAAATCCCCAAGCAGGTCCCTGTAAAAAGAAGGCACTAATCATTTCCAAATACTCCCGAGGTTCACACAAAGTGAAAGGGGAAGGTGAAAACAAATTAATGCCCCCTTTGGGTAACACAAACATAGGCACACCACACAGTAAGTATTACTTCCTCCTAATTAAACTATGTGCCTAGATGAAAACAACAATAAAAGACTCTTAAAATCTTAGTAAATTAACGACCCTACAAACAAATGTTAGTTGTTTTATCCTTCATCTTTTGTGAATAACAAAAAAATATTGCAAAGTATTGTAATAAATCCAACTAAACCCACAAACAAGCAAGGTTAGGGGGTTAAAACTTCAAAATAGCAAAAAACTGAGCCAAAAACAAAGCTAAAATGCTTGTTTTTACCTTCAAGAATGTGTTATTTAGGGAAAATCCACCCCTCTACAGTAAAAAATGTTGGAACGATAGGGCAGCTCCGCCCCTCTGCAGTGAAGAATGTTTAAACAACAAGGCAAGTTCGCCCCTCTACAGAAAATTATCAGAAATAATGAAATAGCAAGGCAAGTTCGCCCCTCTAAAGAAATATTGTCAGAAACAATGAAATAGAAGAGCAGGTCTACCCCTCTACAAAAGTTTTGTCAAAAACATTGAAATAGTAGGGTAGGTTCACGCCTCTGTAGAAAAATTGTCAAAAATAGTGAAATAGCAGGGAAGTCCGCCCCTCAGCAAAAAAATTATCAAAAACAGTGAAATAGCAGGGCAGGTTTGCCCCTCTGCAGAAAAATTGTCAAAAAAGTTGGAACAGGAGGGCAAATCCGCCCTTCTACTGAAAAATTGTCAAAAAAGTTGGAATAGGAGGGCAAATCCGCCCCTTTGCAGAAAAATTGTCAGAAAAGTTAGAACAAGAGGGTAAATCCGCCCCTCTGTAGCACACGGGAGGGAAAGTCTACCCCTCTGTGACCTAGACCTACAAATGACTTTAACAACATCAAACGTGAAATAAAGAGACTCATTTGTGGGTCCCACCGGTGTGCCAGAAATGTGATCCCTTAAATGTTCTAACCTATTCTAAGATGCAAAACTAACTAATGATGCACTAAAAGGAAAAATACAAGAAATACACCTCAAGATTAGCCTAAGGAATATCTATATAAAAAAGATAAACAAAACAAGAAGATAAATTGTTATACCTTTTGTGTTGCTGATTTCCTTGGTTGGCCCTTGATTTTTGAGAGTTTGTGTGCTCCTTGGATGGAAAATGAGATCAAATATGCAAGGTGATATGCAAGATGAATGAGGACATGGTAATGGTGAACTTAAATGGTATGGTGAAGGCAAGAAATGCTCAAATGGAAAATTTGCAAGAGTTTGGTAGAAAAAGTCTGATTCTTTAAAATGAGAGGAACGAGGGGGTGTTTATAAAGGGATTTGAATTCTCTAGAGAATTCAACAGTTGAGATTAAACCAACAAGGTCAAGATGGATGGCTATGGTGAGTTGAGGAATCACAAGCCCTCACATCTTGATATGTGGAATGTGAGATGGCTTAGGGTGAGATGATGTGGGAGTGAGGTGGAAGAAAAGTACATGATGTGGAGGAAGGGAAAGTACCTTGGAAAAGAGATGATGTGACCTCTCAATGATCACATGGCGAAGAGAAGAATCTTGGGTGAATAAAAATGAATTAAAAATTCACATGCTTGAGAGAGTTTAATGGATAAGAGAGGTTTTCCAAAGATATGGGGATTTTCCACATGTGAGTGATTTGACAAGTCTAAAGTTCTAGAAGTCTTTGGCACATGTGATGTGACAAGTCAAAGCTTCTAGAATTTGCATGGGGGAGACAAGATTCCTTGGAAGGATAAAAGTGACTTAAAATTCACATAGGGAAGAGAGGAGCCTAGGATGAATAAATGTGAATTAAAAATTCACATGGGAAAGGGAGTCAAGGCCAAGAAAGGCAAGTGGAAAGGTTGACTAAAAAAGGTATGCTAAATGTGGCTAATGACCTTGATTAAGGTTGTGCAAACACAAGATTAGGAAAATTAATGAGAGATTAGAAGCAAGTGGGAGATTATGGAGGATGTGACACTAATCTTAATTAAGTGGTGTACATCGTAATCATAGATTAATTTATTTAATCCAGATTAGATGAGGATTATGGAGGATGTGATAAGGAGAGAGAAGGTGAGGAATTAAAAATTGATTTTTAATCAAAAGATTAAGTGACTAAATTAAATAAATTGTCCTATTTATTTAATTTAGAGAAGAAAAGGTGTAAGGTAAATTATTTAATTATTCAATTACATACTTTAGGAACCTTAGGTAGAAAATGAAATAATGATTAAATAAATTATTTAATCATTATTAATAAAATAGATGAATAGAGTAGATGATTTTGACCATGTGGAAGTGGTCAAATTTGGATGTCTACAATTATAAATGCAATAAACCAGGACATATTTCAAAAGTATGTAGAAGCAAAAAGGGAAAACAGTCTCTTCCAAAAAAGAAGAATGAACCTGAGAAGAAACTTGAAAAAGAAGAAGTTATGCAAGAAATGAGTAAAGTATGAAAAAATAAAAAAGATTCAAAGAATACTAATGCATCTATACCCTCATCCAGTGTAGATGATTCCTTGGGTAACTAGACCTAGCATGGTCTTAGGGGGAGCTTTAGCATAAAATCCTTAAAACCCCCTGATTGCAAGCGTGTCAGATCCATGACATGAAGTAAATTTATAAGTAATTAGTATGCAAATGTTTTGGAAAAGAAACCGGAAGAAAAGAGGCTTGTATGCTAGTTTGCAGAGCACATTAGGGTTTTCAGCCCAACTAAGAAAATTTGGGAGCTTTTTGAATTCCAAGTGCATTAAATGTGAATTAGGGCATCACATTAATCTATAAAGAAAAATTATGAGGGAATTTTGATCATTTGTGCATTTGAAAGAAGTAGAGAATGAATTGGAGTGATTTAGATTGAAATGAGGTGTGATTGGTGCAAACCCTAGGTTCAACTATTTGCGAAGAAAAAGGTATTTTTGATTCCATACTACTGTGAGCTTGTGGAAATTATTTCTTGAAAATTTTTAAGTGTTCGGAATATAGAAAATGGCAACTCCTATAGTTTTACAAACAATAGAAAGACCTAGTCCCTCCTACAGAAAATATTCGATAAAGGTCTTCGAAGATGACCCGTTGGGCACCTTCTCTTTGATTCCTCACGGTGTCATGCTGATACAGGATACAAAGATGTACATTAGAGTTAAGTTAGAAGAATTCAATCATATTAAACTGATTGATATATGGATGAATGAACTCACTGATGATAAATTTTGGATAAAACCTGAATACTCAAATCTTATGACAATGAAGTTGGACTGTTGGAACTATTTTCCAAACTTTAGTTCTACCGTGGATGACCCGTATGTAAATCCGGTTCTTAGTAGAATACATAATCAATTCTTATGGACTAATGAGCCACACTTGATAAACAAGAAAGCAATTAAAGTAATCACCGAAATCTGGATATTGGATTAGTACCTGTGTTGAAGGTAGTGAAAAATGAAACGATATCAAATCTCATCGGTGCTACTTATTACAAAAGGGCTCTAGCGACAAAACTTATTAAAAACCCAACCGTGAAGTATGCATCTATAATGATTGGCCAAAAAATCCACTTCACCAACAAAGAGAACTTTGTGTTTGCCACAACTATCTATACTGGTTATGATATGTTTGTAAATTGTACAAGCTATCATCTATGTGAGCTTCTTAGGAAACAACTGCTTTAGAACCTGAGGATGTCAAAGGAAAAGAAGTACCCTTTTAAGTTTGGTTCTCTAATTATATTTCTATTATTCTACTTTCTAAGAATGCTTCCAGGAAAATCTAGAGCTATGTGTTGGGATCCATCTCGACCTATTTCCCATCAGATCTTTGAGCACATGAGGAATTTGGGTTATGTGAAAAATGTAGCAAATTCCATGACAACATTTTTTTTTGTGTTTAAGAAGAATATAAATGAAAGAGATAGAATTCCAAGAAAGATTGTGGAGAAATACAAAAATGAGATTATATTTCATGTATCTTCTGATGAGTGTATGATAGAAGCAGTTGAACCCCGAACCATCTGGATTCGGCCTCTGGGTTATGAAGTTTCAAAAGAAGATGTTGAAGGATATGTGCAACTTCTGTTGAAGAGTCCTAAAGATCCGAATGAACCCCATATTGGTACTTATGCAGAGAAATACAGGGAATTGTGCTTGGAGCAAAACAAATCTCAAAGTAAGAAAAATGTGGAGAAAATGCTTAATCAATGTTTCACACCTGAATAGTTAGCTTTCTCCATAAGTCTATTGAACTACCTAATTTAAGGAGATCTGGTAGGACCCCTCCTTCCATACCGACTTTTGGACCAGCTACAATGAAGTCTATGCCCAACACTGCTGATAAAGGCAAAGGCCAAACTCCTTCTGAACCTACTACTAGATCAGGAAAAAGGAAAGGTGTTCCTCTGGTAGCCCCTATAAAATGAAGAAAATAAAAGGCTACTAGAGAAAAGAATATGAGTGTTATAGATGATTAGGAGGAAGAGGAAGAAGATCCTGTTGCAAGATTGACAAGAAAAATAAGGGTAAGTGTCTCCTTTGGTGAAGGTGCATCACAGGAAACCAACAAAGTTCAATATGTGTCATCTTCAGATGATGTTGATGAACAAGATGGTCATGAAGCAAAGATGACCAAATTCTCAAAGGAAGTTCCATTGGACCAAGAAGAGAAAAAAGCCTCTCTGGTAAGACTCGGTTCCCCTCTTAAACTTGATGTTTTGGTAAATAATTTGGTGAATCAAGATGATATGGTGAAATCCACTGCAAAAGTATTTAATTTAGTAGGAAAAGAGGATAAATAAACAATAATTTTGGCCATCATCAAATATGTTATTATTTTGGAAGCCAAATGGGATAACATCATGTATGATGTTCATGAAAATTTGTGGGAAAGACTGAGGAAAAGGAGAGTAGACGTAGTTGAGCTAGAGGAGAAAATAAGAAACAAAGCCTATAAAGAAATAGCACCCTCTCTAACTCCGGATAACTTAGAATATTTAAAAAATATTTATGCTAAAATTTCTAGGGAGAAAAGAAGAGTCAATACCCTGATGACAAAAGATAAGAAAGAAATCAAAGAAATGAGGAAGGAAACAATAAGAATTATCAGAGACACAGTAGAAAAGTATGGCATGATTGGTGCATCTAGTTCGGCCTCTGAACCTAGAAAAGAAACTTCTACAGAAGTTGTGGAAGAACTTCCTTCCGATGCTGCTAATGATAATGAACCTCTGGAAGTGAATGGCAATAATGTCCCTACGAAAATAGGTAGTATAAATGTTCTACCGGAAATCAATGTTGCCAATGAAAATCCAAAAAATTAAAAACTTGTTGGAGAAAATGCAAAAGTTCATGTTGCTACCCCTCTGGTACACCCCGGTGAAGGAGATAAAGATAATGAAGAAGAAGAGAAAAGGGAAGAAGAAGGAAATGGAAGAGAAGAATGCAAAAGATGAAAATGTAGAAAAAGGGAATGTTGAGGAAGAAAAAGTAGTGGAGGAAATAGAAAATAGAAATATGGGATCTGTTGATATCGCTGAAAAGAATGAAGAAGTATCCCAACAAGTTGTAGAATCATAGAAGTCCACTGGAGAATCCTCCTCTGGTGATGATGTCTTGAAGGGACTGTTGTCAATGCATATTAGATTCCAACCGATAATTCCTCTAGAACTCCTACAACTTCCAATGAATCAAGGTTATGCCGACCTGAACAAGATTTCTCCAGTACATAAATTGGTGTTAGGTGATGTATTCCATGAATCTAACAGGAGAGAAATCTTATAAATGCATTAGAAAGGGACTAAGCTCATTGAAGATGTCATTAAGGCCCTCTAGGATGTTACTCTAGATACATATGTTAATAATCCCTCTTTGGTTGAGAACTTGAAGCTTCTATTGGAATCCTTCAATGAGCATGCTATAAAACTTGTTGAGAAAACAAAATAGGATGCAGAGGAGAACATGAATGAGAAAAAGTTGTTGATCCTTCATGAAAAATGTGCCTCGACACATGCCAATGTAGAGAAGAGCCTTGAAGTAGTGAAGACTTGTGAAGTTGAAGCTAATTTTGTGCTTACATACTATATAAGGTGGCCTGATGCCACTCAAAGAATAAAGTATCTCATGGACTCCATTGAGTCCCAGTTGACCACTGTCTCTGACACCTATAATGCATCAATGGACAAAGATAGATCAACTTGGAATGTTATTTATGTGCACAAAGAAA
Organism: Sequoiadendron giganteum; assembly: GCA_007115665.2. NCBI lineage: Eukaryota > Viridiplantae > Streptophyta > Pinopsida > Cupressales > Cupressaceae > Sequoiadendron > Sequoiadendron giganteum. The sequence continues at coordinate 253,963,409 of CM021108.1, read as the reverse complement.
ATTTCTTTATGTTAGATAAGTAGAAAGAAGAGATAATCAGAAAATTCGGCTAACTTGGTGAAAATGTGAGAATGGAGTATGCCCCAATAGCCAATTCCTTGGCTAATGCTGACAATTTGGACAAGATAAATATGACCCCGAATACTTTGGATGAAGCTAAAGAAAATTTTATTACTTTAGAATCTTTGAACAAGTTGTTGGTATCTGCTAAAAAGAGTTGGGAGGATGGATAAATGTCCTGGAAAAGCATTCTATAAGAACTGTAAAATGCTCTCGACTCCGGGTAAAATCTCTTTCTATTTTTAAACTACATGAGATAACTCCTCAAGGGAAGTTTATAAATTTGATTTCATGTGTTTGAACATTCCAGACCATGTGTATGTATCGTTCATGTTTTTTTGTCATTTGACATTTGTCCTTGATGTCAAAGAGGGAGAAGAGGAATGAGAAGTAGAGCATAGTCTGTACAGTTTTGTGTATTCTTTTTGGCACATGTTTCCATCAATGACAAAGGGGGAGATTGTTGGAAGAATCAAGATCATATCCCTTGTTAACAATTTTGTTGTCATTGATATCACCATCATATATGAGTTGTAACTAAGTCATGTCAATCTGGTATTCTGAATCGGTAATACAGGACCAACCTTCGGTAATTTTCTCTAGAATCCTCTCTTGTAAATTGCTGCTACTTCAAGTTTTGGGAAATGGTCTATGACTGAGAAATGCACACATGAAAAAGAACTCATGAGCACAGTTGTTCATAGTCATCTCCAATATCATTTTTGTTGTAAATAATTTTGCTATTAGGTCTATTGTTGGCCGACCTATCAAGTGGATAAAGATGTAATGGATTAATTTTTTTTTGTATAATCCATGCTGACAAGCTATAGTGTGCCACACATTTGAAATGTTGTTAATTCAGCCTGATTGTTATCCTTAATAATCAAATATATATATGCAAGATGTTTTTATAGAATTGAAGATAAAGATGTGTATTGGATAGAGCGAATATTAACAGACTACAGATGGGAGCGAAAAAGGTGAAGTGTAATCTGCTAGCATGTGAATTCATCTGAATTACAAAGGAACTGAATCTGCACTTGAGGTGTATCTCTATCAGTTCATTCTAGCAGTTAGCCATTTTTTTATTTCATTTTTGTAGGCAGTGAGCCTCCCATTTTGGACAATGAGTCCTATCAGTGAGCCACCCTTTTGTAATATCTTATAACTGGTTATACTATATTATGAGTTAATCCTCACTGTGGTTTTTCCAACTCTGGGTTTTCCACATAAAAATTTTGGTGTCTCTTGTGTTATGTGTTTTATGTTTTGTTGATGATTATGCCTATCTTAATTATCATATGCTTTGGATTGATTGGATGGTACTTTTTCAATAAGTTTAAGAATATACTGATTCACCCCCCCCCCCCCTCTCAGTATACTGGATATTTAACAGACCCCCCTTCTTTTTTCCCTTTCTTTTCTTTCTACTTGCATTGGTGTGTTTCTTTTGGAGGAAATGGTAAAATGAAGGTCTTGCTCCAAAATTCCCGAGTCCCGCTCAAATTGATGTCTTCCTTGGTTTTGGGTGTTTGCAAATATTTTTCCCCGTGGCTTTATTGATTATTTGGATTCCCAATTTTTTGGTTATCGGGTGTTGTTTCTCTAAGTGTGATGCATCTTTTGCAAAGCTCACATTGTTCTCGACTAGTCATTATACCCAATGAGTTTCACTCAGGAGAAGTTAACCTGAGTGTGCATGTGCTAGCACTTCTCTGGTTAAGCCCACTCATGGGTTTTCTTTTCTTTAGAACTAGAAATTGGAAGTTTTAGGAACCGAGTTCATTTTGAACCATAATGATCTTTCTTTTTACCCAAACCTAGGTATCCTTTGCACCCAATTCTCAAAAACCCGGTAAGTGAAAACCCTGACCCCGATAACTCTTTTGGACTGTGTGCTAGATGTTTTTTAGTCCTATTGCCAGTTAGTCACTCAACATCCAAGTTGGACGCTTCCTCTGATGTTTTTGTCCCACGAGGACTAATGTGACACACAAGCGTGCCACGTCTACACCTATGTGTTGTCCTTTCAAAGGTGGGCCTCGACACAGGAATCAAGGATTTAGTGATGTGAACCCTAATCTTTCATGATTGCACCTTTATTCAGGGTAATTAATGCATAGTAAAAGTAATTAATATAGGTGGCGAACACCATATGTACTTGGCACCACCTCGAGCATATAGTTGCTTCCACAATGGTGGAGCTATTAAATTCTTGCAATTGTGAGTTTATTTATCCTCGGCTCTAATTGGTTGGGTTTTGGGTTTTACAAATGAGTCTAGGTCATAGGTGTTCTTTTCGAAAATTGACTTATTATTAATGGTGGTTGATCGTTTAAGTGAGTTCTTAATCCCTTTTTGGTCGTGACTTTACTGGCCCCTCTTTACCTGTCCTTTTGATCTTTTGCATCTTGACAGTATTGTATTTTTCCATAGTGTCAGGTTGATAAATTGTTTTAGATTAACCTCTAAAAAATCTTTTCGACCTCGAGGGTCATTTCCTCGTCCACCTAGTCAGTCCCCTTTTAATAAATAACTTTTTCGCATGTGCAGATTGCATAGCCGTTGGATAAAGTGATCTTCATCTGGACTGTTCCTCGTAGACCTAGCAAGGTTTCCTACTGACGTCATAAAAGTGGTGTGAGGCATGTGAGATGTTTCCACCTATCACATTTGATGGTGGGGACCAATTTTGTTTGCCAACTTACAATCGATGTTGGTGCTGACAGTTGTTTCTTTATCGACGCATCGTGGTCCTCCCTCGCTAACCTCGCACAATTAAAAATTCAGTTTTAGTAATGTTGCAAGGTAAGTGAATTTTTGACGCATGGACATTGATGTTGTACGATGGATGACCAAGGTGGGGCTCATTATGTGCTGATGTGGTGCCTGATAGGTGATTTCTTGTTCACCTAAAGACTAGTGAATTGACATGTCATCTTCAAACTGTTTTGACTCAATCTAAGTCGTTCTCCTGGCCTACATTGTTTTTGATCAACGAATCGCATTTGAAATAAGTTGGTGTTGTACTATAGCCATTTTATCTTGCACGAGTGAATAGTAATAGTCAAGTTCAACTCTACTGTCATAATTAAATGCTAAAAGATTAGCGAATTGCTATTTTTGTGCATATTTCCATGTTGAAGAAAAATTGCCTGGTGTCGAGCGAAGCAAGTCATCTTTGTGATTTTCTAGCCTCAATGTCATTCATGTTTTGCAAGTAAATACATAAGTAACACGTATACCATTTCTTGAGTTTTCAGAAGGTTTTATGGTTGCTTGAAGAACCATTATCAATTGTTTCTTCTTTTGTTCCTGAAAGATTGTTCGAGTACATTTTCTTTAAAGGATCTTAGAGCTTGTCATGATAATTGTTGAGGTTTATAGAATTGTGAAGCATTTTATGCTTAAAATTATAGGGTGCAAGTTATAACTCTAAGATATATATAAAAACCCTAGCTCGAGTGATTCTATCTTGTATAAATGGAACCCAAAATACTAGGCCTGAAGCTCTAGCTCTGAGGCCACTACCAGACCCTTTTCCCAGGACATCACAGATTTATTAAATCCTTCTACTAGAAAAAGGCTTGAGGGAAAAGCTTTGTTCTATGGGTCGTTGCTCGTCGAAGGATTAACTAACAAGCAATGTGAGGCTCAGGATGTTGAATTACCATATATTGGATGGTAGTTGTTCTCAAACTAGTTTGGGAATAGAAATTTATGTGTTCCTTTATGTAACCCATGGAGGTTGGATTTGGGAAATCTGGTGATTCCTAATGTCTACTTGGATGTAGAATTATTAAAGGATATTTTTGTGAGGTATGACCCTATAACCAGAGTTGTTAGAACTCATTCTGGGTCAGAAATGGTAAGGATAACCAGGGAGGAAATTGCAGAAATATTTGATCTACATGAATGGAATCAGGATATGGTTGCCATAAATATCGAGGCCTTTAGAGAAGAATACAGAAACACCAAGGGTTTGTTCAGAATATCTCTTTTGGTACCTCATTTGGCAACCTCGGGAAAGGAAAGGCTAAGAAGCAGGTGGTAATTGGCAAGAATGAGCCAAAGCCTTTTCATGTAAACTATTTCTCTACCTATTTCAAGAAGACAGTTTGTTCTTTGTGCCAAATTCTAGGAATCAGTTTGAAGAACATTCTGCCTACCGATGTCATGTACATGGTTGTGAACATTCAACATCCAGGTTTTAACGTGGTATATGATTTTTCCACTTATTTAGCAGAGAAGATGCGTGGGTATCTAGTGGCTTTAAAGGAAGGAAAGAAGTTGGTTGGTTTCAAATGGTATTCCTTATTGATTCACATGTTTCTATATAAGGGCCAGGTAGTGTTTGAAAAGGATATGGAATTGAAGAAAAAGGAGGGTAGTACTGAAATTCCTGTCCAATATTGGACTAGGATCCTTGGTATGCATGATCACAATTTTGATTATGTAACGTTCCAAAATGTCTTTGGATCCAAATTGAAGAAGGCTCTTGTTCTTGACCCTCCCAGGATTCCTAAAGAGATTCATGATTTCTTGAGGCCTGTTAGCTCTCAAAAACGTAGGCCAGATGCCTCAAGAGGATGCCAATCTCTTGGTACGCTTTAGGGTAACAGACAAGGTTAAGGAAACTCAACCTTCTACTCTTTAGGTGTTGTTGGACCTAGGTGGGTATACCTATTTGAATCGAGCAGACTTAACTTTTAAATCTTCTCCATAATACCCCAAATTTTCCACAATGGCAAGTTTGAAATGAACAAAATGAGACAGAATTGGTAATAATTGAAAACCAATATCCAAGAAACTAAAACCTAATAAAAGAAGAAAAGTGAAATGAAACTAAAACGAAATGAAAGACCGGTGCCTTATAGGGTTTATGGAGTCAAGAAAATCTAAAATAAGTCCATTTTGTTCTGGAAAACATTCAAGTTGCTTAGCCTTTTATCTGGTTTATAACTTGTATAAACATGCAATATTTATGACTACTGAGTTCTTCTTAATAATCCTAATTTATATTGCCTAATTATTATGATCAATTCAAAGGATTTAATCTTTACTAGAAAGAAACAATTAATCGATCATACAAGTACAACAAATGCGCATCGATGAACAATGTAAAAACTCATTTACGTTAATTCAAATAACCAGGAAACACCATTGAGGAGACAACTTCAATAAATACCATAAACAACTGATACCAGAAAATGTCACGCCATCATATTAAATTTTCATCTTGATATCTCCATGATTTACATATACTACCAGTCTCATCTTCTTTCAAAGAAAAAATTGTATCTTAATGTATCTACTCTATCTTCTATTCTATTCTACGCCTTTTACATTTCCTTCCAAATGGACATTTATATATTGGGAATATGAAAGGACGCATCCCTTCAGAAATAGGAGAAAACAAGAATATAAAACAAAGACACAGAATGATTAAGCTCTAGTTAACCATAAGTGAGTCATGGCAAGGTAATCTAAATAATCCTGGCAGTTAAAAGTATCTGCATCCTCAACTGCATTCCGGATCACAGTTTCCATCTTGATCATTTCTTCAATCTGCTCGCTCACTTCTTCTAATGTTGTATCCTTTGTAGCTGATGTCTTCATAATTTCCTTCAGGACCGTATCACATTCGTTCCTCCACCTAGTGGCATCTTTCAATTCCCCTTTACCATCAGAGAATACAATTACAGTCATCTTGGCAGCTTCAACCAATCCCTTTTCATCCCCGAGCAATTCCTCGTAGAATTTTTGATGGCGACTGATAATATTGTTTGCAGATTCAAGTGCAGTACTACCAGCCTCTTCTCATGTGGTCAATTCATGAAATTTATCCATAATCCGCTCATTCATCCTCTCATGCTCCTTCACCGCATCCAAAGTAGAAGAATACTTTCCCCACAATTGATTTAACCAGGATGTTAAAATGACCTGTCTTTTCTTAACAATGGTTGTAATGGCATCATACTTTCCTTGACTATAAGCACTTGTCCCGACCCAATGATCTTTTGTCTGAGAGCTTTCTCCTTGAGTGAGCATTTTGGTTGGAACTATTGGAACACCAACGAAGTCTTTCAACTTATCATTCTCTCTTAGCAGTCTCTCATTATTTTCCTTATAAATTTCTCTTTCCCTTATCAAAGCCTGAATCTGTGCTTTATTCAGTTTGGCAATATCAATTCCAATCTCTGCAGTAACCATAGGATTAGCCTCTCCAACTTTTAAGGTCATGACATGACCAAATGCCTTTTCTGTGTCAATCACTATTGATTTCCTATGGGGTGGGTATAAAGCCCATATCATTAATGATCCTTCATTAGTGTTGAATTTAGAACCTGCATATATCTTTGTCACCTTATCCTTATCCAATTTATGTGCAGTATTACTATCTTTTAAGAAACTATCAAACACTAATGCAGAATTTAAATCAAGTCTAGGAAAGATCATTATGCCAGCATTCTCCAACATTTTTCTCCCCTTTTCAGGAGTCATATTCATCATTTCATCATCCACACATCTCTTTAATTGATCCAAGAGTTGCTCTTCATTCACAGAAGTGATGGCACCGACTCCTTCTCTTATTTCCTTTCCCTTCTATTTGTACAAAAATGCTTTAAACTTTGGAGAATTTATAAATTCATTATCTAAGACAAATGACCTGTATTCCATATGTCTTGCATCAACATCACCACTTTCAAGGCTCTGTTCCCTAATCGGGCAAACATACTTCTGAGTCCTCAGCCTAGATACTTTCTCTATTATGCTCTGTGGCACTTTATTTGTTGGAGTTTCCTCACTCCCAGAAGACAAGTTTCCTATATCCTGCAACCCCTGATTATAACTTTCAACCACTACCTCTGCTTCTTCTTCATCTAGATTTCTGATCATGTCATCAAAAGGATAAGGTACATGCTAATACCTTCCAAAATTAATCCTTTCCTTGGCTGAATTGATATACCCTTCAGGATCAAGAATTTTCCTAGGTGGCCCCCTTTTCATACCATAGTGCAACAATCTATCAAGAATTGAGTTATATCCTTCTTTAGCTAACACGGTGAAATCACCAAAACATAATGTACTAGGCATAAAAGCCTGTTTCCCATAAGAACTGAAAAGCATCACATTGCTGAAATCTAATTGTCTAACAATTTCCAAATAAGAAATTCTATTTGGAACTATCCTTGGCAAAATAAAAGGGGCATTCTCAAACCCATACACCCTGATCATTGTGGCTCCTTCCAAACAATACCAATCACCCCAGTTATGATCAATTGGCCCATTGAAATCCTTTGGTCGAAGAAACCTCTTAATCTCAACAGTTAATGAATAATTACAAGGATACCTATACAATTTGTAAAAGGTTTTCACAAAATACTCTTTAAAATGAATGAAACTAGACCCAGCAAACCTGCTATCCCAAATGGCAGTCCACAATTGAACAGGCAATGCTTCACCCTCTTTACCAACTTGAGAAATTCTCATCTCTAAAGGCCACACTCCCAACTCTTGTCCATAATACAGCACCAAGTGCATCAACAATGAATAATGTCTTAAATGAACAATAGAAGCTCCACTCTTTATGGCCACCAACCCTGAATCAAGCTCCCTGGCAATATATGAAGCAAAATCAAATGGCCTGGAGTTGTGATATTGAATATCTGTTGTGATAATCATTGGTACAATCGACATGAGCTCCGGGGCATCCATCCCCAACACTTGAAATACTGAAAAGTATGTGTACTTCATATAAGGCTCAAACAGATCTACATGATAAGGAGGCCCCTCAAATTCTTGCAAAGGTTCTAACTTGTTACCCTTTTTAATCCTATGGATAGGCAACCTCCAACCCTTATATATTGTATCCATTCGTGAAAACTCTTTCTCCAACTTCTCACAACTGATTTCCTCATTACAAAACCCTTCCAATTTGAAAACCTTGCCTATTGCTTCCTTGGACACATATATCTGTGGCTTTCCAGATGGGTCACATATAGCCTTCTGCTTTGGATCATAGTTATCAGCAAGCAGTTTTATCAATTCTGCATTTACAAATACATTAGGGCACACCAGTTTCCGTACATTTAATTTCCTTGGGTTGCAGACTAGTTCAAAACGGTTTCTTCTATGATAATGGAAATTAAAAAGCTCATAACCCCTTATTGCAGTCCAGTCATCACTTATGAACTTACACTTTTCATCTAATTTATCTATCTCTACCCTAAGCTGTGCAGACCTCCTTGCTTTTGGGCCTGAGCCAGGTAGCTGATCAATAAGATCCTGATTTAATCTCCTCTCAGTACCCTCTTGCTCTGTATCAACTTTTTGCTTCTTTCCCTTTGACGAACTAGTCATAGCAAGCTTTCTACCCCTACCCTTTCCAGAACTAGAGGACTCCATTCTAAAACTTTATATAATCAAAATGCAAAAGCCAAGGAGTAATCACTTACAGTTTTCTGCTCGAGCTTTTCAGACTGAAAATCATCCTGGTTCTCTGTTCAGCACGCCAATTCTCCTGCAATCAACTTGGAACTGAAGAATTGATTCAATCTCTACTGTTATATTCCGTCGCACCATTAATGAAGCACGAATGAACACCAACTTGAAACTGGCACTGTCGCATCAAATGTCTTTTTGGTAAGAGATTTTCAAATCTGGGGCGAAATCCCTTCTCAACGTCTATTGCATCTTTCGCCAGGACAAAAATGTAGTCTTATCGACACCTAGAATCCAAAAATAATGAATGTTGCTCATGTTTTACATGTCGCTGTAACATTCTGAGTCAGGGAGACGTTACATAGACCTCACTGTCTCACATCGATATGCATTCCCTTCAAACTATAGTCGCTAAGAAAATTTTACCCTTTGGCTGATGAATTATCACTTCGACATATCCTCTGAATTGTCTCGCTGAAAAATCTACAAATGAAAATACACTTTCGGCAAGACAATCAATCTTCAGGAAGACTCATACCGATACCAAATGTCCTACCGAAAACATCTCTACAGATTACTCCCACTCGGTGAGACTCTCCCCGAATTTCTTGTCGGTATAACACTCTGACCTCGGAGTAGCTCACGCTGAAAGATTCCTCTCCTGGCAACACATATCTCCATCGGCATATCTTCTGAATCAGCAAGACCCCAACACCTTTTCCAACAGTCCCTTGAATCCCCCTATATTAAGTTTGGCAAGACAAGAGTGACCTCGCCAATACCTTCCCCAAAGACACAAGTCTTACCGAAAACTTTGCTTACGAGTCAATTGGCAAGACACAATGATGTTGCTATGACTTCATGCCGATACTCATTAGTTTGGCCGAAATGACCCCGCCACATTACTAATCGGCAAGACCGACAGAGTTAATTGTGACATTATGATGACACCCCAACATATGCTGATATGAATCTTCAGAGTCGCTGAAACAAAAGGAAAAGTCATGTCGACTATCTACAACCAATACATATTAGTGAAAATATATCTCGGGGAGAATTTTACCATGTTTTGTTGATATGGTTTAATTTGGAATGAGAAAAGGTAACTAGACTAAACCTGGGTCATATGACATAGAATACGCAAGACAATGCAAAGAGGGGATTTTATGCTTAATGTAAGGACTAAATGATGGAATATTCATGAATGCAATAGATTGTAAAAATTCAAAATTTTATAGTTCTAACAAGGCCAATGGAGAGAATGCCTAAATTAAAATTGACACATAATTGGGGGAATATAATCCCTTACCCTAATACAATAATTTTTAGAGTTTATGGAACAAATGTCAACCCTTATTTTTTTTCGAAGTATGTGCCTCTAAGAATTGGTTTTCCGGAAATCATGAGACATTTGGGGTGTGCTCAAGAAGTTCATATGCCAGCAGAATAGAAGAAAGGGTCTTTCTTCCCTGAGTATACAAATTGCAGATTTTGTTATGGCAAAGGGAGAATGGAAGGATTTGTACACACTACTTAGACCTTATGCATTCAAGACTGTATGCCCTAGGAATCATGATCCTAAGGGTTTTATCTCTCAAATGAAGGCTAAGCATCGGGCTGGAAATTTTGTCCATAATTTTTACTTTCCTGAAGATATTATCAAGAATATTTTTGATGTAGAAGAAAAAGATGAGAAAAAGGCAAAATACCTCACCTTCACCAAGATGGTGAAGAGCAAACAAGAAAAGATACCAGCTTTCAATCCTATACCCGATATTAATGGTGAATACAAAAGGGCTATGTATGCCATCGACAATTTTGAGAGTTTTGTGGGAATTTTGAAAGATGAACGGGTTGTGGAAGAGAGGGCAAAGTCACAAAATATTGAGGAGTACCCTGAAGTAAGGTTGGAGGAGAGACCTACTTATCAACCTTGAAATAAGATAAAGGTTTTCTCTAAGAAAAGGGGAAGCAAGGCTAGTGAAGTTGCTAAAAGTGTTGCACAATCATTTTTGGGGCAATGAGCGCCAAATATTGTTGATTTGGATTTCCCTCCTAGAATTGTTGACCAGACATGTCCTCCATCACCAAAGAGGCAAAAAGTTGAAAAAACAAATTTGGATGATTGTGATGTTGATGAGGATGAATAGATCATTGTTACTCCTAACAAATTGCATCAAGGAACTCCATCTTTCCCACTGGACACTCCATCAGGTTCTAGGGCAGTTGCTCTTAGGTTGGGAAAAGATGAAATAAGGGGAGTAAGAAATAATGATGATCTAACAAGGGAGGCCTGCAGAGATTTCATGATGGATGACTCTTTTATCCAAACCGGTGCTTTTAAATATTTTGTGTGAAGAGCACATGTCTCATTATATGCTGAGAAAGTGGCACAAGAAATAAGTTTGCACCCTGAGCTTCCAGAGAAGGTAATTCAATCTAAAGTTAGAGAACAGATGAAGGAAAAATTCAAAGAAATAACACAAGAGCAGGGCCGAGCATTAGAACAGAAGAGTGGAGTATTGTTACTCCCTGAATGGGATATTGTCGATGTTGTGGTGTTCGATACAATAAGAAGGGCCAATAGGCCACTTCTTGCAACTAATGAAGAAGTTATTCTAGCGCTCAAGGGGTCAACTTTTAGTGAAGAGTGGGATGCTTTCACAATCTGGTCTCTATCCACTAGATCCAAGAAACTAATTGTTGTAGAACCATTTGATTTCAGTGGTCACTTAATTATAAGAAGGATCGTTGATACCCCAGCATTGGATGTTGTTGATATGGTAAATGTTGCCAAATTCACCAAGGCAACTATTGAGGATCTGACCAAGGATTGGGATACTCTTAGAGGATAGTACAATGATGTTAATATTGAATATAATAAGAGTCAACAAAAGGTGGCAGAGCTAGAAACTGAGTTGGCCTTGCTAAAACAATAGATGGAAACATTGAGGTCTCAAGGGCAAGCTAGTTCTATTTGCACTGTGGAACAATCTCAATCCTCTTCACAAGGACAGTCCTTAGCTATTGTTGCATATAACATGGGACAAGTGCCTATTGCAATAAAAAGGGCTAATAGCCCAAGAGAAGGACTCTCTAGGGAGAAATTAATTCAAAAATTTGAGGAATATAAGGAGATGGTGCAGCAAATTTGGGAGTCTGCAGGAAGGAGCAATTCAGTGATTGTGGACACTGTGCTAAAACATTTAAGCAGGAAGGTCTAGGGAAAACTGAATAGTGTTCATTCAAATTATGCTCTAATGTTGCAAGCACTTAGGATGTTCCCAAGAGATAGAGGGGTGGCCACTCTATTGTTGGATAGATGGAGCTCCAAAATTGAGAAATTGAAATTCATGGCAGTGGGAGGAAAACAACATGGGGATAAATATCCTATAGTTATTTCAACCTACCAATTTTTCAAGGGAGTTGTCGAGCAGAAGTTTTAGGGTTATGTTTCCCCTATGGATTTAAAGATCAAAGGGTCAAATACTATATATGATGGAAAGGACTTAACTCCTTTGCCACATATTTTGCATAGTCAAGACGAGATAAAACCTTTGCAGATTTGGAAGGATCAGATAACTAATATCATGATTGCTCAGACCCATGACATATGCAGAAATGCTGACATGGGTATGCTAGAGAATACATTGGAGAAATTGTCATTTGTCATCAGTTTCTTAGAGATCTTTGATTAAAAGGCCATGTCAGTAATGGTGAAATATGTGCCCTATTGAGATAAGATTGATTAGGTTATGGCTCTTAATTGGCCATCCGAGGATGATTTTGAATTATGGAAAAAGGTGTCTACAGACGAATTTGAAATATGAATATTATGTGGGAAATGCAACTTGGTCATGTATAATACAGGTCTGGCCTCAGAGGTTATATTGGAAAATATGCATTCTCCTTTCAAATTCAAGCACAAGCTATTGAGGTGGATCAAAGTGTTACAACGGTTAAAGATGCCTTCTAGGACATGAAAAAGTGGCCCTTTGGAGGGCGGTTTCTTTTTGTCCATAACAACTAATGATGACTCTTGTCTTATGCTTTCCACTCACATAATTAAATTGTAACTGAATTAGGAATTAGCGGTCCAATCACAAATGGACATGTGTACTCTTCGGCTTGAGGCTTGTTGGCTCCCTTGTTTCATAAAAGGGAATTATGGGCCGTGAGAGAGGTCTGTTGAAATATCTGAGATATGAGAAATAGGAGTCAAGTGAAAAAAGAGTGAATTTAAGTCCAGGTTTTAGAAGGTTTTGAGTCAGATAAGAGAACTTGGTCAATTATGGAGTTCTTAAGAATGTTTTGAGTTTATTTTCTCTCCTGTTGTGATACTTTGCATGGATTATTAATGAAATATTGTTCCAAGATGATTTTCATTGATCTTCATTTGTTCTTTACTATGAATTACGTTTAACGATAGCTCTGGTTCAAAGGATTGGCTAAATTCTTTAGTTAATCAGTAAGTTCATGCAAGCTAATAATATAATTCATAAAGAAGTAATAGATTCAGGTATAGATATGTGGATTGTATGTGATTCATATAGATCATAGATGCTTAAGATGGAATTTTCCTTGTAGTTCAGTTTTCTCTTTTGACTTTGCACTTTGGGATATGGCACTGGAATTATGATCACATTTTATTCTCTCATTTTTTGTGTTATGGCCTCAGGATGTTTTATTCAAACATTTCCTATCAATTTACTTTAGCTGTGTTTGTGATTCTCTATTAACTAAACCCAAGCTTTTTTAAGGAATAGCCAATTTCTTGAAGGATTTCATCCTTTTAGCACAATTGGGGAATCTATTTGTTGCTTATCCATGTGCAAATGAATTGTTTAATGTTGTATGTTAAGAGCACATTTTAGGGAATACCCTCCTGGATCTTATAGAGTCTGAAGTGTAGGAGAATTATCCTTATTGTTGTTCTCGTCAAGTTGGCCATATGTTTCCTAGACTTTTATTATTGAACATGGCAAGTTCATAGAAGCTTTCGGGAAATACATTTGGGTTGCAGTAAAAAACACCAACAAAATGGTGACTCTATTGAAGAACTATCAAATGAAAAGTCTCTAGTGTAGAACTGGTTTAGTCAGTGTCATTTTTTATAATATACTTGGTTTTAATTGTGTGTCTAATTTGTCATATTCAGCGCATGTGTCTAGTTTTCCTAAGTTCTTTGTCAGTGTGTTGGGTAATGTTCAAACTCTTGTCCAAAGTCATGAATTCAAAAGCGAAGTGCAATCACTTCATAATTCCCAATATTTTGGGTGGTGACTCGGATATCTCGAACACAACTATTCATACAAAGTACAAACAACAACGTGCAAAGGAGAGTCCTTGTACATCGAAGACCATGAAGAAGACCAGAAACTATGCAAAAAATAACCCAGAGCCAATGCTAGAGCTCGAACCGGGATAGGACAAGAAATGGGTAAAAGTAAATGATACCCCAAGTAAGTTTGTTTCATCTCCTATTATTTCTTCTCCTACTTTAAATTCTAAAATGAATAGTTCTTTTATGAGTGGAGATTCCTTAGAGGTTATTGTGTCTAAAATGGATCATGGTAGTTTTCCTTTTGAAATGGCTTAAGAAGCTGAAACTGATATGTCTAAAGAGGAGGAGCGATGGGGTTTCTGGGAATAGGATAAACAGTTCCCAAAAGCCACAACACTTGGTACTATGTTTTTTTTTTACTGGACAAAATTTCAAACCACGAGGGACCTCTTTGAATGATGAAATGTATTTTCTTCAAGATGAAGATCAGGCAGAACAACCTTACTATACTCCTGCTCCAAGTGAGGTAGGAGATATCCTTGAAAATGAAACGGATATAGATAGGGATATGTAAACCTTAATTGAAGAAGAAAAGAGGTTGCAAGAGGCAAAAGACAATAGGGACAAAATAAGAAAAGAGTATATGGAAATATTCCAGGCTAAACAATCCGAAAGAAATGCCCAAAAAAAGAAAGTTGAAAAGATGAGGGAAGAAGCAGCTAAGAGAAAAACCTTTGAGGAAAGGGTGGCTAAGGCAGTTGTTGATAGGGATCATGAAGTACCTAAGGTAACAATCTTTATGGGAACCTTTGCCACTCCCACATATACCCCTTCTATATCAGCTACCAAAACTTCAGATCCATTTGTTGGATCCAAGAAGACAAACTTTGTAGATCATGGGAAAGATCAATCAACCTCAGAAAAATTCCAATGGTTTTTCAAATTATAAAATCCATCTTAATAATAGTGATGAAACAAATAATGAAGCTAATCCCAGGCCACTAGATTTTCCCCAAAAACCCCGAGCTCCTAAGATTGCAACTAATAAATGATCAGTTGTAGGCTAATCTGAGAAAGGCAGAAATAGAAGCTACTAATGCCAAAATGGCAAGAATGATATCTTTCCTAAAGATATCTATACCTACTCCCCAAGCCTAGAGATTCAGGAAAGAGCGAGAATGAGTCACTGAGCAATAATTCTCATAAGCAAATCCCTAAAGGTGGGGGTGGTGGTAACCAAGGTGGTGGAGGTGGAGGTGGTCATAAAAATTTTAGCTCTTACTCAGAGGACGAAGAGGGAAGCACTGACAAGGATAAACAACAAGGTAATGGTGAAAAGGATAAAAGGGTGGATGATAAGAAAGATATTGAGCAACAAATCACCCCCAAAAATGGACGTGGTGGAGGAGCACCCCAAATTGATAGATACAGACAATTATGTTTTGGTAATATTTGGGGGTATCCTAATCCAGTCCCAGATAATGCATGAAAGCATCTCCCAAAATTCACTTGTAATAATGCTTTTAGTGGGGAAGACCATTTGAAAAAAATTCAAGGCTTTGTTGAAGACTTTGAGCTATGGGATGATGACATAGCAATGAAATACTTTATGCAGTCATTAGTTGAAGATGTTAGAGATTGGTATAGAGGGTTACCTAATGCTAGTATTGATTCTAGAGATGACTTTTGTAGAGTTTTCAGGGAACAATACGGGCATCAGACTAACCCCATATTTAAATTAAATGATTTCAATAACATTACCAAGGGGCATAATGAACTGGTTACTAAGTTTAATGCTCATTTCCATAAGGCTATGACAAGAGTTCCTACATACTTAAGGCCTAATGAAAGTGCATGTTTAGTCATGTATTGTAATGCCTATGATGCTAAAATGTGTTATTTACTAAGAGATAAAGACCCTCAAAATTTGAGGCAAGCATATAAGATGGCGGTGAACATTGAAAATAATAGAAGAGCTTCTGGTAAAGTAGGGAGAAGAGAATATCCCAAAAAATTTAAAGGCACCAAGAATCAAACTGAGAAGGTTAGTAAACCTACTGTTGCTAATGAGAAGATTGATCAAGTCCTTACCCTGCTACAAAAACAAACAAAAAATGACAAGCCTCATTTTCATAGAAACGAAAGGCCCCCTAGGCTGCAGGACTATCCCTATAATACCAATTGGAATAATGGAAAACCCTTGCAAGGAAACCAGAGAAATAATCAAGTCCCACCTGATCCTTTACAGAAGCATTCTCTGAATGCCACAAAATTTTTACCGTGGTGTGAGGTGTGTGGAATGCCACATTCTCCCCAACAGTGTGTTTTTGATGGTATTTTTATGCACTTCACAACAGAGGTAATATGTAGGTGCATTACCTCTCTTGAAAGACAATCTTCCACAATCAAATTGCATAACACTATCCCAAGGTCTCTCAGATGTCAGGTCTTGACGATGCTTGGAATATATCAGTTGTTTGATGTTATTTTTCTGGAATCACATGGTGGTCTTATGTGGTTTGAAGCTGTAGGAGAATTGGGTCAATGAATGGATTTCTTCGAATATGAAATTACTGCACTTCGTTGTAGGCTCTGACAACAATCTTGGACTCCATTGTTTCGTCAGATTTGGCTTTACCATGTGCAATGAACTTTAGCACAAATTGTTTCTAAAAAAAAAGGAAAAAGGGGGAGGAAGGAGGATGGTTCTTGGACTTGCAAGTACCGATGAACAGTGATCATGGAGGTTCCTTCTGTGGATAGTTTCCTTAAACAAAATTTCACTTAATCTGAATTCTCACAATGTCATGAAATCTATGCTATCTTCTAAGGACTACAGATATTCATCATTCATTCGCCATGTAATGTGAAAAAAGATAAAGTTTAATGAGCAGCTATGAAATTATGGTCCAGGCTAACTTTACACAGTCATTCACCAATAGCAAGAGACCAAAATTATGGACAAGGAAAGCATACACACAGCATGAATCTTCAAAACCGAAGACAACATACTAAATCCACTATAGCTAACTAAGGAAACTAGAGCAGCAAATTAATTTAAACCAAATTTTTAACTAAAAGGAGAAGAATCATGAAACATATAGAGAAACCCAGAAATACACCAGAAAATGACTGTATTTTCTATTATAATTTTTGCAGCATGCTTTTACAACAACTCAACTCTCTTAAAATGAGAGGAGGAGAGCCCTATTTATAGTTTTCAAAGAGAAAAATCAGTGGCCAAGATTTGATTCTATTGTGTGGCCAAGATTCACTTTACACTAGGGTTTCACCTAACCCCAAATACATTTCATTTATAAGACCTTTTTGTCTTTTCCATATTTTGTCATCTAGTGGCAACACTGTAGCAATTTCATCCTTTTGTTGTTTGCCCTTTGATGCAGTTATTCCTTGAGGAATTTTTCATCGATGATAGGGTTGCCTTCGCGTTTCTTCAATGCTGCATACTCCACAAAGCTCAAGATCATCAGCTGGAGCTTATCTACTTCCATGATATCCGATCTCAACACTTGGTAGCTCCATTCCTAAGAATTGCTGACAAGATTTTTCTTGTCATCATCATATTTGGCAGCATTATCTCTTAAAATTTCTGACTGTGTGAAGGCTCAAGCAGCAAAACTCATGAATTATGTGGTGATTTCAGCCGACATCCCATCTTCCATGCTCTTGAAGCGTGGCTTTATGTTCTTTGGATTTATTTCCGTAGCAAGTAGCTCATACCCCATCATTACTTGGAGATACCGAGTACACTCGTCCCTTGACTCCTTGGCCCATTCAATATCCGGTGCTATACGTTCTAAGATCTTCACCAGCCTTTTCTTCTGGTGATCAAAATCTTTCCTCCATGTATCCACCAGCCAGTGATCATCATCCTTGAGGGCAAGGTCCTTCTCCCAAACCTCGCTTAGCAATGTGAGTATGGCCTCGATTTTCGAGTAGGTTACTCTGTATTTCCTCGAGAACTCCTCACAAACCTGCCTTGTGCCCTCAAGGGTTCTTTGTACCTCCAAGAACTTCTTCACTATCTAGATAGCCAAGTTGATACCTGTGTTCCCCATGTCCAAGACCTGCTGGAACTAATTTTTCGTAGTCTTGTCCAGGTTCCTTCTCTTTTCTAATTTATTGATTTGTTCCTGCGATAGTAGCTGAGGCAGGGTGGATGACGTCGCAAGGTACTCATCTGGGGATGACCATTGTTGAATATAGGTCGTTAGATCAACCACCTGTGCTTTGAGTTCTTCCTTAGAGACCTTATCCTGTTTGATAAGATGCACCACTGTGGCGACCGATTTCTGGAGGTGATCAACCTTTTGCTCCCTTATGGCCATTCCCAAGTCAATGGTGGAGACGTTATAAGTTATTCCTTGTTCTCCAACCATCGGTGTCGCTATTTGCACCGCCCTAGATCCTAAGGCATCCATAGTCATCTTTGATCTAATCTTTGGCCTCTTCTCTTTCCTGGTACTTATTTGTGCTTTGGCCAAAATGGCTTCCAGCCTTGCCTTGGGATCTTTCAAGGTGGGAGTCTTTTTTTTCAACTGCTTTTCTAGCCAATCGGACATTTTAGGCTCTTCCCTAGGTGGTTCACTTTGATTCATGTTGTCCTCCTTCTCTAGTTCAGTGGCTCTAACAAAAGGAGCCTTCTTCTTAGTTTTTGTATCTCCCTTCTCCTCATCAGAGTCTTGTTCAAGCATTACATACTTAGCGGAAGACTTGGCGCACAACGGCTCATTGGAGGGATCCTTTGTTTCAGTACCCTTTTCTTCTTCATCTTGTCCTTGTTCATGCTCTTCGGGCTTCCCCTCTTGCTCAGCTCCATGAAGGGATGCCTCCTCATCACGTTCCAAGGTTTTTCCATGCCCTTCAGTCAGAGACTTGCTGCCTTCAGTCTCTTGAGCAGCAATTTCTTCTTCTCGTGCAAGCCGATCCTCGGCTTCCTTATCCTTAATCTCCCTGAGCTACTTGCTCCACTCTTCATTGAGTTCATGATCATTTTTTTCTCTTATCAGTTCAGCATCCAGCTCCTCGTTGCTCTCACTGGAGGACTCATAGGCTACCTCATCTATCTCTCGACATTTGAATAGAGGGTGTTCGTGGTACCCGAATTCTTCGTCCTCTGGCCTCATCGTAGCCTCTAACTGTCGTCGCTCAAGTTCATCAGATATTTACATTGTTGGCTCCATTCTTGGTGGTTCAGAAGGTGGAGGGAGAGCTAGAGCATGGGCCATAGCCTGAGCTATTGCAGCTTGAACTATAGGATTAGTAAGCATCCCTGAAAGCTCAGATGGCACATTCTACATGTGTATTTCACAAAAGATTCTAGGAGGCTGAGGGCAAGCATTGTAGCAGCAAAAATAGAGGGAAGGGAAGGAGACATAGAGGAAGAGGAGATCGGTGAGGTCGTGGCAGAGGAAGAATCCACAGGAATAATTTGCATGATCGGAGAGGTGGAAGCAAGGTGAATAGAGATGTCCACCACAGGCGGGGAGGAAGCAGAGACGGCAAGCAAAGCATGTGGGACGGTGGCAGCAGTGGCAACGATAGTAATTGTAGTAGATGGAGACCTTGGCGAATCTGATCCCTCTCCCTTGGTCCCACGGGGTGGACCCTTGGGTGTCCCAGACACCCCCATGCCTCCGGTTGTTTTCCTTTTCTTTTGGGAAGGTTCACCCTCTGATGCTTTGTGGGCATAAACCTTTGGTTTGGGCAGTTGCTCGCTGGCCTCTTTTCTTTTCTTGGTCTTGGTTGATGATGGGGTTTTGGATGCTTCCCCGGTTTCAGCAGTAGCTGCCCCTCCATCAGAGCCACTTGGTTCACTTTCTAGTCCCTTAAATGTCAAGGTGACTCCTTGTTGTTTCAATCGGGCTACTTGTTCGTTGATCCATGCCCTTGTTTGGATCTCGACAGGTTTAGTGAGCACGTCGATGTCGTCAAGTTCTCGCTCATCCCAGTCAATTTCAGGCAGTGGTAGATTGGCGATGGGATCGTATCCTAGATCGATCACTGTATCCTCATCCTCTTCGAGCTAGTCAAGAATTGGGCATAGATTCATTCTTCGTACGTCAATGGTAGTCATGTGCATGTAGTGGCACAACCGCACCTCAAAATCATCTTTGCAATCGGCCTAGAAATCCTCGATGTTGTGGAGGTGGGCGTAATCCCATCCCAATGCCTTTCTGATATGTCTGTATGGGTCCATTCGAGGCTGAGCTGTATATTGGCGGAAGTGGTATTCGGCCAACTCCCTTTCTGAATACCCCGCACACTGGGAGGTATGAATCTTGTACATCCCTTGGCCGAGCCCAATGGGATAAGGTGTTCCCACTAGATGCTTGTTGCTCAGGATGTTATGAATGTGCCTCAGCTGCCAAGTTAGCTCCAAGAGTATAATCCGGTCATTGGGGTACCGGGGTAGCTTGTTTGGTCTTTCCGTGAATCCCTGGGCATGGATGTATGTGAACTTTGTAAATTGAATATACAAGAAGGCATATTTCCTAAGGAGGGCTCTGGCACTATGTGAAACTCTTCTCTAAAAGTCGCCTCCTAGAGATCGGATGATGTGGGCTATGAATGCATCGTTCACCCTGCAATAATCTTTCTTGAAATTCTAGAACTGTAGCTGAGGGTACTTATCATAGGGCTTGAGCTCTACCCCTGATGCCTCACTAGGCACCATAATTAATCCCTGATAGTGTCGCTGGTCCGTGAGGGATTACACCAGGTAGGAGTTCATGAAGAACTTGGAGGTCTTCTTCACGGTTGTAAACTATTCATGGAAGCGGTCACTGATTATCTCCCCCCAGTAGAAGGCGACGCCATCACCGCGGAGAATCTACTCCACAAAGTAGAACATCCACTCTTGGAAGAAGGCTGCAACAAGAAGGCCCATTACTTGGCTCAACAAGGTCATGAAGTCATGGTAATCCTTAAAGAAGTCGCTACGGAAGAGCTCCTAAGGGAGCTTGCCAACACTACCCCGCTTGTCCTTCAACCAATATTGATCGATTAACTTCTTACACCTCAGCAGATCCTGTTCCCATAATTCTTTGCATTCCTCCATGGTAGCGGTCTCCATGCTCTTAGAGGTAGGGATGTGGAAAAAATTTGTTATACCTGATGGGGACATGTCTGCAATGATATTCCCATCTCGGTCCTTTATTGTTCAGGTCTCAAGTTGGTATGCCTCAACGCATGCCATTACCAATTCTGGGGCCACCAAGGTCGACGAGAAGCCTGCAGCCTTGGCAATCCTGCTACTCCTTATCAACCTTGCATTCTTTGTCTTGGGATTCACCCTGACCCTCTGTATAAATTCATCGACATCGACCTGGCTGATGTTCATATCCATGACATCTCTCTAGAGAGTGGTGACGCTGGATTGTAGGGGGGGCCTTGAAACTTGTACTTCATTAATTCTTTATCCTCCTTGCCTCGAGGTGTCTTGGCAATTCCCTTCCCCTTCTCCTTGGAGGCACCAGAAGTCTTTGCACTGGATTCCATAAATCTTGCACAAAATATGTGAATCAGTAACAATAATCATGACAAAACAGCCCCAGACAAGTCCCTACAATCATTATTCATATTCAATAATCACATAACATTTGATACTTCATCACTAGAAAGCAAGGCAGACAATTCGGGTTCCCAGGGCCGAAGTTCCCTTGGTAGAATGTCGTTTGGAAGGGAAAATTAGGCATGGAACCCCCAAATGTGTTTCCCGGAGTTGGATTGGGTCAGTTGAAGGTTGCCATGAAGGAAGACCTAATTTTAGCAACTGGGTCAAAATCCATTTTGGATTTGGAGGTCATTTGATCCTTCATTTGGGAGTTCGGGCTCCAGCTGCAGGACAACCATTGGAAACGGCGCAGGGGAGATAGAATTTCGGGTGCCAAAATTCGGAGCTTAGACTGCCATCATAGGAAAGCGATAGTGGTTTAGCCATTCACAATGGTGAAATGGAGGCAGAAATCCGGGTGTGAAATTTTGGAGGGCAATCTCCGAAGATGGTTTGAGGATTCGGGAAAGCTAGGCGGCTTACATCGAGCCGGGACCCGGAGGTCAGAAAGTCACATTGAATTTTCCGTTTAAAACGGTGACAGTGGAACGGAATTCTGGAAGTAGAATTTTGGGAGTTAGGATCTGAAAGAGGTTTGGGTTTCAAATGTTTGCTTAGATTTTGGTTTCGGCGAAAAAGCAGATCGAGGTCTAGGATTCGGGAAGTCGCTTCGGAAAGGCCGTTCAAAATGGTGAAAGCAACATGGAATTCGGGAAAGAATTCCAGAGGTCAGGGTCCAGAGACACTTCGGATTTTGGGTAAGCTTGAAATGGAGGGTACATAGTCGGGACCAGTGAGTCAAGAAGCCATCTAGCCATTGTCGTTTAGAGCGGCGAAGTCCAAACAGAATCCTGAGGACGGATTTTCGGATAGCAAAGTCCGGATCGATTTTGGACGTTGGTTTCTCTTTTGTTGATTTTCGATTTTCTGCAAGTTCCAACACCGAATTCATGCGGTCAGGACCCAGAGGTTGGAAAGACAATCGGGAAAGGCCGTTTAGAATGGCAGGGACCCAACGAAGACCCACGAGGGGAAATCCGGATCCTGGGGTCCGAGACGAATTTGGCTGCATGAATTTTTTGAAGTTCAGTTCGAAGTTTTGCGAACGACCGTGGGAAGGTCCGAACCCAGGAGATGCCAGCGACTATTACGAAGAACAACCGCGGAAAGGTTAAGCTTCGGTTTCAATTTTGAGGCCTCAAACAATCGATTTTTCATATTTTAGCATATGGGTTTTTTAGGGGAGGGTACCAATTTACCAGTTTTAAACCCAATTTTACATTTTACATTGCTTTAACACTCGGAATTTCACAAAATAAAGGACAAGACGTGCGGACGGCGCGCATACCTCAAGATCCTGAAGAAGTAAGTTGTTGGTCGCACGGATGGACGTCGAGAAAAGAACTCAGACTGTGGGGCCGAAAATGTTGGATGCCTCGGAGCTCTCAATTTCTCTATCACTCAGTCAAGTGAAAATGACAGTCGAAAAATTTGTTTAAATAGCCAAAATAGCCATTAATGCAATAATTAATTCCTTTGTATGGCGACCAGAAATTTGGTGAGTTTAAATCTCACAGGAGGCGACAGGCAACCTGAAGTCCAGCGGCCGGAAAGACGTCCAGCCCCAGTCATAAGAAACGACAAAGCGTTAGCGGAATTCTGGGAGGTGAAATCCGAGGTCCAAGGTTCGGAAGGATGCCAGGCGTCGAATGCCAACAACAGCAAACTCGCAATGGAAATCCGGAGAAGGAAATCCAAGGGTCCGGGCCCGAAAGGGGCCGCGAACGTCAGAAAGGGAATTCTGACAAGGGAAACCTGAACTGACGTTAGACTTAGCATTTTTCAAAGGGGTCAAGTTCGGTCAAACCTAGTATGTGATTTTGAAGGGTGAGTTGACCTACTAGGGCACAAAAAGGGACATGCAAAATGAGGCGAACCAAAAAGGGGCCGGCAATCAAAAGAGGGAAGAGAGGGTCCCCGTTCTGAATGGGGCGTGTGTGCAACAGGCACAACATGTGCAGTAGCACAAAGTATGGTTGAATCTCAGGATGATCAAGGAGGTGCTCAGTCTCCCCAGGATCACGATATGATGAAAAATGTACTACTAGGACCAGTTGATTTGGCCTAGGATGATTATACCTCAGATGATGAGCCTTGTGGCAGGGATGTTGATATTCAGAGACAACATAATGATGTACACCACCACCAAGTGTTTCTGAATGAAGGAGACAATGATGATTGTTTTGTGAATGAACTGGAGGTGGATAATACTATTTTGAGAAGACCTTCCAATGAAGAAATTGAAAAGTAAATTGTTTCCTTAGTTGCTAGGGCAAGGAATAACATACAATTGAGAAACACAACTATTCTAGGTGATTCGGGTAAGCCTTGCAGCCTGTTCATAAAAGAAAAAAATGTAAATGGAACAAATACCAGTTTGGAGGCTAAGAATGTTGATTCAAAGCCTAAGGAAATAAGGAAGCCTAGGATATGGGCAAAGAAAGTTGATAAGACCAAGACAAAGAATGAAGCTATACCCCGGAACACCAAAGTCAGTAATCAACACTCTTCTAATGATGAAACTCCCAAGGGAAAAGAAAAGGTAATTTTTGAAAACACAAATTTTCCTGAGTTACCAAAGTACACCTCAATAGATATGTTCCAAGTACTTTCACAAGTTAGGGTTACTATTCCTTTCTTAGAAATGATGTGAATAGATGAACATAAGGACAAAACCGTTGCACTTATTAACAGTATTCCTACAAATAGAAAGAGTAAATTGGTTTCTGACCAAATAAATTCAAAAGAGGATCAAGAAAAGAAAAAAATTGTGGAAGAAAATATCACATTAAGCCCTCAAATATACCTAGGAACTACTATTACTGCTAATCCCAACCATGTCAATCCTTTTTTCTTAAGCCTAATTATTGATGGGAAAATGTTGAGAAATTGTATGATTGACTCAGGAGCTTCTAACAATGTGATGCCAGTGAAAATAATGCATGCAATGGGTCTAAAAGTAGACAATACATATGGTAAATGTTATGCAATGGATTCTCGAGAAGTGTCGGTCATAGGTATTATAAATAATGTTCCATATAGATTGGAAACATTTTCTAAGAAAGAGCTACACATGAATGTTATGGTGGTGGATATCCCACCTACTTATGGCATGTTATTATCTAGGCCTTGGAGTGCTTCAATGGGTGGGAGCATACAATGTGATTTGTCTTTTGCTACATTTTCTATTGAATAGAAAGATGTTAAAATAGATAAGGAAAAGAGAGCCCCTCACATGATTGAAAATATGGAGGAACCACTAGAGCCTATCGGAATTAACTTTGTGGAAACTGACCTAGAAAACTTTCGTGTTGAGGTAGATAAGATGAAAGAAGAGATCCAGTCAGCACCTATTGATAAAGAAGTACTAAAGATATCATCAGAAGGTGACTTATGGATAATGCATTTTGATGGAGCTTCTTCTAGAGATGGCTCAGGAGCAAGAATTTTCTTCACTTCCCCACAAGGTAAAACATTCAAATATTCCTTCTTGTTGCAATTTTCTTGTACCAAAAATGTTGTTGAGTATGAGGCTCTCATACTCGGTCTGAAGATAGCTTCAAACAATGGTATTAAAATGTTAATAGTTTTGGGAGATTTTGAGTTAGTTTTTTCCCAGATTAGATCCCTCTTTGTAGCTAAAGATAAAAGACTTAAGTAATACAGAAATGAAGTATGGGATACTATTGAAGGATTTAGTTCTTTTGATATTGAATGGGTTGAAAGACGACAAAATGCTAAGGCTAACTTGTTAGCAAACATAGCTGTCAAACTGGATGATGTCACTTTTGGTGGCATCTCACAAATAGAAGTACAAACCAGGCCTACAATACCTAATAACATCTGCAACTAGGAGGTGTTTGATAATGACACAGACATTTTGAAATTCTTACATTGTGTGGATCAGTATGAGAGCCAGGAAATCGATTTTGGCTCATTTGTAACTGAAATTGATGGGAAGGAAACCCTATTTGGGAAAGAGGTGATTCAACTCAAAACAAATACCATCCCTTGGGGTTTATTTCTCTTGAAATGGTTTTTGATGGTCCGGATATATCAAATACTAAGCAAGCACCTACTCATAAGGAGGACCTAGAAGAAATAAACTTAGGAATAGAAGGTGCTCCTAAGAAGGTTTATGTTGGAAGGAAAATAAAGCCACATGCTAGAAGCATGTTGATCACTCTACTTAGAGAATATAGACATGTTTTCACTTCATCATATGAGGACCTTAAATCATATAGGGAGGATCTTTTCCAGCATGAAATCCCATTGAAACCTAACATGAAGGCTTTCAGGCAGAAACAGAGACCGATTAACCCTACCCTGCAACCCAAAATGTAGGAAGAACTTGCTAAACTAAGGGAGGCAGGAATCATCAAACCAATTAGGCACTCATCTTGGGTCTCTAATTTGGTACCAATTAGAAAGAAAAATGGGGACATCAGGTTATGTGTTGATTTTAGAAACTTGAATGTTGCTTCTTTAAAAGATAATTACCCATTGCCTAATATGGAGGCTATGTTGCAAAAGGTCATAGGATGTGAACTGCTATCCATGATGGATGGATTCTTCGGTTATAACCAAGTAATGGTCAAAGAGTCTGAGCAGTTCAAGACTGCTTTCACCACACCATGGGGGACATATGTTTATGTAATAATTCCATTTGGACTAATAAATGTTGGAGCAACTTTTCAAAGGGCTATGGATCTAGCCTTTGCTAATTTTGTTGATCTGTTCCTTGCAATTTACCAAGATGATCTTACTGCCCATAGCAAGAGTGAGGAGGACCATTGTTCTCACTTAGAGAAAAAAATTATTAGAGCTTTGGAATATGGGATATCTTTGAATCCTAGGAAGTGTGCCTTCGGGGTAAAAGAAGGAAAACTGTTGGGCCATCTTGTTTCAAAGGATGGGGTTTAGATTGATCTTGAAAAAGTGGTTGCTATTGAAAGAATTACACAGCTAAGAAATGTAAAGGGCATCCAATCTTTCTTTGGACAAATAAATTTTCTAAGAAGATTTGTCAAAAAATTTGCTGAGACTGTTCGCCCAATATCTAAGATGCTGAAAAAGGGAGAAAAGATAGTATGGACAAGAAAGCCATCCAAATCCTTTCAGGATATCAAAGATGCAATCAAGTAGGCCCCTATTCTCAAGTCACCTTGATTGCTCAAAACCATTCCAGTTGTTTACTTTGGCCTCTTTTCATACTATAGCCAGAGTGTTATTGTAGAAAAATAATTATGGTTTTGAGTAGCCAATTGCATTCTTTAGAAAATCATTGCAAGCTATAGAATTAAAATATGATATATCAGAGAAGCAGGCATATGCCCTGGTAAAGACAGTTAAGAATTTTAAGCTCTACTTGATGGGAGTAATTTTTGTTGCATATGTGCTAATGGCTGCAGTTAAAGATATTTTCACTCAACAAGAGACAACAAAAAGGAGATGTAGATGGATAAATAGAATCCAAGAGTTTAATATTGACATACAAATCACTAAGCTTGTAAGGGGTCAAGGTTTAGCCAAATTAATGATTGAAGCAAATCTGGAGGCAAATCAGATAAACCAAATAGAGCAAAAGAACATTGCACCTATCTGTGATATGAAAACTTGTGGCTGGTATAGGAGGATTGTTGAGTATTTACAAACAATGCAATATCTTGAAGGTATGCCCCTTATTGATAAAATAACCCTTAAATTGCAAGCAATTAGGTATGTCATCATTGATGGTGAGCTCTAGTGGAGGAACCCTTAAGGTATTATACTCAGATGTGTGGATGGAGACCAAGTTGAGGATCTACTGATAGAAATGCATAAAGGAGTGTGTGGAGGCAATTACATGGCTAAGACAACGGCTCATAAGATATTAAGAGTAGGATACTGGTGGCCTACTATATTCAAGGATGCTCATAGGTATGTCAAAAGATGTCATGTATGTCAGAATTTTCCCGGTAAGTTGAAATTTTGTTGGTAATCTACCTTTGAGACCTATGTCTATTTCAGCTCCTTTCCAGCAATGGGTTATTGACTTCATAGGGGAGATGTCTGAAAAATCTAGTGGAGGGCATGCATGGATATTGGTGGCAACTGATTACTTTATTGATAGAAATGCATAAAGGAGCATGTGGAGGCAATTACATGGCTAAGACAATGGCTCATAAGATATTAAGAGCAGGATACCGGTGGCCTACTATATTCAAGGATGCTCACAAGTATGTCAAAAGATGTGATGCATGTCGAAATTTTCCCGGTAAGTTGAAATTTTTTGGTAATCTGCCTTTGAGACCTATGTCTGTTTCAGCTCCTTTCCAGCAATGGGTTATTGACTTCATAGGGGAGATGTTTGAAAAATCTAGTGGATGGCATGTATGGATATTGGTGGCAAATGGATTGAAGCAATCCTAGCCAAAAGGGCCACAAGTAAAGTTGTTACTGATGTTTTGACTGATAATATCTTAAGCCGATTCAGGGTATCTGAAAGAATTGTTTCAGACAATGCAATGTGTTTCAGGTCAGAGGAATTTGTTAATTTATGTAATCAATATGGTATAATTGTTTCATATTCTTCCCCTTATCATCCCCAAGTAAATGGAAAAGAAGAGTCCAGTAATAAGATTCTGATGAAGATCATCAAATGTATGATTGAGAAGAACAAAACGGCTTGGGATTCAAAATTAAAACTAGCACTGTGGGCTGACAAGAAAACTGTTAAAAAGGAAATTGGTCATTCGCCTTTTAACCTATTCTATGGGATGGAGGCACATATCCCACAAAACAATTTGTTGAAGATGTAAGAATTTGTCCAGGAATATGATGATGATATATGTGATGAGATGCAACACAAAATGGATGAATTGAATCAACTAGATGAAACTAGAAGAGAGGCTCATAAGAGAAATGAAAGACTATAGCTTCAGGTGAAGCACCTCTTTGACAAAAGGGCAGTGGAGAGAAAATTTGATATTGGATCAATGGTGTTGCTTTAGAATGCAAGATCAGAAAATAAGGGCAAGCATGGAAATTTTGATCCCCTCTGGCTAGGCCCATATATAATTATGGATACACATGGAGAAGATTCATATTTCTTATAGTCACTTGCAGGTGAAGTTCTTGAACTACCAGTACATGGACAATTCTTGAAATACTATTTCTCTTGAAGTAGATTTTTTTCCATGTACATTGT
Organism: Sequoiadendron giganteum; assembly: GCA_007115665.2. Taxonomy (NCBI): domain Eukaryota; kingdom Viridiplantae; phylum Streptophyta; class Pinopsida; order Cupressales; family Cupressaceae; genus Sequoiadendron; species Sequoiadendron giganteum. Next base: position 253,934,795 of record CM021108.1, on the reverse strand, counting down.
ACAATCCTGTAAGTAGTGTATATAGGTGTGTTTGCTTTTGTCTGCTTGTCTTGTCTGGACAAGTCCTTGGTTTTGGTTCTCTTTGTATTTGGTTTGTGTAACCATAGATTCTAGAATCTTGTTATGCCCACAAGGGGCACACATCCCCAATCGGAGCCACTGGTGGAGCTTTTAAATTCTTCCCCTTGTGAGTTTATTTATCCTCGGCTCTAATTGGTTGGGTTTTGGGTTTTACAAATGAGTCTAGGTCATAGGTGTTCTTTTCGAACATTAACTTATTATTAATGATGGTCGGTCACTTAAGTGAGGTCTTAATCCCTTTTTGGTCATGACTTTATCGGCCCCTCTTTACCTATCCTTTCGGTCTTTTGCGTCCTAACCATATTGTATTTTTCCATAGTGTCGGGTTGATAAATTATTTTAGATTAACCTCTAAAAAATATTTTCGACCTCGAAGGTCATTTCCCCATCCATGTAGTCAGTCCCATTTTTATAAATAACTTTTTCACATGTGCAGATTGTGTAGTCGTTGGATGAAGTGATCTTCATCTGGACTGTTCCTCGCAGACCTCGCAAGGTTTCCTGCTAACATCATAAAAGTGGTGCGAGGCATTCGAGATGCTACCATCTGTCACATTTGATGGTGGGGACTAGTTTTGTTCACTGACTTACAATGGATGTTGTTGTTGACAGATGTTTCTTTACCGATGCATCGTGGTCATCCCTTGTTGACCTCGCACAATTAAAACTTCAGTTTTAAGAATGTTGCGAGGTATGATAATTTTTGACGCGTGGACATCGATGTTGTACGATGGAAAACCAAGGTGGGGCCCGTTCCGTGCTGATGTGGTGCCCGGTAGGTGATTTCCTATTTTCCTGAAGACTGGTGAATGGACGTGGCATCTTCAAACTGTTTTGACTCAATCTAAGTTGTTCTCCTAGCCTACATTGTTTTTGATCAACGACTCGCATTTGAAATAATCTGGTGTTGTACTATAGCCATTTTATCTCATGCGAGTGAATAGTAATGAACGAGTTTGACTCTACTCTCATAATTATATGCTAAAAGATTAGCGAATTGCTATTTTCGTGTATATTTCCACGCTGAAGAAGAATTGCCTAGTGTCGAGTGAAGCAAGCCATCTTTGTGATTTTCCAGCCTCACTGTCATTCACATTCTACAAGTAAAGCCGTAAGTAACACGTATACCATTTCTTGTGTTTTCAGAAGGTTTTATGGTTGCTTGAAGAACCATTATCAATTGTTTCTTCTTTCATTCCTGAAATATTGTTCAAAAAGATTTGCTTTAAAGGATCTTAGAGCTTGTCTTGATAATTGTTGAGGTTTATAGAATTGTGAAGCATTTTCTACTTAAAATTATAGGGTGCGAGCTATAACTGTTAGATATATATAAAAACCCTAGCTCGAGTTATTTTGTCTTGTATAAATGTCGCCTAAGGCCCAAAGCTCTGGCTCTGAGGCCACTACTAGACCCTTTTCACAGGACATCATATATTTATTAAAGCCTTCTACTAGCAAAAGGCTTGAGGGAAAAGATTTGTTCTATGAGTCGTTGCTCGTGGAAGGATTAACTAACAAGTAATGTGCGGCTAGGGATGTTGAATACCATATACTGGATGGCAGTTTTTCTCAAACTAGTTTGGGAATAGAAATTTATGTGTTCGTTTATGTAACCCATGGAGGTTGGATTTGGGTAAGCTGGTGATTCCTAATGTCTACTTGGATGTAGAATTATTAAAGGATGTTGCTAGAAGGTATGGCCCTATAACCAAAGTTGTTAGAAATCATTATGAGTTAGAAATGGTAAGGATAAACAGGGAGGAAATTATAGAAATATTTGATCTACATGAATGGAATCAGGATATGGTTTCCATAAATCTCGAGGCCTTTAGAGAAGAATACATAAACACCAAGGGTTTGTTTAGAACATCTCTTTTGGTACCTCATTTGACAACCTTAGGAAAAGGAAAGGCTAAGAAGTGGGTGGTAATTGGAAAGAATGAGCCAGAGCCTTTTCCTATAAACTATTTCTCTACCTATTTCAAGAAGACAATTTGTTCTTTGTGCCAAATTCTGGGAATCAGTTTGAAGAAAAATTTTCCTACCAATGTCATGTACATGGTTGTGAACATTCAACATCTAGGTTTTAACGTGGTATATGATTTTGCCACTTATTTGGCAGAGAAGATGCATGGGTATCTAGTGGTTTTAAAGGAAGGAAAGAAGTCGGTTGGTTTGAAGTGGTATTCCCTATTGATTCACATGTTTCTATATAAGGGCCAGGCAGTGTTTGAAAAGGATATGGAATTGAAGAAAAAGGAGGGTAGTATTGAAATGCCTGTCCAATATTGGACTAGGATCCTTGATATGCATGATCACAAGTTTGATTATGTAACGTTCCAAAATGTCTTTGGATCCAAATTGAAGAAGGCACTTGTTCTTGACCCTCCTGTTTGACTCTGCTCACCGCGACGGTTATCCCCATACTCACCGCACTATCGCGGCCACTGGCCTAACTGCCAGCGGTACCGTGGTAGCCACCAATGATTACCTCTACTGCCTCACTATTGTTATCACGTTACCGCAATCTTTATTTTAACAGTTATGGTATAGCGGTAACCACTCACTGACTGCCAACTGTTCATAATCTCGTAACTGCTAACCATCACCTCGTTATTTACCGTCGCCGCTTACTTACCGCCCACCGCAATACCGCGGTCTATGTTTAGACCAAGTGTAGTAGCGCGGTAAGTGCTTTGTGCCTACCTACTAACCGGTACCGCCATATCATAGGCCCATTGTGGGAGGCCACGATAAGGTGGTAAAGGCTTATGAAATGCATATTAAGGAAGCATTTAGGTATAAAATGGATAATGAAGTGGACGGGGATTAAAATGAATATTTTATGTGAAAAGAAAGGGAAATATGGGCTCGAATGGATAAGAAGGCCTAGGATTTTAATCAAATTTTTTTTTTGTTCTAACAGTGGCTCCTGTTGGGGATGAGTGGTTGTGCAAGCACTGCAAGAATCCAGAAAATCAACTGGGAGAGCAGACCAAGCAAATGATGAAAAAATGAAAACCATGGCATATAGAGGGAATGAACAGATGAATGGTATGAAAGATGGAGAAAATGATCCTAAACAACTATACATGGAAAGGAAACCAATGCTTTCAGAAAGGGAACTCCCAAAAATATCCATGTACTGGCAAACCCGGACCCTTCAAAAATTCTTATACTACTGGGCTTGGAAATAACATTTAAAGAGGGTTATTAAGAATTGTCCATGCACTGGCAATCCTTGACCCTCTATTGATCCTTAAAAAAAGAAAAGCTTCAGGAACTACCCATGTACAGGCAACTCCTACTCCTCTCCAGACATGTTCTACAAGAAATATGAATCCTCACCTCCTTTACCAGTTATCACAAAAGGACCTAGCCATAAAGCTTCAAACTTACCATGCTTCCCCTTATCCTGACACCGAGCATTCCACATCAACACCAAGTCATCCTTTTCAAAATTTCTCTTCTTGGCCTTTTTATCAAAAAGATACTTCATTTGTGACTACAACTTCACATTATGCTTCTGAGCAACTCTTGTCACTTCATCAAGCTCTGAAAGTTGTTCCATTCTTTCCTCCATTGGATCAGAAATATCCAAGTTTTCTTGCAAAATAAAATTATAGACTAGCAAAATATTTTGCAATGGCATCCTAGATTGTGTCCCATACACCAATTAAAATGGAGATTTTCCAGTTGCCTTCTTCATTGTAATTCTGTCTTCCCACACAACCAATTTTAACTTTGAATCCCATGCCTTTTTGTTAGTATCTAGTATCCTTCTTATTATCTTCAAAAGATTTTTATTACTTGACTTTGCTTGGTCGTTTGCTTGTGGATGGTATGGGGCAGAATAAGAAATACTTATTCCATATGTTTTGCAAAGATATTTAAACTCATCTGATCTAAAACACATCCCATTATCTATGATCAATTTGAGTGGAGTGCCAAATCTAGTCATAATATTCTCCAACAAAAAATTCACTACCACTTTGCTCATTGCTTGTCTAGTTGGAACAGCCTCTACCCACTTAGTAAAGTAATCAGTGGCCACTAGTATCCATATGTGCCCTCCACTTGATCTATCCTATATTTCTCCAATGAAATCAACTCCCCATTGGTGAAAAGGTGCTTCTACCTGCACAGGTCTAAGTGGCAATGCTCCCTCATACTTCAGTTTTCTTGAAAATTTTTGATAAGCCTCACACTTTCTCACATACGCAAAGGAATCAATGAATACCTTAGGCCAGTAGTAACCAGCCCTGAGAATCTTGTGTGCAGTACTCTTAGCAGAATAATGGCCTCCACACACCCCTTCATGCATTTCTCTCAAAACATATTTTGCCTGGGACTCATCTAAACACAACAACAATGCACCATCCCTATTTTTCCAGAAAAGATCCCCTTCTATAAAAACATATTTAGAAGCCTGGACCTTTAAAGTTCTCCTTTGATTATCATTCAACCCTTCAGGGCACTTCATATGTTTTAGATAATACATTACATTTGTATACCATGGAGTATGCTCAATACTTGCTATGATTTCACCCTTACCTTCCACATTGCAGATCTGGTTTGCTTCAATATTTGTTTTTGCCATCAGCTTGGCCAGACCTTGTCCTCTTACCAACTTAGTAATCTCAATCTCCATGTTGAATTCTTGAATTTTGTTAATCCACCTACATCTTTTCCCTGTTACTTATGTCTTCACTAGGATATCCTTCACAGCTGCATGTGGGACATAAGCAATGACCTTAGTGATAGGGTAGGGTTGGATGGAACACTCACTGTTCCATGCTCTAGGTCCTTGTTCTCAAGAACTCCTAGGTGACTCTCCCACCTTAACCTTTAGGTCCTATCTCAGGTGTAGTAACCCCTGGTTCTACTGGCCAACCCCACTATCATCAAACCCTCAAACTACCAAGCCAATCTTGGTGCCTTGCCACTAACTCTCCCTTAGCCCTTAATCTTCCCTAAAGGCCAATTACTCCCATCTCTCCATTTTTTCTTTGTAGGGGTGTAGAGATGTTTCTACAAGCTTCACACCTTCCTCCTAGGGTTCTTATAGGTTCACCAAACTCCATTCTTCCATCGCTTTCACCAAACCCTCACCTAGGGTTTTAGTTCCCTAATTCTAGGCTTCCAAAATAGGTCTTTCCTCCGAGAAAATGAGGTAACTCTTCCAAATTCTCCAAAGAACCCTGAATATTTTCTATGGATTCTTAGTCCTAATGCCAACCACTTCAATATTTCAAAGATCTTAACCCTTGACTATCCATACACAGGTCAAACCTTCAATATTTGCAAAATAGGCCTCTTCCTTAGGTTTTTCTGACCACACAGTGGACTGTTATTTTGTTCTCCACTCAAATGGACTAGTGAAACCTCCTCTTTGTTAATAAGTCTCTACAAGGCTTCCATCCACCTTTCTACCATGTGGTTTATTAGGGAAAGGTCACCCCTGCAATCCAAATGCTTTGCACTTCTTGACTTTCCTAGCCGGGCACTGTCAAGCTCGCCTAGGAGAAGTCTTCCACAGTGCTTTCATAACTCCTATCTACTCCTAATTCTACCATATTTATAAACATGGAGTCTATCCCCAATCCCCAAAAGCCCGTACACCAAGTACAGTGGGAAAAAGAACTAAGACCCCATTCTTGACAGGTTGCCAGTCAGGTCAGCAACTCAAACAACACCAAATTAATTACCAAACACACCTACAAATTGGACTCACGCCCTAGATACTACCACACAAGCTTAGAACATAAGAAATTCTACAATCTACAACAAACTACTGAGCCATGATCGCTCCTAATTACTGAAATACAAGGAAAACACAGAAATTTTAAGCAATTCCTCTTACTGTCCACACTTAACATTCATGAAATTTCAAATTACAAACACTTCCAATGCCTTCCAACCTTGCTCACAGGTCGAATCACACCATAAATAGCTTTTTGGATTCAGTTAAGCTCGAGCCTAACTATTCCATGGCCGGTTGTGGCTTTCCATAAGCCTTATTTTCAAATTTTCAAAACAAACTATCACCTAGGGAGGTCTACAAGGTCAACAAACATCTTTGTAGCCAAAACCCAATCTAGCAAATGGTCAACATGACCTTATGAACATAAAAAAAGTTCTCAAATGCCTCTAAGGCACAACTCCAAGGAATGGAAGGGATTTTCTATATGTTAACTAAACAAGTTATTAAGTCTTGACCTTCTGATTACCCTCCTAGATGATTGACTTTGGGGTTCTCCTGCACCATTCTCCCCCTCAGCACAAACTCTAAGGAATGTGAGGAGAGAGTAGAGAGACATCTATGCCCTGCTTCTTGCATTGAGCTTCATCCATCCATGTGGCCTCAGATTCTGGCTTGTCCTTCCACTTGATGAGGTGCTCCATGTACACTCTCTTCCTTGTAGATTTCTGCACTCTTGACTCCAAGATGCTCTTTGCTTGTAGTTTGTCTTTAGTAGGTAAGGCTATGTTGCTGACTTCCTTGAAGACCTCCCTACTATTCTGAGCTATATCATTGACTGATCCCTTGTACTTGATCAAATCTGCTATATTGAAGACTGGTGAAATTCCCAAATCAGCAGGTAACTCCACCTTGTATGCATTCTTCCCATACTTGGCTAATATCTTGCATGGTCCTACTCTTTTCATTTGTAACCTTGTTGACATACCCTTCTACAACCTTGATTTGTTAAGGTGAACCATGGCATAATCTCCTACTGCAAATTACAAATCCTTCCTTGTCATATCTACCTTGTCTTTCAACTTTTGTGTAGCCTCGGTGACTGTCCTCTTTACCTACTCCTGAATCTCTTTCATGGTTTGAGTGAAGTCTTCAACATGTCCACTCCTATGTTCCATAGCTCCAAGATCCCTAAGTTCACATATACCTCTTGGGTGCATTCCATACACAATTTCAAAAGGACTCTTCCCTGTGGTCCGGTTGACACTATCATTATAGGCATACTCAGCCTGTGAGATTACCATATCCCAAGTTTGTCCATATTTTTTAGTTAGGCACCTTAGAAGGTTACCTAGCACCCTGTTAACCACCTTTGTTTAACCATCGGTCTGAGGATGGTAAGTTGATCCAAAAGACAAGTTGGTACCCAATCTGCTCCATAGAGCCTTCCAAAAGTGACTCATGAATTTAACATCCGTATCTAAAACAATACTTAAAGGAAATCCATGGATCCTAACAATCTCCTTAAAGAAAAGGTGAGCTCTATAGCTAGCATCATGAGTGGTTTTGCAAGGAATAAAGTGACCCATTTTTCTGAATCTGTCCACCACTACATGCACACTATCACAACCAGTCTTGGTCTTGGGGAGTCCTACCACAAAATCCATGCTCACACACTCCCATGGTCTGTTAGGAATGGGTAGGGGTTGATATAAGCCAGAATTGCTAGCTCCTCCCTTAGCTTTCATACACACAACACATTGCTCTACATATCTCCTGACATCTCTTGCCAACTTAGGCCAATAGTAGAACCTGTGCACTAGTTCTAATGCCTTATTGTTGCCAAAATGTCCACAATATTATCTATGATTGACATTAGGAAAAGGAGCTCCAATTAATTGACATTTTTGGCGTCTTACCAAAGTTGTCGCTGTCCGACTCAAAAAAGGGTTAATACCACAAACATAAACTCCATCACCCAATGATGGAAGATCAGTATATTTTTGAGCAGGTAACCAACCTGATACCTTGATGGATTGACGTTTTAATTCTAGATTTAGTTGAGAAGCCACATTGGACGGCAAAGATCCAAAAAGAACTAAGGAAGGGTGATTTGCATATTCAACCAATTCCTCTTTTTTTCTAGAATGAAAAGTGAAAAAATTTTGTATAGTTTCTTTTCGTTCACGAACGGAGAATTCCGATTCTGGACAACGATGTGCCATCGCAGCTAACACAGTATCTTCTCCTTGAGTAAAAGCATAATCGAGTCCATTCGCTCTTGCCACTAGAATTGGGATTCCAATTTCCCATTCTAGTTTGGGTGCCATACCTTCCAAATCCATTTTGATTATCTCTGTAGTACAAGTACCTATCCATATGATCACGCTGGGGTCTCTATCTTTTCTTATTCGAATACAAAGCTTTTTTAATCCTTCATAATCATTCAATTGAGCCGAGATATCTCCTTCTTCCAATTCTGCCATTGCATAGCGAGGTTCTGCGAAAATCATTACTCCAAGTGCATTTTGCAGAAAATAACCGCATGTCTTTGTACCCACAACTAAAAAGAAACTATCTTCAATCTTTTGATATAACCAAGATACACAGCTAATTGGACAAAAAGTATGATAATTACCTGTCTCACATTCGACAGTGAGAGGTTCATCAATGTTCACTGACATAAATGATTATAACTATGTTGATTAAATCGTCGTAAATCCAAGTAAATTTTCCTTATTATTTTGATCTTTCCCCTCATCAATAGGATTCAGATAAAGGTCAGAGAGTAAACTGAATAATTCCCGATCTGGAATCTCCTTTGGCACAATACCTTCTGGTTGGGACAATATTTGATCCGCTATGTCTAAATAATATTCACATACATAGTTAAGAGATGGTTCGGATCCAACCATTTCAAATAAGGTTTTCCCCTTGACTCTCGAAACTCGAATATCTTCAATAAGAGGTAACACTTCTATTACGGGCATTGGACAGGCTTCTACATATTTATTGATAAGATCTCTTTTAGATGTACGATTTCCAACCAAACCTGCTAATCGGAGTGGATGTGTACGAGCTTTTTCCCTGATAGAAGCAGTAATACGATTAGCTGCAAATAATGCATCAAATCCATTATCTGTGATAATGACACAGTAATCTGCATAGTTCAACGGAGCAGCAAAACCTCCACAAACCACGTCACCCAATACATCAAATAATATTATATCATATTCGTAAAATGCATTTAATTCTTTTAACAATTTCACAGTCTCTCCTACCACATATCCCCCGCATCCAGCTCCTGCAATTCCTACCGTTATAGATAGAATAAATTGAAGAAAATGAACAAAAAAAGGAGGAATCTTCTTTTTTTAAAGGATTCTTACAATGGTTCAAAGAGGAAGGAACCGAAGAAGAAGCTGAGTTTCAAGAAGGAACTCAAGAACAAAACGTATCGAACGAGGACGAGGACAATGCAGACGAGGACCTCGTAACTAAAGATATACACGTCTTTAGTTATCCATATGAAGGAGATTTTCGTAGATGTTTAGTTAAAGGAGCCGTCCGTTTTCAGAGACGTAAAGTTTCAGTCTTGAGCCATTGGATACCTCGACCACAGTCTAGTCTTTTCGCGAGACTAGAGGAGATGATTCAAAAGCCAGATGGCAAACCCAATCCTAAGATAGTTGTTAAAGAAAAAGAAAACGATCTTACGACTTCAAGACTGGTAAGATCTTTTGAGAAATATTTAGAAAGGAAAGAGAAAAGGGAAGAAGATCGGCGCCGTCAAATACAACAGGGCTTCGATTGGGAATTGCTTCACTATCTAAGAGCTGGTGTCTTATTCACTCATACATATCTTAGAAAACGACTCTATTTCCCTCCATTGATAATAGTGAAAAATCTTGGTCGTATTTTATTATTTCAGGCTCCCGAATGGGAGCAGGATTGGTCCAACTTGAATAAGGAATTTTATATCAAATGCAATTATGATGGATATGAATTGACAGATATTGATGTTCCTAAAGATTGGATCAAATATTATGTGAAAGAGGGTATTCAAATCAAGATTGTGTATCCTTTTCGCTTGAGACCTTGGTATGAAGCTAGCCCTCAATCTACTGACACTGATAAAAAAACAACTAGTTTCTTATCTCTGTATGGGACAGAAAATGAATTACCTTTCGGAAATCCGACAAAAGTGTCGTCCTTTTGGAAACCCATTGGCGAATTGATTTTGAATTATACGTCCCATCGGGCAAAAGTTATTATCGAGAGGATAAACCCTATTATCCAATGGATAGAACTGCTTTGCTCACAAAAGACCATAAAGATAAACATTCGACCAGATATTGAGAGTACAGAAAAAAATGATCAGCTTCCCGTAATAAGTCTAATATTCCGTTCCTTTCAATTTTGGAAATAAAAATGAAATACCTATAAATACCTATGTCTTGCAAGAATTAGCAAGCAAAATTTTTTTTTGCATGAAATTTTCTATTCCAAAATTTGACATATATATTATATGTCATTCTAAAATATAGACATATGTTGGGATGTCTCCTAATTCAAAAGGAAGGAACCATATTATGGTCAATACTTTTCAACAAAAATCTTCAAAACATAAATAAATATATGTATTTATTGGGTGAATCACTCGGACGATTCACATCAACAAAATCACTAGGACTTTGTCACCCTAAAGCTAAAAAATAAGAAGTATCGCCCTAAAAAAAGTGAAAAAGGTGGGGACCATTTGTTATTCACTCATTGAGTGATAAATCACTACAAGTGAAGGAGATATACGATTCAAACGATGGAAGATCCAATATTTGAAAATTGTGTCTAAGATGACTGGAAAAGTTGAAACAAGAACAGATATTATTCGTTCGTTATGGGAAAATCCATAATTTTCGAAGATTAAATTGATGATCAGTTCCCAACCATGGGGCGAATGAAACCCAATACATAGATCGCTTGCTAAAAGAATAGAAAAAGCTTTCATTGTATCGCTTAAGTTGTAGAAGACTTCTTGGATCCAAGAATTGAGAATGCCAAGTCTCTTCTTACCCAGAATGAGACAAACAATTAGAACAACAAAACTTATTATATTTCCTAATAAATGTGAGATAACTTGGATACAATCTTGATTATATATTTTGACCAATTGGATCATTTTTTTCTGCATCTCTACACGAATATCTTGTGAATGCAGTTCCGAATAATCCTCGAAGTCATTATCTTAACCGCAAGGAGGGAGATGCCCAAGGCACGGCTAGTGACTGGAGTGAAGTCGTAACAAGGTAGCCGTACTAGAAGGTGCGGCTGGATTACCTCCTTTTCAGGGAGAGCTAATGCTTGTTGAGCTCATACACTGTTACGCTCGTGAAAGAGAGCGAGTGACACGAGGATGCATCTGCAAGAGACGGAGTCTTTTGTCGTTTATCGGCAGTGAAGTTCGTTACTAGATAGTGACGTAAGTAAGAGTGAAGTTCATAAGTCAGCTCATTGTCCCAGGTCGAGACAAGTGGATAGGCTCCTATTTTCCCGAGTTTCTCTACTTTTAGGGCCTCAAAAGCCCCGCCAAGTAGAGAATTAATTGGTATCATTCCGAGTTTCTCTACTTTTAGGGCCTCAAAAGCCCCGCCAAGTAGATGGCTCCTATTTTCCCGAGTTTCTCTACTTTTAGGGCCTGAAAAGCCCCGCCAAGTAGAGAATTAATTGGTATCATTCCGAGTTTCTCTACTATTTTCCGTGTTTGTTTTATGAAATAGAGGAATTATTTGAATAATTTCTCTATTTCCCCCTGTCCCTTTTTTCAGAGGGACAAGAGGTCAAAATCATACTTAATAAAAATGTCATACTTATAAAAACATTGTTAAGTTTCACTATTTTTTATTATTTAGTTTTCAAATCAATAAGCAAAAAAACACACAAACAAAAAAGAAAGTCTCAAAAAAGGCTATTTAGTTTTCAAATAAATAAGTAAAAAAGCACACAAACAAAAAAGAAAGTCTCAAAAAAGGCAAGCGAGCAAGAGGATTTCTCTTGCTTTTGGCAGGCCTCTCCTACTACTGGGGAGGCCTACTGGGCTATTAGCTCAGTGGTAGAGCGCGCCCCTGATAATTGCGTCGTTGTGCCTGGGCTGTGAAGGCTATCAGCCACATGGATAGTTCAATGTGCTCATCAACGCCTGACCCAGAGATGTGGATCATCCAAGGCACATTAGCATGGCGTACTTCTTCTATTCGAACCAGGGAGTGAACCTGACTTTCTTATCAGAAGGATAGATGGGGTGATTAAGGTGAGATCGAATGTAGATCAAATTTTCTATTCATTCGTGGGATCTGGGCGGTCCTGGGTAGCCAAGTATTTTGGCTACTCTTTTCTCGAGAATCCATACATATCTTATCAGTGTATGGAAGGCTATCTCTCGAGCACGGGCTGAAGTTCTTATTATTAAGTAAGCCTAAATGTGTAAAAAAGCACCTAACAACGCATCTTCACAGACCAAGAACTACGAGATCACCTTTTATTCTAGGGTGACGGAGGGATCATATCATTCGAGTCTTTTCATGCTTTTTTCGTAGGATGCGGGAAATCTATAGTATAGGATTCTTATCCAGCCGGGAGACTACTTCTAATTATAAGAAGAGGAGAAAAAATATTGGAAATACTTCCTTGGTCTTCCACTCGCTCAATGACTATGAACAATTCCCGGATCAGTGCATTAGTCAATCGTTATTCGTCTCCTAATGAACGATGAGAGAAGCAGGATCGAAAAAGGATCTTGGAGTGTCTGAGATTGGGTTAGGAGGATCTTATTAACGCCTTCTTTTCTCTTCTCATCAAATTTTTGACTTCTTTTCTTGTCGTTGGCGAAGAAGAAGGAAGGGGAACAAGTACACTTGGAGAGCGCAGTACAACGGAAAATTGCATGCTGTGTTCGGGAAGGATGAGTCGCTCCTGAATGAAGAGAGAACTGATTCTCATCTAATCATAGGTGCGATGATTTACTTCACGGGCGAGGTCTCTGGTTCAAGCCCAGGATAGCCCACCCATTATGCGCTATGTAGTAGGATTGTTGTCTGCTTCATTTGGCCATCTATGGGGATATAGCTCAGTTGGTAGAGCTCCGCTTTTGCAATCGGGTCGTTGCGATTACGGGTTGGATGTCTGATTGTCTAGGCGGTAATGATAGTATTTTTTACCTGAACCAGTGGCTCACTTTTTATCAGTAATGGGGGAAAGGACCATAACATGCCACTGAAAAACTCTATTGAGACGAAGATAGACTGTCAAGAACGTAGAGAAGGTAGGGTGGGTAGTTGGTTAGATCTAGTATGGATCGTACATGGCCCATAGTTGGAGTTGGCGGCTCTCCTAGGGATCCGATCCCCAGGGAAGAGGATCAAGTTGGCCCTTGCGAACAACTTGATGTACTATCTCCCTTCAACCCTTTTTAGCCCCAAAAATGGGGCAGAAGGAAAAGTAATGCCATGGACCGACCCCATCATCTCCACCCCGTAGGAACTACGAGATCGCTCCAAGGATGCTTTTAGCATCCAGGGGTCCCAGACCGACCACATACCCTGATTTGAGAAGTGGAATGCATTAGCTGTCCCTTCCGATTGGGCAGGAAGGGTCGGAGAAGGGCACTCGACCAAAGAGTCGGGTGGAAAAAAGAAGAACTTTTTGTTCCTGGTTCTTCTGGAGTTTTCATTCTTCAGAACTTCAAGAATTCCTAGGGTCAACAACTTTTGCTTTTGGGAGGAGTTGCTCTTTGGAGAGCATAGTACAATAAAAATTGTGAACTGTGTTCGGTTCTCAGCAATTTTTTCCATCCCTCTATGTAAATAACCTAATATAGGTTCACAGTCAATAACATCTTCACCATCTAGAGTAACAATAAGTCGAAGAACACCATGCATTGATGGATGATGAGGACCCATACTTACCATCATAAGGTCCTTCTCCGTAGCAACCATAATCATAACTCTTCCCCGGTTTTTTCAAAAATCAATGAGAACAAAAGAAAGAATGACTCATTAGGATCCGGAATTTAAAAAACCACAATTGGATCTGACAATTTCGTTCGAAATTAACGCGGCCCACGAATATTTAATTGACCGATTAAATTTTTATAACGAAGTCTATCTTTCTTGAACAGATAAATCAGAAGTCGTTTACGTTTACCCACAATTTTCCACAAACCTCTTTGGGACGAGTAGTCTCTTCCGTGCAGGTCCAAATGTTCAGTAAGTCTTTTAATTCGACTGGTTAAATAACATACTTGAGATTCCACATATCCTTTTTGTTCTCTAGGAATCAAAGAGGGGCGAACGGACAAATTTTTGATCATAAAAAAAATATTCCGAAGTTCAATATTATTTATTTAATTTAGAGTAAGAAAAAAGAATGAGATCCATTTCTTTTTGTTCATGGTCTATATATTCCTACGTTTCGATCGACTTTCTCTTCGGCATAGATAAATAAAATGCAACTTTCATAAAATAAAGTTACCAGCAAGATTTAATGTCGGAGTTTCTCCGGGATTATTCAAAAGAATGATGCACTTTGATCCTTTTCCATTGGGAAAGCAAAAAAAGGGATGACGGAATGATTTACAAATTCCCCATCTTTAAAAGAGGTCAGAGAGAAGGGCTGTAGTGGAACTAATTATAGAACCGCGTCCCTTCTGCCTGACCATCCTTCCAAGTATTTCTACCTCCAAGAGATAAAAAGATTCGGATTGCTCCTCTCTAGGGTCTTAGAGAGGTGTACTCTATTTGCTGATGTTACGCATCGGGGGGATCTACGGAGGGATCTACGGGGGGCCAAAATTCATCTATGGAGGGCTATGTCATATCTGGCATATACTTCTCCTCTGCTATGTACTTCTCCTCCTCTGCTATGGAGGAAGGAAAACCCTCGGGTTTTCTTTCCGGTGAATTGACAGGAAATATCTTCCAATCACCATCACCGTAAAGCTCAAGCTCAGAATAAATATACTCACTCTTAACATAAGAAAGTGCTTTTGCTGCAGCCCGATATGCTTTTTTCTTCCAAACATTCTTACGATTTTTTGTTTTCGATTTAGAGGTACGCTTTTTTGGAACCGCCATAATATGGTTTTAATTTATTTATTAGTTCGATGTGAAGGACATTTGAAGAACAGAAACTTTAATGCAACTCCTCCAATTAGAATTATTGAAAATTGAAATAAATAATGTATTTTCACCTTGTTGTTCTTCTAAAACATATTTTATAATATAAACCCGAACTCTTGCCACAATACAAATTAATAATAATTTCAATTTTTACATACGTATATACTCACGAATTTTGAGTGAATGAAAAGCCACTATGTCATTTTAACAGATTCAATTATTTCTTATCTTAGGAATTCAAATTGGTTTAATCTTCGATTAAGTTCTAACTACTCGATTAAGATATTTCTCTTTTTTTGTTTATCTACAAGGAGGCACCCCTTCTCCCGAAGTTACAGAGCTATTTTATATATTATATCTATATTATATCTATATTATATCTATTACGTTATAAGGAACTTCAAGATATTATAGCTATAATATTCATTTTAGATCTCCCATCTAGGAGAGATGGCTGAGCGGACTAAAGCGGTGGATTGCTAATCCGTTGTACAAACTATTTGTACCGAGGGTTCGAATCCCTCTCTCATATTCATTTTAGATCTCCCATCTAGGAGAGATGGCTGAGCGGACTAAAGCGGTGGATTGCTAATCCGTTGTACAAACTATTTGTACCGAGGGTTCAAAAGACATTCAAACAAACCGATAATGGTTCGTCATTCTAGAGTGTAGCATGATCATGACTATTTTGGCAACTCCAATTTGAAAAAATGAATGGAATTATCCCTCGTAATAGGACAACATTATATAAGATGATTCTATTTTTCTATCATAACAACATTTATCTACATTAATTTCTTTTTCTATCATAACAAAATTTATCTACATTAATGTATTTTTCTATCATAACAATATTTATATAGATGACTCTTTTTTTCTATCAAATATCTTCAATTCTTTTATTAATATTTAACACTAATATGATAGTTACCTGCCTACAATTCTGCTACTATATTAAACCTAAAGCTAAAAAATAAGAAGTATCGCCCTAAAAATTCAAATGTATTTGCTTTGCAAAAAGAACCTCTCAATGAATTTTGATTAGATAGCTTTAAGGGATTTAACCAATTGTCTCGATCATTGAATATTGCCGAAAGACTTGCGTTATTAGATAATTCCATGTAACTTTTTCCATTATCGAATACGTCAATAATCGATTCAATTATTAGATATTTGAATATATTAGTAGTAATTAGGAACTAGAGAAAGCTTGAATGCAATTCCTACCGTTATAGATAGAAGTGCAATCCAAATTCCTGGAGAGTTATACATTTGTGTATTGATAAGACCATTGGCTATTTCTTGAAGTTCAATCTCTCCTCCAGATAGACCATATAGCCAAGAAAGACCATAAACAAGAATGGAAGAACTTGTTCCACCCATAAGTAAATATTTCATAATAGCCTCATTAGACCGTACATCTCTTTTGGTATATCCAGATAATAGGTAAGAACATAGACTTAAACATTCTAAAGCTACGAAGATAGTTGCTAAATCATTAGCACCACATAAAAACATTCCTCCTAGAGTAGCTGTTAATATGAATAACAAAAACTCTGTTACAGCCATTTCTGTACATTGAATGTATTCCACGGATAGAGGAATACATAAAGTGGAACATAATAAAATGAGAAACCGAAATATTTTATTAAAATTGTTTGTTTGGAAATTACCAAAAAAACTGATCGTAGGTTCTTCTCTCCATTGAAATAACAGAACCGCTATACTTAGCACTAAACTTGTTAAAGAGATGAAATAGAACCAAGTTGTCTTTTTCTGATCAGAAATGAAATCGATAACTAGAAGAAGAAATAGGCCGATAATCAAGATACATTCTGGAAAAATGGAACTTCCATAGAAGAGAAGCAAATGAAATTCTTTCATAAAAATGATTTAAAGGTATTAATTATGATTTAAAGGTATTAATTGAAAACGAATTTTTCATTTTGGCCGGATCATGATTTAGTAACTTCAATTAATCTTCGAAAAACATTTTCTTCCATTTACATTTATAATAAACCTAATGAATAAGATTGAATATTGATAATCTCCTTATTATCATTTATCTATGATTTATTTTTCATTCTTCTTTTCCTTTCGTTTTCGTTCCAATAAAATTTGTATCAATTTTGATAAAGTAAGTTTTCTTTTATTGCTCAGAATGGAATAGATCTATGGATCTATTTATAGAGTTAGTGGGTTAATGATAATGTGCAAAAGCTTTATTGGATTCTGCCATTTTATGAATCTCTTCCTTCTTGCGTATAGCATTGCCTTTCTCTCTGGCAGCATCCATTATTTCGTAACTCAATTTGAAATGCATATTTCGACCAGAACGTTTTCGGGATGACTCTAATAACCAACGAATAGCAAGTATTTTTCCTTCTTTCTTTTTTATTTCAATGGGAACTTGATAAGTCGATCCACTTACACGTCTTGATTTTACTATCAATTTGGGAGTTAATTTGTGTATTGCTTGACGTAGAACAATTAGTGGATTTTTCTCTGTTTTTTGTTGAATCTTTTTTAGAGATTGATAAAAAATTCGATAAGCTAATGATTTTTTTCCGTGTTTAAGAATACGATTAACGATCATGTTAACTAATCGATTATGATAAATCGGATCAAATTTATCAATTTTCTTTTCTACAATACTTTGGCGTGACATAAGTGTGAAAAAGGTTCATAAATTGATTTCATAAAGACTAATAATTACTTATTTCGGCTTTTTAACTCCATATTGTAGGGTGGATCTCTAAAGGTATCAAAGATCTCCCTCCAAACCGTACATACGACTTTCATCGAATACGGCTTTCCACACGATTCTATCTGCATATATAAGATATAATTCTTATGCATAAAATTATGTTTACTCATTCTCAATTGAGTATCCGTTTCCTTTCTTTTGCTATGATTAGAAATCTTGTATTTTCTATATCTATACGATTAAGTCCTTAGGTTTTTAAAAGAGTGTAAAAAAAAGGAGAAGGTGTTTTAAATTAATGCTATTTGAATTGAACCTGTTCCGAAAAGGTCAAGACATTTCAAATTTTATGTTAACACACACTAAGTAAGGGAAAACTTATGAAATGAATTCAATATTAAACCTTAGACATATAATATCCTTACAAATTAATACGATCGTTTGTTTTAGCCTGCTCTAGTCCCCTTACAAAACGTTCATTATTGGGTTTTATTTTATTTCAAATAAGTCGTATACTGCTTAACCCGATGAATAGGATTGAGGTGAAAATTAGCAAAGCTAATAAAAAACCAAAATAACTAATTATAGTAAGCATGGAAGGAATCAATGAAAAAAAAACAATGATTGATACGTATTTTTGTCAGGCAATTACCTCAATTTCTGATCTAGGAACAGAAAGAAAAAATCATCTAAATAAATAGATACCAATTTAGAATTGAATATCTAACAGGGAATAGACGATAAAAAGATATTTTTTTTAGAAAATAAAAAAAGTGAAAATTCAATCCCCCCAATTTCACAAATTATCGTACGTAATAGTCTATTACTAAGTATGAGATGAATGAATTTCACAATGATTCTGATTAGATAACTTTACATTATCTCTACCGGTCTTTAGAACGAAAAAAACTTTTGCTACAGCCAAACATAGTAAAAAAGAACTGTACGCTATATAATAAATGGATTCACTTTTTCCATATGCCTTTTTCATTTTAAGGAAAAGAATTTAAGTCAACCCTGCTATCCTTTCTTTCTTGTAAAACAAAATAGGAATAGTCACTATGTTACTATTTCATCAAGATAATATTCCACTATTCATCGATTCCTTTTTATTCATAAGAGGAATAACATTTCGGTCGTTCACATTCAAAGTGCTATAGAAGTCATTAAGTTCATGGCATAACTTATATTCGCTATACTATTGTAAATACACGATATAAATAATAGTAAAACAAAATAGAGAAAGAAACAGTATAATATTTTGGATAAGTTGCATTTATAATGAATGATACTCCTTGATCTTCTTCTTAAAACGACATGAATGTATTCTAACGATAAAGTAACCTGTGGAAGCGAGAGCCATTACAATTATTTGCTCAAATGAAATGAACTTCCCTATGATCCGTATATCTAATTGTTGCAATAGAGAGACAGGATTCCTTGCGGAAGCTATTATGAAATTGAAATATGCAAAATTCTTTCATTTCTGTTCAGTGAAAAGAAAGCAAAAAAAAGAAAATGAATTAAGTTGATCAAACAGAGCTGGAGTAACTGGCAGTAGCAGAATCGTTCTATCCTACTCCCTTTTCATATTAAGCAAAATTATATTGCTATGTTAGAAGAAGGCTAGCTATACTTAGTATACTTCAAATATACCCTTGGTATCATATTGACAATCAAACAAGGATTGTAGAAGATATCAGTAGTTTTCCATTTCCTGATCTCTTTCTTTCATGGGATCAATTTACCCTTGATTTTACAATAATATAGGGAGCTTAGCATGTCTGGGAATACGGGAGAACGCGCTTTTGCTGACATTATTACTAGTATTCGATACTGGGTTATCCATAGCATTACTATACCTTCTCTATTCATTGCAGGTTGGTTATTTGTCAGTACGGGTTTAGCTTATGATGTATTCGGGAGCCCTCGGCCAAATGAGTATTTCACAGAAAGCCGACAAGAGGTTCCATTAGTAACTGGCCGTTTCGATTCATTAGAGCAACTCGATGAATTTACTAGATCTAGATCTTTTTAGGAGGTATTAATGACTATAGATAGAACCTATCCGATTTTTACAGTTAGATGGTTGGCCGTTCACGGGCTAGCTGTACCTACGGTTTTTTTCTTGGGATCAATATCAGCAATGCAGTTCATACAACGATAAACTTTATATAAACTAAATCACGGAGCTATTTATGACACAATCAAACCCGAATGAACAAAATGTTGAATTGAATCGTACCAGCCTCTATTGGGGGTTGTTACTTATTTTTGTACTTGCTGTTCTATTCTCTAATTACTTTTTCAATTAGGAACAGTGAGAAGACTTTCTTTTCTTATTTGCGGAAATCCAATACTTCGATGTATTATTATATTGAGCATGACTATTTAAAATGTGCAAGGAGGTAATGCAAATGGCCGCCGGAAGGATCCCTCTTTGGTTGATAGGTACTTTTACTGGTATTATCGTTATTGGTTTAATAGGTATTTTTTTTTACGGGTCTTACTCCGGATTAGGATCTCCAATATAATAATTGGCTATGAAAATGATTCTCAAAGTTAGAACATACCTCTGAGAAATCTTCATCCTCCTCATAGAGATCCTTGAAACTCTCTATGCTAATGCTCTTGATCTGTATCTCTTGGACTGTCAGCAATCTTCTACTCAATGCATATGCTACCTTGTTCATTTGTCCCTTCTTGTGCTTGATGGTGAAAGTAAAAGCTTGGATGTACTCCATCCACTTCAAGTGTCTATTGCTCAACTTCTCTTTGGTGTTGATATAACTAAGTGCTTGATTATCTGTAAAGACCACAAACTCCTTTGGTAGAAGGAAATACCTCCACTTACTAAGTGACTGAACCAAAGCATAAAGTTCTAGATCATATCTAGAATACTTCTTTTTAGCTTCATTAAGCTTTTCACTGAAGAAAGCTATGGGCCTACCTTCTTGACTAAGCACTCCTCCTACTACAACTCCACTAGCATCACACTCCACAGTAAACAACTTGTCAAAGCTTGGTAATAAGAGAATAGGTTGAGTTACCACTTCTTGTTTCAGTTTCTCAAACCCTTTCTCAGCCTCTTGAGTCCACACAAGCTTAGTTTTCAAACCACCCTTGATTGTCTCTAGGACTGGTGCACATATACCACTAAAGTTTCTTATGAATTTCCTATAAAATTGAGCCAATCCATGGAAACTTCTTACCTCTATCCCTGTTGTTGGTGTAGGCCAGTTTAGGATAGCTTCGACCTTGCTTGGATCCATTTTCAGTGATCCTTGAGACACTACAAAACCCAGATATACAAGTTCTTGTTTGAAAAACTCAAGGTTGATGGCTAACTTCTCCTCTTGTAACCTTCTAAGAACCATCTCCACATGTTTAAGGTGTTCTTCTATTGTCTTGCTGAAGATGAGTATATCATCAAGATATATAACCACAAATAACCCTGTCAAATCCTTGAGCACTTCATTCATGAGCCTCATGAATGTGCTAAGGGCATTAGAGAGGCCAAATGGCATAACTCTCCACTCATACAACCCATCTGTTGTCTTGAATGTTTTTTTCCACTCATCTCCATCCTTGATTCTGATCTGATGGTATCCACTCTTGAGATCCAACTTGGTGAAGTACTGAGCTCCTCCAAGACAATCCATCAAGTCTTCAATTCTAGAAATGGGAAACCTATACCTGATTGTGATCCTATTTATTTCTCTAGATTCAATGTATAATCTCCACTTGCCTCCTTTCTTGGTTGCTAAGACCATTGGTACTGCACATGGGCTGATGCTCTTTCTAATCAAGCCTTGATCTAATAACTCTTGCACTTGTCTAGCTACCTCTAGATTTTGATCCAGTGTAAGCTTATAAGTTGCTTTGTTAGGCAATGATGCTCTAGGTATGAAGTCAATCTAATGAATAATGGCCCTTTTAGGAGGTAAAGTTGCAGGTGCACCATCACTTACTATGTCTTTGTACTTCTCAAGCAAATTTTGGACTACTCCGGGTATGACTATTTTTTCAGTCTTATCTTCTTCTTTGGACTGCAACAAGACTACATAGCCTTCACCCCCTTGATGTAGGTTGTTAAGGAACTCCTTGCCACTACTTAACAGAACACTTGGTGTCTTTAACTATCCTTCATCCTCCTCTGACAGTGACTGCAACTTAAAATTCTTCCCATCCTTTTTAAAAGAGATAGTATTCTCCTTCCCATCATACATCGCACTTCTATCATACTGTCATGGTCTGCCCAATAGTAGATGGCATGCATCCATGGGTAATACATCACAAATTAGCTTATCTTTGTACCCTCCAATAGAAAACTCCATCGTTACTTGCTCATTAACAAGAACACTCTGCCCTTTGTTTAACCATGTCACTTTGTAGGGGTTGGTGTGGGGTACCTTCTCCAATTTGAGCTTCTTTACTGCCTCTTCTGAGATAATATTATCTGTTGAACCTGAATCTACAATGACCTTGCATACTTTCCCAAGTATTTTGCATCTCACTCTAAATAGAGCTCTTCTTTGTTTTGGTTCTTCCTTGACCGGTTGTCTGATCAAAATTCTCCTAAACATCAGATTCTCTCCCATTTCAGATTATATATGACTGATCTCAGGTGATTTAGTGCTCATGGTGTCCTCTTGTGCATATGCCACCCTCTTCTCAGCATTTGAAGATGATTCTTTCTTTGGGCACCTATAAGCTGGATGGCCTACTTGACCACAATGGTAACATTTCATGGTAGAAAAATATGAATTGCTTCTGCTTGCTCCTCTTCCTCTATTTGATCCTCCTTGATAACCTCTTCCTCTTCTATAGCCTCCTCTAGAAGGTGTTTCACCTCCATACTCTATGAGTTTAGATTCACCTTGGTTTCTTTGTTCATTTCCTCTTCCTTGGTAGCCACCTCTATGTCCTCTTTGATCTCTGCCTTTGCCTCTACTCTTAGAAGCCTGATCATGTTTACTCTTGCTTCTTTCCTCAATCTTGATAGCTAATTGATAGCATTGATGTGCTGTCTTAGGACTTAGAAGAGTCATCTCTTCTTGGATTTTCCACTTCAAGCCGTTAAGATACCTAGCCACTTTGAGACTTTCATCTTCTAAGACATTGGACCTCATACAAAGTTTTTGAAACTCCTCAGTGTAAGTGTTCACATCTTGGTTTGCCTCAATCTTTGCCCCTTATTGTGTAACTGGATTTCATAGTCATTTGGTATGTATGCTTCTCTCACTTTTGCCACCATACCTTTCCGAGTTGAAATAGGCCTCTTGCCTTCCTTTTCCCTCTCTGTCTGAATGAATTTCCACCATGTCAAAGTAGATCCTCTCAATCTAGACTTGGCCACCTTCACCTTCTGTGCTTCAGTGACTCCATCACATTCAAAATGGTTCTCCATGCCTTCTATCCAATCTAGGACTAGGTCAGCCTCCAATTTTCCACTAAACAGTGGTATACCTTCAAGTGTTTTCCCACTCAAATCTTTCAATGCCTTCAAGAAAGGCTCCTCTTGTAGAACAGGGTTAGGTTCAGGGGTCTTCTCTTCCTCTGCAACCTCTTCACTCTTTGGTTCCCTGCCCTCCAATCTGTCACTGACCTCATCGGCCTTAATTTGCACATTGTTCAATGCTTCCTCAAGTTGAGCTAGTCTTTCTCTCAACCTTCTATTGTCTTCCTTTTGATCTTCAACCTTCTTTTCCAACTCAATGTTTTTCACCATGGTTGTGGAACCACTGGATTCAAGGTCTAACATACAAGTTCTAACCCAAATCTTTAACTTGCTCTGATACCAATCTGATACGGTAGGGTTGGATGGAACACTCACTGCTCCATGCTCTAGGTCCTTGTTCTCAAGAACTCCTAGGTGACTCTCCCACCTTAACCTTTAGGTCCTATCTCAGGTGTAGTAACCCCTGGTTCTACTGGCCAACCCCACTATCATCAAACCCTCAAACTACCAAGCCAATCTTGGTGCCTTGCCACTAACTCTCCCTTAGCCCTTAATCTTCCCTAAAGGCCAATTACTCCCATCTCTCCATTTGTTCTTTGTAGGGGTGTAGAGATGTTTCTACAAGCTTCACACCTTCCTCATATGGTTCTTATAGGTTCACCAAACTCCATTCTTCCATCGCTTTCACCAAACCCTCACCTAGGGTTTTAGTTCCCTAATTCTAGGCTTCCAAAATAGGTCTTTCCTCCGAGGAAATGAGGTAACTCTTCCAAATTCTCCAAATAACCCTGAATATTTTCTATGGATTCTTAGTCTTGATGCCTACCACTTCAATATTTCAAAGGTCTTAACCCTTGACTATTCGTACACAGGTCAAACCTTCAATATTTGCAAAATAGGCCTCTTCCTTAGGTTTTTCTGACCACACAGTGGACTATTATTTTGTTCTCCACTCAAACGGACTGGTGAAACCTCCTCTTTGTTGCTAAGCCTCTACAAGGCTTCCATCCACCTTTCTACCACGTGGTTTATCAGGGAAAGGTCACCCCTATAATCCAAATGCTTTGCACTTCTTGACTTTCCTAGCCAGGCATTGTCAAGCTCGCCTAGGAGAAGTCTTCCACAGTGCTTTCATAACCCCTATCTACTCCTAATTCTACCATATTTACAAACATGGAGTCTAGCCCCAATCTCCAAAAGCCCATACACCAAGTATAGTGGGAAAAAGAACTAAGATCCCATTCTTGACAGGTTGCCAGTCAGGTCAGCAACTCAAACAACACCAAATTAACTACCAAACACACCTGCAAATTGGACTCACACCCTAGATACTACCACACAAGCTTAGAACATAAGAAATTCTACAATCTACAACAAACTACTGAGCCATGATCGCTCTTGATTACTGAAATACAAGGAAAACACAGAAATTTTAAGCAATTCCTCTTACTGTCCACACTTAACATTCATGAAATTTCAAATTACAAACACTTCCAATGCCTTCCAACCTTGCTCACAGGTCGAAGCACACCATAAATAGCTTTTTGGATTCAGTTAAGCTCGAGCCTAACTATTCTATGGGTGGTTGTGGCTTTCCATAAGCCTTATTTTTAAAATTTTAAAACAAACTATCACCTAGGGAGGTCTACAAGGTCAACAAACATCTTTGTATCCAAACCCCAATCTAGCAAATGGTCAACATGAACTTATGAACATAAAACAAGTTCTCAAATGCCTCTAAGGAAAAACTCCAAGGAATGGAAGGGATTTGCTATATTTTAACTAAACAAGTTATTAAGTCTTGACCTTCTGATTACCCTCCTAGATGATTGACTTTGGGGTGCTCCTGCACCACTTAGTTCCAACAAGGTAAGGTCTGAAAGCCTTTGTTGCTTTGACCAATGCATAAGCCTATTTTTCCATAATGTCATATTTCAATTCTGACCCCTGCAAAGATTTACTGAAAAAAGAAACAGGTTGCTCATGACCTTCATCATTATTTTGTAACATGACAGCAGCTATGGTGTGGAATGAAGCAAAAGAAAATATCTGGAATGGCTTAGTAAAATCAAGGGACTTTAGGATAGGGGCTTCTTTGATAGCTCTTTTTATATATATGAAAGCATCCATAGCTTCAACAGTCTAGTCCAATTTTTCTCCTTTTTTCAATATTTTAGATATAGGTTTAACAATTTCAGCAAAATTGGACACAAACCTCCTAACAAAATTTATTTGGCCAAAGAATGATTGGATTGCTTTGATAGTTTTAGGAATGGGAATTTTATCAATGGCCTCTACCCTTTCAGGATCATCCTAACCCCATCTTTTGATACAATATGCCCCAAAAGTTTACCCTCTGTGACAGCAAAATGACATTTTTTAGGATTAAGACTTATACCATACTCCGAAGCTTTGATGAAGATCTTCTCCAAATCAGCAACATGATCCTCTTCCCTTTTGGGATAAGCAGTGAGGTCATCTTGATATACCACCATTATAGCATTGATCAAATTTGCAAATGCCACATCCATGGGTCTTTGAAAGGTAGCTCCTGCATTTGTGAGACCAAATGCCATTCTTATATATATATATATATACGTTCCCCATGGTGTAGTGAATGATGTTTTGTATTGCTCAAATTCTTTGAATTTGACCTGATTATATCCAGAAAATCCATCCATCATTGATAATAGCTCACATCCTGTTACTTTGTGTAATACTGCCTCCATGTTTGGTAGAGGATAATTATCTTTTAGGGAAGCCACATTCAAATTTCTGAAATCTACACATAGTCTTATGTCCCCATTTTTCTTCCTGACTGGAACCAAATTTGAGACCCATGTTGAATGCCTAATGGGTTTCATGATACCTCCATCTCTAAGCTTTTCTAGCTCCTCTTGCATTTTAGGTTCCAATGTTGGATTGATAGGCCTCTGCTTATGTCTAAATGGCTTTGTGTCTAGCTTAAGTAGAATTTCATGCTAAAAAAGATCTTCTCTATATGCCTTCAAATCCTCATAAGACCAACAAACACATGCTTGCATTTTCTTAACAATGTAATCAGCATTCTTCTAATGGTTGGGCTTATTTTCTTTCCAATATAAACCCTCTTTGGTGCTAATTCAATTCCCAAATTTATTTCTTCAATATCTTCCTTCTTAACTGGTGTCTGTTTTATGAGGGAACGATCACTCCCATCATACACCCTCTCCAATGCCACAAGCCCTTTGGGAAGCTTGTTATTTTTAAGCTACAAAACTTCCTTCCCAAAAAATTTTTGTTCCCATCCACTTTTTCCACAAAAGCATTGAAATCAATCTCCTGTGCTTCATACTAATCTATACAATGAAGAAACTTCGAAAGGTCGGTATAATCATCAAAAACCTGCCAACTATATATATTGTTAGGGATTGTTGGTCTTGTTTTAATTTCAATCTGAGACACTCCTGCCAAAGTCATATCATATTTCTTCAAGGCTACATTAGCCAAAAAATCAGCCATCAAGTTTTCAGATCTATCTACCCAATCAATTGAAAATGCATCAAATAGTTCCATTGTATCCCATACATCATTCCTATTGTTTCAACCTCTTGTTCCTTGCAACATACTTTAATCTAATTTGTGACACAACTAATTCAGAATCTCCCAAAATAGACACCAACTGAATCTTGTGTTTGATGGCCATGTTCAAACCAATCAACAAAGCTTCATACTCAGCCACATTATTCGTACATTCAAAAGCCAATAAAAATGAATATTTAAATGTTGCACCTTCAGGTGATATAAAAATTACCCCAGCTCCATTACCTTCTTGACTGCAAGCCCCATCAAAGTATATTTTCCACATAGCTTGTTGATTTCTAGAAACAAGTCTATCAATTGGGTCAATACTCACTAGTTCTGGCTGAGATAATTCAACTCTGAAACTCCCCAAATCTACATCATAGAAGAAATTAAGTTGTTCTTGAGGAACACACTCAACAATCTGATTCACCCTTGGTTCTCTATATAATTTCACCTTTTCACCATTAACTAGTATTGTGGCATATGATAAGTCAAATTGCACATTACCTCCAACTGCTGCAGTCCATTGTCTTGATAGAAGCATTCCAAACTGAGGAAGTGTATCAATCATAGTTATATCAATGTTATAAGTAGCTTGTGGATAGGCTGCTAGTCTTACTTCTACATCTTTCATAATCCCCACTACTGGGATAGGCCTACTAGCCTTTGAGTTATCCCTCTTGGCAATCATCCCTGTAGCTTTCCTATTATTTTCAATGGTGAGTGCTATCCTTTAAGCTTCAGCCAAATTTTTGGGACCCATGTTCCTGAGTTCATAACCTATCTTAGGATAAAAAAAATTTAAATAAATACTCAATGCAGCAGGATCAGCCAATTTAGATCTAGGAGGTATCTTATTATGCAATTTAGAAAACCTCTGGTTGAAATCATAAGCTGACTCGTTTTGATGCTTCTGAATAGTCACTAATTCATGCAATGCAAATTCAGGTGCATATCGATTCCCATACTGCTCAAGAAATTTGTCATAAAACACATGAATAGAATTAACAGAAGCTGTTGGCAAACTATTAAACCAATCTCTGTCATCTTCAATCAGTGACATCATAAACAATCTCATTTGTATATCTTCATACTGCATATCTAAATCTTGCATAAAAGCATTAAAACTCCTTAAATGCTCTTTAGCTGCAGTAGCACTGCTCCTTGTGAATTTTGGGACCAAACTTCCCCAACTGTTGTCCATAGGGTAAGGACATATTTGTAGTCCGGCCAAGTCAAACTACCTAATCATGGTTGCATATTGTGGAGGAGTATTTTGGTAGTACTGATGCTAGTACAATGGATTATTATTTGACCTTATGGGGGTACATGCTGCTGATAAGGAGGAGGTTGAACACCTTTATTTTGTGGTGGAACATTTTGATATCTACCTTGATTCCCTAGCTGATTCCGATAGGCCTGTGAGGAATTTGATGGGCCTGCATTATTGTTCCCTTGCCTATGAGGTGGCACATATTTTTGCAGATTAGCCATTTGAGTACTGATCTACACTTTCCTCAATCTCAATTCTTCAAGTTCTCTAATTGCGTGGATCCTCTGTTCATATTCTATTCTTGCCCTTTCCACTTCTTGTCTCTCATGTTCCAATCTTGCATTTATTTCATCCCTGGCCATAAGTTCATAATTCTCCTCAGAGGCTGCTTCATAGCCAAGTCCATCCTGATTTTCTTCAAGAAATGCCCTTTTTTTATCATATTCATGTTGTCTTCTTTCTCTTTCAGCTTCACATTCAGCCAAGAATTCTTCAACCTTCTTAGGATCTGGTTGATAAAAGGGATTCATTTGTTCCTCAGGAGTGTGAGGTTCTCTAGAAGGGCAGTCTTCATTTGCTAATGTGCCATATGAATTGTGTATCTCCAATGATGCTTTCGATGTTTTATTTTTGTCTGATGGTCCCATGTCATCGGTCACCTTTTTACCTTTATCATTCTTCTCTATCCATTTATTTTTGGCATTAGGACCATCACCATCTTTGTACAAAGACCTTCTTCCTTGCATTTTGGGAGCAATTGAGATAGTCTAAACTCTAGGAAGATTTCTTTTTGATATATATTTCAATTTATCAGTCTCAATATATTTTTTCATTTAGAGTTGCCACTCACTTTCCAAAAGTGAGAAAATCTGCAAATCTTTATTTCTAATGGAGTCTTCTACAAGATACTGACTCTATGACAAGGCTTATTTTCATATTATGTTCCCCAACGGAGTCGCCAAACTGTTGGATCTCAAAAATGCAGGTTATAACTAGAAGATTTTACCAAGCTCTTACAACACTTTTGGCCAACGTACAAGGCCAATTGATGCAATTGTACCTTCTGCTCTTCAAGCTCTGCTAGACCTAGAAGGGTGAACCTAATGAATGATGCAGATTGAAATGTATTTCCTGATTGAGAAATCTGTCCACAATGGAAAATGGAAGTGAATAGATGAAAACCACTACAATTAATCCTACTCCTATTACACAAATGAAAGGTCATTGAATGAATTTTTTGATATGAAATTCTATCTCTGGGTTGAGGCAGATCAGTTCCTTCTATCCACATGGGCAATGGAGTCAAAATAGAAAATGATATATGTTCTCTCTTATTGGCTTAACTCTAGTTGTTAGGCACATTAAAATGAAGTCTTACTGATTGGCATATAACTTCATTTATTTATGTCTTGCATAATCTATGTTGGGATGTTTCTTAATCTGGTTCTACTTCAACAACCCAAATGAAATCCTTAAATCACTGTGATTTATTAGAAGACTTTTAACTCTGACTTGCAGACACCAACTAATTAAAGCACATAAAATGGGAGAACACTTTGATAAATCAGAAATATACTTGATACACTGATTTAAATGACAGAAAGATCTCAAGTTGGAGTCAACCAAAGATAAAGAATTTAGATTATTTTAACATAACAACTAAACATCAAAAGAAATTTACCAATTTAAAACATCTTCTCCATTACCCTGTTTCAAGAAATATCTATGTATTTTTTCATTCCCCAGTCCCTTCTTGGTAAAAATCTGACTACTACCCTCTAAACTCCCCTCTGCAACTGAATTTTTGAATTATTTATACATTACAAACCAAGGGTCGTGACCCTTCAATTTTATGTTACATCCGTTTGTATTTCACAGTCAAATAAAATATTTAATTAATTGCCTTATCAGCAAATTAAATATTTTATACTATTGCTTTGTCTTTGATTTTGCTTTACATATTTTCCCGCTCTTTGAATTTTACTCTATACATTTATCGCTCTTCATATTTCATTTCATGAGGCTTCCCGTGTCCTTACCGCTCTACCACAGTTTTGACTTTTCAACCCGCAGTTATGCGGTGCCTAGCCTTGACGGTTAACCTCGTCGTTTACCGCATTATCACAGTCTATCGAATGACCCCCTGTGGTACCGCTATGCGCCTCCTTCACCATTCTTGTCTCTGCTAACCACTTCCTCCTGTTTGAATCTGCTCACCGCGACGGCTATCCCCATACTCACCACACTACCGTGGTCACTAGCCTAATTGCCAGCGGTACCGTGGTAGCCACCAACGGTTACCTATGTCGCCTCACTATTGTTATCGCGTTACCGCGGTCTTTATTTTAACAGTTACGGTATAGCAGTAACCTCTCACTAACCGCCAACTGTTCATAATCTCCTAACTGCCAACCATCGCCTCATTGTTTACCACCGACGCTTACTTACCGCCCACCACAATACCGCGGTCTATGTTTAGACCGCGTGTTGTAGCGTGGTAAGCGCTTTGTGCCTGCCTACTAATCGGTACCGCCATACTGTAGGCCCATTGTGGGAGGCTGCGGTAAGACGGTAAAGGCTTATGAAATGCATATTAAGGAAGCGGTTAGGTATAAAATGGATAATGAAGTGGACGGGGATTAAAATGAATATTTTATGTGAAAATAAAGGGAAATATGGGCTCAAATGGATAAGAAGGCCTAGGATTTTAATTGAATTTTTTTTGGTTCTAACAGAGTTCATGATGGATGACTCTTTTATCCAAACCAGCTCTTTTAAATATTTTGTGTGGAGATCACGTCTCACTATATGCTAAGAAAGTGGCACAAGAAAGAAGTTTGCACCTTGAGCTTCCAGAGAAGGTAATTCAATCTAAGGTCAAAGAACAGATGAAGGAAAAATTCAAAGAAATAACACCAGAGTAGGGCCGAGCATTAGTACAGAAGAGTGGAGTATTTTTACTCCTTGAATGGAATATTTTCAATGTTGTGGTGTTTGATACAATAAGAAGGGCCAATAGGCCACTTCTTGCAACTGATGAAGCAGCTATGCTAGCGCTCAAGGGGTCAGATTTTAGTGAAGAGTGGGATGCTTTGGCAATTTGGTCTTTTTCCACTGGATCCAAGAAACCAATTGTTGTAGAACCATCTGATTTCAGTTGTCACTTAGTTATAAGAAGGGTTGTTGATACCCCAACATTGGATGCTACTGATATGGTTGTAAATGTTGCCAAATTCACCAGGGCAACTGTTGAGGATTTGACCAAGGATCGGGATACTCTTAGAGGCCAGTACAATGACGTTATTATTGAATATAATAAGATTCAACAAAAGGTGCCAGAGCTAGAAATTGAGTTGGCCATGTTAAAATAGCAAATGGAAACATTGAGGTCTCAAGGGCAGGCTAGTTCTAGCCGCACTATCTTTGACCCACCTGTTGAAAAATCTCAACCCTCTTCACAAGGACAATCCTTAGTTATTGTTCCATATAACATTGGACAAGTCCCTATTGTAGTTGAAAGGGCTAATAGCCTGGGAGAAGGACTCTCTAAGGAGAAATTAATTCAGAAAGTTGAGGAATATAAGATGGTGCAGCAAATCCGGGAGTCTGCAGGAAGGAGCAATTTGGTGATTGTGGACACTGTGCTGAAACATTTAAGCAAGAAGGTCCAGGGAAAATTGAATAGTGTTCATTAAAATTATGCTCTAATGTTGCAAGAACTTAGGATGTTCCCAAGAGATAGAGAGGTGGCCACTCCATTGTTGGATAGATGGAGCTCCAGAATTGAGAAATTGAAATTCATGGCAGTGGGAGCAAAACAACATGGAGATAAATATCCTATGGTTATTTCAACCTACCAATTTGTCAAGGGAGTTGTGAAGCAGAAGTTTCAGGGGTATGTTGCCCCTATGGAGTTAAAGATCAAAGGGTTAAATACTATATATGATGGAAAGGACTTAACTCCTTTGCCACATATTCTACATAGTCAAGATGAGATAAAACCTTTGCAGATTTGGAAGGATCAGATGACTAATATCATGATTGCTCAAACCCATGAGATATGTAGAAATGCTGAAATTGGTATGATGGAGAATACATTGGCGAAACTGTCATTTGTCATCAGTTTCTTAGAGATCTTTTATAAAAAGGCCACGTCAGTAATGGTGAAGTATGCGCCCTATCGAGATAAGATTGATCAGGTTATGGCTTTTAATTGGCCATCCAAGGATGATTTTGAATTATGGAAAAAGGTTTTTACAAATGAATTTGAAATATGAATATTATGTGGGAAATGCAACTTGGTCATGTATAATATAGGTCTAGCCTCAAAGGTTATATTGGAAAATATGCATTCTCCTTTCAAATTCAAGTACAAGGTGTTGAGGTGGAGTAAAGTGTTGCAACGGTTAAAGATGCCTTCTACGACATGAACAAGTGGCCCTTTGGAGGGTGGTTTATTTTCTTCCATAAGAACTAATGATGATTCTTGTCTTATGCTTTCCACTCGCATAATGAAATTATAACTAAATTAGGAATTAGCGGTCCAATTACAAATGGACATATGTACTCTCTGGCCTGAGGCTTGTTGGCTCCCTTGTTTTATAGAAGGGAATTCTGGGCCATGAGAGAGGTCTGTTGAAATATCTGAGATATGAGAAATAGGAGTCGAGTGAAAAAAGAGTATGAATGTAAGTTGAGGTTTTAGAAGGTTTTTTGTCTGATAAGAGAACTTGGTCAAGTATGGGGTTCTTAAGAATGTTTGTGTAAACATGCGAATGTTTTGAGTTTATGTTCTCTCTTGTTGTGATACTTTGCGTGGATTATTAATGAAATATTGATCCATGATGATTTTCATTGATCTTCAGTTTTTATTTACTGTGAATTACGTTTAACGATAGCTCTGGTTCAAAGGATCGGTTAAATGCTTTAGTTAATCAGTAAGTTCATGCAAGCTAATAATATGATTCATAAAGAAGTAATAGATTTAGGTATAGATATGTGGATTGTAATGTGATTCATATAGATCATAGATGCTTAAGATGAAATTTTCCTTGTAGTTTAGTTTTCTCTTTTGACTCTGCGCTTTGGGATATGGCACTGGAATTCTGATCACCTTTTATTCTCTCATGTTTTGTGTTATGGCCTCAAGATTTTTTATTCAAACATTTCCTATCAATTTACTTTAGTTGTGTTTGTGATTCTCTGTTAACTGGACCCGAGCCTTTTCAAGGGATAGCCAATTTCTTGAAGAATTTCATCTTTTTAGCGTAATTGGGGAATCTATCTGTTGCTTATCCATGTGCAAATGAATTGTTTAATGTTGTATGTTAAGAGCACATTTTAGGGAATACCCTCCTAGATCTTATAGAGTCTGAAGTGTAGGAGAATTAGCCTTATCGTTGTTCTCATCAAGTTAGCCATACGTTTCCTATACTTTTACTATTGAACATGACAAGTTCATAGAAGCTTTCGGGAAATACAATTGGGTTGCAGTAAAAAATGCTAACACACAACACACTACCTCACAGAAGATCATCCATTTGCAAAAAAAAGTGAATTAAAATAATGGTTGTGGCACACAGAGATAAAATTAAGTTTTAAAGCACAAAAGAACACGTTTATCAGGGTTAGAATCTATGTTTGTTCAACCATACTATCAATGAAACCAAGTGCTTTTCTTTTAAATTGAATTTTGTCAATATTTATGCATGCATGGTTCAGATTAAATAGCATTACCTTTGGTTAATTCGTGAAGAAAATATTTTTATTCTTAAGGGAATTAACCTAATATCAATTAGTAAATGGTAATGGGTAAGGAAATTTTATGAATTATTAAGAATGTATGGTTAGAGTTAGCCCTAACTTGTACGCAAAGCACATATATACTAATAATGAAGGAAATTAAAGGAGACATGAGTACTTCAAGGAATAAGAATCCCAATGAAGAATTCAAATTTATCGTCGTGCAAGATGTACCTACCTACAAGGTGATTATAGATACACATCCATGAAGCTTCAATGACTATGAATTCACCAAGAGGATTCACCAAGAATATGTCACTCAATGCACAAGAAATATGATCACTAGTGGAATGCATTTGGCAGGAGGGTTCCCATTGGCAATGGAGGCCCTTGAATCAATCTTAGAGTGTATGAAATGGTACGACCCAAATAGGAGGGATGTTGTGAAAGAAGGGAGAGTCTATGCAGTCCTCTTGAAAGATGGTATCATGTATACATTTGGGCTCCCCTTTTTCAACAAGATGAATACATTTGAAATGAAGGATGTGACAACAACATATATGCACTCAAAAGAGAAAAATAAAAGGGTCATGTTATCAACATGGTTCTAGGAAAATATGGTGAGGATGTTAAAGTATATCTTGAGGCTGTTATTCATTCAAGAAATTTAGGATATGATAACCCTATTGAGAAGAACGAAAAACCACAACAAGGAACGGAAAAGCACGTAGTAGTA
Source organism: Sequoiadendron giganteum (assembly GCA_007115665.2). NCBI lineage: Eukaryota > Viridiplantae > Streptophyta > Pinopsida > Cupressales > Cupressaceae > Sequoiadendron > Sequoiadendron giganteum. The sequence goes on along the minus strand of CM021108.1, from coordinate 253,900,360 downwards.
GAAACGAACACGCGGTGCCCCAGAAGAAAACGTGGCAGCAGGCGAGTACAACAGGGGCAGCAACAACTCCAAGGTAACCGGAGCGGCAGCAACTGCCACGTGTTGCGCAGATGGGGCCTGGTAAAAAAATGAAGGGACGCCTAGTGAAAAGCTCTGAGAGGAAGCCACGTGGAGCGCGCCGAGTGAAAGAAAGTATAAGGCAGGCCCAGTTCGGAAAGCAGCCAAACAAAGCCACGCACCATGCAGTCGGAGACCAGTGAAAAGCAAAGGGACATAAAAGCATATAGCTTCGCGAGGAAGCCACGTGGAGCACGCCGAGGGCAGTGAGCATTTTAAAGGTAAGGCACAACCGCAAAGGTAAAAATAAAACTGCAAAGGCTTGGCAGTTTTTGTTGAACAGTTTGGCGACTCACAGGGGCATTTGGCTCATGAAATGAAGAACCCCATAAACTTTGGTTCAGCATCCCAAAACTGCTCACAACCTTGAGACGACAGCCTACAGACTGGTCCAAACTTCATTCGATGGCACAGATAGAGCTCGCAAATTCTCATGAGCTAGCCTGAGATCGATAATTGACTTGAAAGGCAATCTACCTGATAACTTTGTTTCTAATTCCAATTGGAAGAAAAGTTGTGCCAGCTGATGCACGATCCCCTCAATTTCTTCGGCGCTCGGAAATTGATCAAAAGATTGGAAGACAGAAAGATCCTGCTCCTTCTCTTCAATCATAGCAACAATGTGCTCCACACCTGCTATCGCCTAATCAACAATGAAGGGCGAAAGGAGGCCTCTCTGAGTTAAGTGGGAAAATTTCATCTGCATGTCACTGGTAATCTAGTTCAGCCAAGCCCTGCATTCTGCTACCTGTTGAACAGCCTTGTGCATAAAGATGAGGATACTTATGCCCATGGTCGTCGTTGTTTGGTCCTCTATGCCCACACTGCTCAAAGCCTCATCGAAAGTCGTATACAGCTTGCCCAATAAAATCCTAGCCTCTGGAACCTTGTCAAAAGTTAACTCCTGAACCTATTGTATTGTTTCACCTACTATTCTGCAAAGGCTAGCCGCTTGCACCACAAATTTTAAAGTGGGTTGAAGAGTAAGGCACAATGCCTTCACCTTGTCCCAATATGATGCATACAACTCTTTGGCAATCTCCAACGAGCTCATCCGGGGCACAAGAGTTTGGGTCTTTAGGGTAGCCAACTCTACTTCTCTGTTGCTCAAAATCGCCTTCAGCTCCAACAAGCTTTTGTCCAAAGTGGACACCTGCTCCCATAGAGTGGAAACCTCTTTCTCTTTTTCTTCCAGGGCCAATTCAGCCCGCTTTTCCTTTTGAGTTTCCAACTCCAAGGTGGCATTCATCTCATTAATTTTAGCATTTGTGCTATGTCAGAGCTCCTTCATTCCTTCACCTAGCTGCATAGATCCAGCATGGAGTTTTTCTTCACTTGCTCGGCTCTGCTCAACTTCACGCTGGAGAGTCAGAATGATCTCTGTACTCATAACTTGCAGCTCCCTAATTTGAATTTCGAAGGCGCTCCTCTCCTTGTCTAGGTGACCTATTTCGTTCTCCTGGGCTTTAAACTTCTTTACCTAGATGTCAACCTTACCCTTGAGCTCCGCTATCTAATCATCCTTTTTCTTCGCCTGGTGGTTAAGCTTGAGGTAATCGGTGGTCACGATTTTTTGGGTCTCCTCCATTAGCTCAACCTTATCTCACAAGCGGGCCTGCTGCAAGTCTAGCCCGATAGCATTTACAGAGTAATCACTTGGTAGCATTTCTCCTACCGGTTTAATTACATTGGGAGTTATTTTTGCAAACATCAAGGAGTTTTGACTTTCATTGAATACAGTTTGAAAAAGAGGCTCTACTTGCCTGGATGCATCCTTTTGTCTTCTTTTATTTATATGATTGGCTCAAGCGCTCTTGTTTGCATCGACCTGCAAAAAATATTCTTGGGCAGGGATACCTAGGCCACTAGCAAAAGGGAACTCCTAAGAAATGGTCAACGGGAAAGATAGTGTACTCAACGCATCAAAAATTTTGTTGGCCCTCGTTATAATGGTCAGGGAGAAAGGTGGAATAAAATGGCCACTCGGAGAGGGTGATAGTGCGATGTAGGAAAAAATTGGAGATGCGCCAACTGTAGGGTTGGGCCTTGAAGATAAGAATTTGTGGCTCACTAGCCCAATACTTACACCAAATTGTGTTTCGGGTAAGGGATGGAAAGTGGAGGATGAAGGTGGGAAACCAGGAGGGGTAAGACTTGACTGCCTAGGATATCCAGTGGTAGAAAAAACTCGCACAGATGAAAAAGAAGGGGCAGACGAAGAAGAAATTAGAGACATGGTAGAGAGAGAAGAGGGAGGAAATGTTACCTAAGGCTCATGAGGAGCTGCAAACGATTCAACCACTTCCTCCATTGGTGGCTCTTCTTCTCCACCGGACTCTCCGGTTCATTGTCGCTTTTCTTCTGGAAAGTTATCGAGGTCAACAATGACTTGCCTCCGACCACTAGTAGTTCTTACCTGCTTCCTTGTTGATTTAGAGGAGTTGGATGGCTCTGATGTTTGTGCGTGTGAATCCTCCTCTTGCATAGGCTGTTTACCAATATCCTTCTCATGCATTGGATTCTCGACAATGACAGGGGGATTCTGAGTTACTTCCTCCCCAAGCTTTGTGGCAATCTCTTCCATTCTATAATGTTGCACAGATGTTGAACGATTTAGAGACCTTTCCATGCCTGGATGCTCCCTCTCCCATATATCATCAAATCTTTCATCAAGGGCCACTTCTTCGTGAAGCTTGTCAATTGCCAGAGTCTCCTTTCGGTATATCTAGAAGTTTTGAATCTTCTTGGACATGCAATTAAGCTTATTCAATTGGGTGCACAAGGACAGATTGATCTTCTGCCTTGGGTTGGCTTTCCACATGATGTAGTAAAATTTCAACCATGGCGGTCGCTCATCCATAGTAGGAAAATATTCAAGGCCTACATGTAAACTTAGTTCCCCCTCCTCAACATTACTCTGAGGGTCCCAGAATGGCCGAGGTGAATGTGGAATTTTGATGTCAACCCCTGATAAATTATTTTGAGGGTTATGATATCAGGTGTCATTTATCAACACCAACTCGAGATGACCCAACTTCGAAAGCAGAATCTCTGAAGTACCAATCTTCGAAGTCCTTTTCTTGATCAGCGACATAGAACCAAACATGATTGGTAGCAGAAAATAGGAGGTCAAATGTTTTCCCCTCCAGTAATCATTATCATTAGTACATAGTTGCCTCATTGCTTCCAAGGCCAGCAATCTGTTGGAAAGAAAACGAGGGAGTCAGAAGGGCTCCCGAGCAAAACCTCGCATGTGGAGTATGGTCAAATCCACCCTAAAGAACCAATCATAGGGCGGTACAAGCTTTCCAGACCATGACTTATGTCAGGGCAATATGTGTGCAGTCATATTAATGCCAGCTCCATCCAAAGCCCGCAGACTTGGGGTCAAGAATAAATCCAAAAATGCATAGTAATCGAAGGTTTTCGACATGACAAGAGTCCATGTCGAAACTGGCTTCCTCAAGCCGCCTTTGTAAAAAATAGCTAGAGACATAAATGTTAAAAAGTAATCTGGATTCTGGTGTAATATCAAGTAGGCCAGGAAAGAGGAATACCTGATCCTAAAACCAGCCTGAAATTCCTATAGTTGCTGCCAAATCCCATCACTAATAACTCTTGCAAAATCGAGGAGCGAAGCCTTATGATTCTTCCTCAACATAAAGCTGAGGCACATTTGAAACTCAAAAACGTGTTTGTCTGTATCCAGACCACACACCAGCGCCAACATAGAAGCGATATAAGAAGACCCACCTTTCAGAGCCTTTAGACCAAAAGGGAATTTGGGCGGTGCTAAATTACTTGTCAGCTGATTAATTTTCAAGTGGTAAAACTGATGCACCTTTTGGAGCCCTCCCCACTCCTCATGCATCATGTTTACTTCAAAAATCTCAACATCCCGAGTCAAGGGGAGCGGGATGCATAGCATATCCTGAATAGCTTTAGGGAAAATGATTACCCAAAAATTAGTGTCGCTTATCACTCCAGTGTCTGGGTCAAAGCGTGTCGCACATATTGCTACAATTTTTGGGCAAGAGTGTACCAAGGGAACTATGTACTGTGGAATCCCACAGAAGCATTGACGCTTGTTGAAAGGGTCTGCTACATTCTTCATTTTCTTGCATGCGGCCTCCCTAAGGCTCTTAGGATTGTGGGATAGCTCAGGATCAAAGACATTATCTCAATCCTCTACAACCAAAGCCTGATCTCTGTGAGGAATTGTGTTTAGTATTCTCTAGTCCACCTGACTGGTGAAAGGTCAGCAAGGCTTTGTGGGGATGCCTGGAGTAGCATAAGACTCCTTGTCGTAGAGTTGCACGTAGGGCGCCCTCCTCATTTTCTCGATTATACTTGTTGGGGCCATGGCCTATGTTAGGGTTTCTGCAATCTCAGCCATTTCGGTATTCGCAAGAACTTTCGTGCAAACTTTCGCAAATGGCTTAGCCTTTCTAAAAATTTATTTCTCTCTTGCGAATGCCTTAGTTGTTTTATCCTTACATAACTCCTTGCAATAAATGTGCTCTGCATACCTAACCTACCTTTTTGATCTTCATGAAAAACGACCGAGAAGGGTACGTGCGAGCCATTCATACCTAGTTGCCATATGCATCACTAGATTTTCGTGTGTGCGAAAAGATCGCCAACCTGCCAAATTGCCCTCCACATTTAAGAGACGGATTTTCATGTGAGGTGGCACCTGATTTTTTCTTCAACAATGAACCAAGACAACCTTGCAAAAACTCATCCACAGGCTTTATGCATTTACTGATTTTATTGAACGTACCTAGGCACATCGCCCAACATCCTGTCTTTAAGATTTGCCTTAATTCGGATGGAACGATGACTCCTTGTGATGGCACCTGGCCAACTTCTAATGAATTCAGCAACCTGAACAGAGAAAGTCACAACTATACCCGTATATTCCCATCACCTCACACGTCGCAACACTGAAAAATGAGGCTTGACAACACACTTTGGCTAAGTTGTAATTATGGCCTACCTCAACTGGTGAGCCTCGGCTAGTCTATAAATAAGACCCTTAGTAGTATTGCAAATTATAATATTTCCTTGCATTCCTAGCTTAGCAAGCTTTTCTTATCTTAGCAATTTCATTTTTCTAGCCAGAATAGTAAACAGCATGGAAACGCTAATAAGGTTAGTCTGCAAGAAGACTCAAGCTACCTTCTTGGGAAAAATTAGGTGCAGGCGCCTAAAGCGTATGACAGGTGTGAAAAACCTGTTGTATGTGAAGGCAATTAAGTGGGTTATGGGTAAAGATTGCATAGAGTATGAGGAACAGTATCGAGTAAACACTAGCACCTGCTCCCACTTTGTTGCCTCGTTGCTAAACATCAACGTTTCCAAGCGCAAGATCTTAAAGTTGATGAAGCGGGTTTTCCCTCAACGCTACCTCGGAGGACTGGAGCAAATCGTGCGTACTACTCAATTTGATCGTGGGATAGGTTCGTAACATTCGTCTGCTGCAACATCATGGGGGACATGTTCCAACCATGCCCTTCCTCTTCGGCTTCAAATTAGAGACTCATGACGAGCATCGTGCCAAGGTCCACGCCGACTACTACTTCCTCATGTGTGTGCATTATATTGAACCATTCCAAAACCTCCAATGGTACGAAGATTTTGAAAGAATTGTGTTCCCTGATCCCGCGCCGCCTATTGCTACAATTGTTGGTCCTTCCCATTGATAATCTAAGAATGAAAATGGTCCCCATTTTTTTGCTTTTTCACTTTCAAGCTCTGCCTCATAGCGGACATATGTATATATCAATACAAGGCCACCGGCCTCTACCTTATATAATGTAAATTTTTGGCTAATATATATAATATATGTTTTTCACAAATCTTGGCTCATTTACAATATTTCTTTCAATTTCTTGCACCATTGCTACTATTTCATGAAGTACTGAGAAGACCCAAAACTTTAAAGCAGAAAAAATAATTCAATATTTACAATTTACACAGCCTTCACACAGGCAGAATTAATGATTTTTTTTAAGATGTATTCCATTAATTGGAATACTTAATTTGTTACCTTCTTTGTCTTCCAACTCGAAAGAGTTGAACTATTTACACTGGGTAATTTTGAAAGGCCCTTCCCAGAGGCTGTTGAATTTTTCGTGCTGGTCGGGCTTTGCTCCACGCTCATTGAACTTGAGCACCAAGTCCCCGTATTGTAACTCTTGATCTGACGCATTTTTATCAAACCATTTCTTTACCACCTGCTGACGGTTATTCATCGCCTCAAGGGTGTCCTCTCTTTTTTCTTGTACCTCGAGTAGCTCAGAAAACCTTACCTCCATTGCTCCATTTTGTTCAATCTCCAAAAATTTAAGCAACTGCAGGGCAAGGATTTTCGTGGCAATAGGTAGCAATGCCTCTTTCTCGTACACCATCTCATAAGGAGATGTCTTTAGTATCTGCTTGGGCATGATTCGGTTTGTCCATAGCGTTGTCTGAAGGTTCCTATGCCATTCCTTCTAGTGTTCCAAGCCTATCTTCTTTATTAACCTGATGACTTTTTTATTTGTAGACTCCACTAGGCCATTCCCCTAGGGATGATAGTTAGAAGAGGTTTTCAAGAAAAACCCCATACTTTAATGCAAACTGGCTCATCTTTGAGATGAGGAATGCTTTGGCATTGTCGGAAATGATTGTTTTGGGCGGGCCAAATCTGGCTACCAACTCCTCCAGGAAGTTAAAAATCTCCACTTTTGTTGCATTTTTTAATGGCACTGCTTATGCCCACCTAGTGAAGTAGTTTGTTGCTATCAATATCCACTTATGTCCGGCTGAGGAGAAAGGGTTAATCATCCCAATGAAATCTAAACCCCATTGAGCAAAATTTTCTTCTACTACTATAGGCCTTAATGGCATAGCATCATTCTTTCTCTTTCCAACATGCAATTGACATTCATTGCAAGAACTAATCAGTAAAAATGCATCATTGAAAAGTGTTGGCCAGAAATAACCAGCACATACAATTTTAATTATCATGGTCCTTGCAGAAAAATTACCTCCAGCTGGGCTATTGTGGTATTGATCCAATATTTTCTTGGTCTGCTCCTCATTTACACACCTTAGCAGGACGCCATTAAAATTTCTTTTAAACAGGACACCCTCCAAGAGAACATAATTGCTATTTTGTAAATAATAAAAACGCCTTTTAAAAGAAGGTAGATTGATCGAATACCTTCCGGTCTGCATGAAGTTTATTCTATCTTCAAGTCAGTCACCTTGAAAACTTTTTTCATTCAATAACACAGGTTCCGGAGCCTCAAGATCTGTCGTTGTTTCATTATTTTCAGTGAGATACTCGCACAGTCCCTTTCCTTTGACAATCTTGATCACTCTGGCTTCAATATCATATTCTAGGATATTAGTGATTCAATTAGCTCTCTTCTTTGTGATTTCTCCCTCCATGATATACTCTCGCACACTAGTATGCGGTACACAAACAATCACCTTATTGTATGATATCAAATGCCGGAACTTCTTAAGTCCTTTCACAATCGCAAAGGTCTACTTTTTTACAAAGTTGTACTTTACTTCGTACTCTTTTAAGGTTCATGAATAGAAAGCAACAGGGGACTCCCTTTTATCTTCATCATCTTTTTGCATAAGTACAGTGGCAATGTTGTTGCCACCACCAAAAATGTACATAATAAAATCCTTTGACAGGTCAGGATTTACCAACACAGGGGTAGAAGAAATAGCCTCCTTTATAAGATCAAAATATTTTCTAGCCTTCGTCGTCCATTTGAAAACCTAGTCTTTCTTTAGCATTAAGGTAATAGAACGGTCCCTGCAAAATCTACAATGAATCAGCTAATGAAGTTGACTTACCCAGAAATGACTGCACACCCTTCTTGTTGACAGGTAACGGGAGCTCCCGAATCGCATCAACTCTTTCAAGATCAATGGCAATGCTCTCCTTAGAGACAACATACCCCAATAACGTCCCTTGGGGAACTCCAAACACACATTTCTTCAGGTTTAAAGAAATCTTGAATTCCTGGCACTTCTGGAAGACAAGCTCTAAATGATCAAAATGATCATCAGCAGATTTTAAAAATACTATCAAATCATCCAGGTAGATGAGTATAATTTTGTGGATCAAATCCTTCTTTGAAAATTGGCTCTGACATTGGAGAGTCCAAAAGTCATTTTGGCATATGCATATGGTTCCCCACTTGGTGGTGAACGTTGTATTGTATTGGTCCTCTTCCTTTACCTGAATCTGGTTGTAGCCCGAAAAGCCATCCAACATTGAAAACATTTCAGAGCAGCTACGGTTTGTAGAATTACCTCCATTGAAGGCAGGGGATAATGATCCTTTAAGGATGCTCTATTCAAGTCTTGGAAGTCTACACATAGTCGTATGTCTCCATTTTTCTTTCAGACAGGTACCAGGTTTGACACCCAAGTGCTATGTTTGATTGGAAACACTATTCGAGATGCGATCAATTCATTCAACTCCTGTGACATGACAGATTCTATCTTTGGGTTCACAGGTCTCTGCCTCTGATGGACTAGATTCACACCTTTTGATAACTCAATCGTATGCTCGATGATCCCAGGATCATATCCTTTAAGATCATCATATGACCAGGCTACTACACTCGGATATTCTTTAGAGAAATGCCTTAGTCTATCCTTATTTTTCTAAGAAACTTCTTTCCCGACCTTGAGCTATTTGTCTTCCCCGATATGCAAATCGGTGTAATCACCTTTGTCAGCCACGAGCTTCCTTTTGTCTCTTGTCGCATCATCGAAATCAAACAGGCTCTCTAGAGTGACTAGGCCTCTCGGAAGCTTGTTGGATTTCAGCTAGATAATTTGATCCCCATAAGTTCCAGTGATCTTCGATTGTAGATGATAGGAAAATTCTCCAGATGACTGGAGGAATTATGCAATATGAGCATCGCTATCGAACACTTGCCAATCTTGATTGTTATCTGGAACAATGGGTCTTACAATTACCCTCACCGCATGCTTATTTCTTAATAATTCGTAGGCTGGCTCAAACTGAGCCCTGATAGTCGCCATTCTATCGGCTTCAGAGTTCTTCTCCCTTCGTATAGCCTAAATATTGAATGCCTCAAAATTGTCAATAAGATCTCAGACTCTATGTCGATAGGATCGCATATGGATATTCTTTGTCGTAGAAATTCCACGGATTTGGTTGACTACTAACTCTGAATCTCCAAATACACTTATTTGTTTCGCACCCATTTGTTCTGCAAGGCTTAAACCATGGACCAAACCTTCATATTCTGCTTCATTATTCGAGCAAGAGAACTAGAAGTGATACAACATCAAGGTCTTTTCCTCGGACGGGGATATCAAAAAAATCCCCACTCCAGCTCCTACTCTACATCTTGCGCCATCGAAGTACAAAGCCCATATTTCCGAAGATTGTTCACCTCCAGGGTCCTTAGTAACTTTGGACATAATCTACCCCTCTTCATGTATAACATAGGTTCTGAGACCAGTTGCATGATAATTCCCAAAAGGGTCTGTATCAATAAATTCTTTCAACAAATTTTCTTCTTCTTCTAGAAATTCCACATTGAACCTCTCTTCCTGAGTGATTGAAGTATGTGTTGCTTCAAAGTTGAGCAGGGCCTCATCAGCAACATGCTCAGAATGCAAAGTTTCCGACAATAGTTTCATCTTGGCTCCATGTTTGGTCCTTAAAATTAGGTGTGACCAGTCCAATGCTAGATATCCTCCAACATTTGTTGTGAACTCTCGGAACAAACAAATCCCAAATAGAGGAGGAATATCAATGAGTACAGTATCTTGATTTACAGTGATACCAGGGCAGGCAAACAAAGTCATAGGCAATCCCTTGATTACCCCGACAGTATCAACTTTATTTCCATCTAGTTGCATGAATCTTTTGTTCAAAGGCTCATATTTTAAATCTAAAGCATCAGCTACTTGCTTTGGCATAACGGTGGTGCTAGCACCAGAGTCGATCATACAATTATGTAACAGCTTGTCGCCAGTAATAAGTGTTAGAAATAAAGGCTTAGGTTTAGGCTCACTTTCTTTTCTGGACTCAACCTTCTCCTTCGGTTGAATTGTTAGCACTTTATCTAGGTCTGGCCTGGATACTTTCTCTTCATTGGACTGGCTAGGCACCTTCGTATCTTCCTCTCCTGACAATGCCTTTTGCAGTAGTACTTTCTGCTCCGGAATAGCCAAGACATCCCACAAAGAAGCGTTGGTAGATGACTTCTTCAGTTGTTCCACCACATTAAACTACACTCACGACTACTAAGCCACATTTGTTTTCTCTTTAGGTTTCACGGACGACATGGGCTTCACGTCCGATGCATCTGACTGTTTGGCAATAGTAGGGGTGATTGTGGGAGACTTCACCTTCAGAGGAAGTGGATTCAGAGAGCTAGGAATAGCCGCCTTAGACTATGGTGGGATTGACAATAAGTCGATCGCTGGGCTAGGTATTGGCTGTGATGAAGCATTGGTAGGCAAGGCTTTGAACTCTTCGATGAATCTTCGCTTTGAACGCGTGTTGTAGTCAGATTACACTCGGGGCACTTTATCCATAGGGATGTCATTCGGAAACGTCGACTCTTCTCCTTCCATCCAAGCAAAGAGTGTTTGGTCTGGAACTATGTTGGACTCTTGTTGGATGGACATCCCTTGCATTTGAGCAGCAAGGACGGAATTTTCCATCTGTTGGGAGGCATATGATTGGTTGTCAGGATCAGGTGCATCACCATGGCTACATTGGTCTGCGATCTTTTGTTGCAAATTTCCCTGCAAACAATTCCTGGGCATGTGTGTATCATTGCAGGGAAAACACCATGAATTGGCATCTTCAGCTAAGTTGTTTTGTCTAGCCACCAGTTCTTTATTCGAACTAGGATGAACGGTCTGCATCGGCAAGGTTACCAGAACCACTTAGTTACTCGACTGAGATGAAGCATTTATGCGCGATCTATCCTGCCACAGATTTGATTGGTATGGAGCTTTTCCACCTTGGTAACTCTGTTAAGCTGGCTTCTGATAGTTATATTACTACTGCTTCATGGTAGTTAATTCATTATTTATGGCCCGCATTTGTTCTCTCATCTCATTCATCTCGGCCATCAGGGGTTTAGGCACCGGAGCTACACTTGAAGATGCACTTGGATTCGTTCTGGGGTACATGTACATAGACTGGGGCGGAGTTGTAGGTGCGCTAGTGGAAGGAACTTCACCCTCTACGGCATTGCACTCGGGAAATAATGGTATGATGGATCTCGATGCCAACTTCCCAGCAACAATTAGGTTATTTTCCGCAGTGACAGCCAAGGCATAAGCATCGGGTAGAGTTGCCCCGCTAAGAGCCTGAAGCATCATGGAGATATTGGCGTTGATCGACTTTAGGTAGAACATGAACACTAGATCTAGAGGTGGTCGGTTGCCAACAGGTACTCTTTGTTAGGTCGAATGGAACCTCGCATTGAAATTAGGCAGAGCTTCATGAGGAGCTCACTTTATATTTTCCAATTGATGATATAGTGATGATCTATCGCCAATGTTCGAAAAAAGCTCACAAAACGGGGTCCCAAGCTGGTCCCAAGTTGCAATAGTACTAGCTTCAAGATTCTTGTACCAATTTAGCACCTTTCCTCAGAAGGAGGCGGCCAGCAATCTAAGAGCTACATTTTCATTTGATACACCATGTACCAGACATACATCTGCCACATCTTGCAGATGTTCCATTGGTGTCTTTGACTCACCCCGGGAATACTTAGGGATAACTTTTAGAGCAGAAGTAGGGATTGGAGCCCATACTGCAGGAGGAACAGATGCAACTAAAGGACTGTTGGAATCCCAGGCTACATAATTTCTAGCAACCATAGGTACAGGCAGAATAGGTGACGGCAGAGAAGGAGGAGACAATAGAGGTGAAGGGCTACCTCGCCGACCTCTCGGGTGCACAAAAATTAATGGTGGTACGAGCTGTCCAGGGACTCTTGCAGTCTGTGACCTAGTTACAGGTCGATGGCTCATACACACTTATAAAACTAGGCGAACGCACTAGTTCGTGGTCCCATTGGGCTTACCAGAAAAAGAACTATTGACGCAAAATTTTGCATGTAGCAACAGTCTCATGGGAAACTCAGCTATTGGGGGACATTGTGCGCTAGCTAAGTGACCTCTGGGAGTTTACCGAAGTCGGATCTTCATTTAGTGGGGGGAGGTAAAAGGTTAGAAGGATAGCAAAAATATAAAATCTACACTATAGGCGATGCACCAAATTCTTAGACAAATTCACCAAAGAATAGTGCAGAATGCAGAGGCTTGAACCACTAAATTGTTGTTCATTAAGTTAATTTTCTCAAAAGCACTTAAAACGTAAGAATACCCTCTAATTTACATAACATAATCTTAGCATAACATTAGCTAACACAGAAGAGTCGAAGAAACATGATCTATATTCATTGAGCTATGAAGGATTACAGAAGCTGAAAAATAGGCATTCATACAATAAAATAAGATAATAGCACAAACCAATAGTCTCACTAAATGCATGAAAAAATAGAAAGGCCAAACTTATTTGGCACAGTCTCGAGTCTTCAAACTAAATAAAACTATTATAAAAAGCTTTCTTCCCAGTGCTCGAGAGCTTTTTGCAACTTAATCAACAACCTAAATAAAGAGAAACATGGTCGTATTTATAGGCCAGTCCACTGCCTGAAACGCACCAAGAGAAGGAAAACCGCGAGTAGAGACCAACGGCCTAGATCACCTTGAGCCGCCACAGCGAACATCAATCGCCCAAGAGCATGCCAGCAAAGCCACAACAAGGAATGGAAAACCACGCAACAACAAAAATGAACACGCGGCACCACAGAAGAAAATGTGGCAGCAGGCGAGTACAACAGGAGCAGCAACAACTCCAAGGTAACTGGCATGGCAGCAACTACCACGTGTCATGCAGATGGGGCCCGACAAAAAAATGAATGGACGCCTAGTGAAAAGCTCTGAGAGGAAGCCACGTGGAGTGCATCGAGCGAAAGAAAGTACAAGGCTAGACTAGTTTGGAAAGTAGCCAGAGAAAGCCACGTGGCACGTAGTCGGAGACCAGCGAAAAGTGAAGGGACATAAAAGTAGAAAGCTTCGTGAGGAAGCCATGTGGAGCACGCCGAGGGCAGTGAGCATTTGAAAGGTAAGGCGCAGCCGCAAAGGTAAAAATAAAACCGCAAAGGCTTGGCAGTTTTTGTTGAACAATCATGACATGTCCAAATGCTTTCTCAGTGTCAATAATGACTGACCTTTTATGGGGTGGGTATAAAACCCAAATCATCAATGTTTCTTCATCAGGATTATATCTTGATCCTGTATATACTTTTGTTACCTTTTCTATGCTGAGCTTATGTGTATTATTGCTATCCTTTAAGAAACTATCAAAAACTAATGCATAATTAAGGTCCAATCCTGGGAAAACCATGACACCATCCTTTTCAAACATTTCTCTCCCCTTCTCTGGGGTCATATTTGCCACTTCTTTCTCAAAATCATTTTTCAAATCTTTTAACAACTGCTCCTCATTTCCTAGTGTGACATTGTCAACTAATTCCCTTATTCATTTTCCCTTTTGTTTATATAAAAATGATTTAAATTATGAGGACTTTATGAACTCATCATCTGCTACAAAATATTTGTATTCCTCATGTCTCGTATCAGCATCTGTACTTTCCTTGATGCCTAATTCTCTAGCAGGATAGGTGTATTCCTGAGTTTTTGTCTTTGATACCTTACCAAGAGGATTTTGTGACCTAGCAGCCTCTGATGCCTCTTCACTGGAGGACAACATCTCTGCATCCAACAATTCTTGATTATGTTTCTCAATTATCATTTATGCCTCCTTTGTTTCCAAATTTCTTATCATATCACCAAATGGGTAGGGCACATGGTGATACCCTCCAAAGTTTATCCTCTATTTGGTAGAATGAATATATCCTTCTGGATCAAAATTCTTCCTTAATGGACCTCTTCTCATGTTATATTGTAGTAATCTATCAAGAATCAAATTGTATCCTTCTTTTTCCAACATAGTAAAATCACCAAAACATAGTGTACTGGGCATAAAAGCTTGCTTTCCAAAGGAGCTTAAATTCATGACACTGGAGAAATCCATTTGCCTAACAATCTCTAAATATGCAATCCTATCTGGGACTATTTTAGGCAAAATAAATGGGGCATCTTCAAATCCATACACCCTAATCATAGTGGCCTCTTCTAAACAATACCAATCTCCCCAATTGTGGTTGATTGGTCCATTGAAATCCTTAGGTCTGAGGAACCTCTTTATCTCATCAGACAAAGAATAGTCACAAGGATGATTATAAAATTTGTACAAAGGCTTTACAAAGTATTCTTCAAAATGCACAAAACTAGAATTAGCAAACCTGTTGTCCCAAACAGCAATCCATGATTGAATAGGCAATGGCTTGCCTTCTTTATCAATTTGTGAAATTCTCAGCTCCTGGGGCCACAATCCTGATTCCTATCCAAAATATAGCACCAAGTGCATCAACAACGAATAATTCTTGAGGTGCAAGACAGAGGCTCCATTTTTTATTGCCATCAACCCCGCATCAAGCTCTCTAAACACATATGAAGCATAATCCCAAGGCCTGGAGTTATGATATTGAATATCCATTGTAATCACCATGGGCACAATTTTCATATGCTCTGGAACCTCCATTCCCAATACCTGTCCTACCGAAAAATAGGTGTACTTTACATAAGGTTCAAAAAGATCCACATGAAAAGGTGGTCCCTCATTTTCCTCCATTGGAATTAGTTTGCCACTATGCCCAGTTCTGTGTAGGGGTAATCTCCAACCCCTATAAATGGTATCCATCCTTCTAAATTCATTTTTGAGCTCCTCACTTACAATCTATTCACTGCACATTCCTTCTAATTTGAAAACCTCATTTATTGCATTTTATGACAAATGTATCACTGGGCTCCTAGACAGATCACATATGGCCCTATGTTTTGGATTATAATGGTTGGCCAACATCTTCACCAATTTCACATTGACAAAGACATTAGGGCATACCAGTTTACCTAAATTGAGCCTCCAAGGGTTACATACAGGCTCAAAATGATTCCCTCGGTAGTAATAGAAACTGAGCAGTTCGTAGCCTCTGATTGGGGTCCAAATGTCTCCAATGAACTTGCATTTATCATCCAATTTATCCACCTCATCCCTAAGTTGCACAGAGCATCTGGCTTTAGGTCCAGAACCGGGTAACTGGTCTTTGAGATCCTGGTTCAATTTTTGCTCAGTGCCCTCCAACTGACTTTCTGTTTTTTACTTCTTTCATTTTGACTGACTACTCTCCCCATGTTTTCTAACTTTTGATTTCTCTGGGCCAATGCTTTCCATTCTATGAAATCACAATATTTAAGGGATGAAAGACTTACTGTATTTCACTTGAAATTCCAGTTTGAATGAATGCCCCAATTCTCTGCTCGTTCTTCTCCTCTTTCTTGTTGTCAATTCTGCGAGCAAAATACTTTTAATTGAATTCACCTAAATTCACAAAATCTTTTATGTTCCCATGGTGCCATTAATATCTTGGTTGTGACACGCATGAAGTAGGCTCTTCAAAATTCTCATTGTCACATCACGTAGCATATCGGCAAGACATTTTAAATCTCTGGTTGATCCTTCCATTCGGATTTTCACCAACGTTCACATACCCGCTAAGACATCTTGTAGTTCTAGCGACACCTCAAGTCTCCTTGACAGTTATTCTTTATGTCGCAACAACTCTTACCGATCAAGCTTATCACCATGACTTAAGGGATCGGGCAAACAATCTTTTGTATTATCCCGAAGGTATGTGTCTCACCGAGATGTTTTTTTTGTTAATTCGCTGAGACAAAATAATTGTCCTGCCGATGGAATAGTAATCGTTGTGACTTTCATAGATCTCCCCGTTGAATTTTATCTTATCGATACCTCCTTTCTTCGGCGAGACCATGCATATCATCCCTTCAACTATTTTATCTCCTTATATGTTATCATGTCAATCCAGTCGGTATAACACAGGAGGTCGATAAGACTCTCGGAGCTCCTCTCGCAATCATTGTCTCGTCAATCGAATTTTCCTTTGATTTATCGATGAGACCGTTGAACGCTTCAAGCAGTCTTTTGAAATCTCACCCCGATGAATCTAGTTTGGCTGATACACTTTATTATACTCCAATCGATAAAAAGCAATTTAGCTCGATATGACCTCACACCGTCATGTCAATACCTTTTGTCTTGCCGATAGAAAATGTGAACCCGCGTTCTCTTGACATATATCCTCATCGGTATGACATTTTTGATATCTTGCCGATCACTGAAAGAAATTAGTCTCGATGAGACCTGTACCATCTTATGTCGATATGTTTCATATGTTAAATTTTCATGGTTAAATAAATTTTATGGGGCTATAATATAAAGTTTGACCTGGACCTTGGTGAGTATGTTGTGTTGAGGAAAAATTTATGCTCGTAATATGGACTTCTTGGGAAACTAATAAGCATGAAGGGTTAATGAGGTTATCAAAATTTTACAATTCCAACAGTCGCAACATTTTCTCCCAAGGCATGCAAAATTTTCCACCACATGCGAGGGGCCACTAACGACACATCCTAAAAAATCTGACGATTCCTCTCCAACCAAAGATTCCAAATAATGAAGGATGGGCCAATAGCCCAAGCAACTTGAAGAAATGAAGTAGAAATAAGGGCCCTACCCCACCGATCCACAAACTCAGCTAACGAGAAAACATGCCAACAGGGCATATTCCACACCCTCCACCAAAACTACCAAATCCCCCTAGCATAAGAGCATTAGAAGAAGAGATGAGCGACACTTTCCTCATAATCCCGACACAACACACATCTTAAGGGACCTTGGAATCCGTGCTTGCATAAATTATCCCAAGTAAGACACCTATTTTGAGCCACTAACCACATAAAGAAATTGCACTTGGGCCATGACCACTTGTGCCAAACTTGTTTCCACCAAGGGACCTCAATATCTCCAAACAACTGGCTACCCCCAACTGCTTATAGTCAGTGGACATAGAGTACTTCCCAGAAATATCAGAGCCATCCCAAGCCAAAATATTCGGGCCCCTCAAAGAATTACAAGCACGGGAAGCCAAAATTTGAGCAAGCTCTCACTTAATCCCCTCAGACCCCCTAGGAGGGGCATTCAGAAGGGTGCTTCCAATGAAAGGTAACAGAAGAGCCACAACGCTCAATGATCTTGTAATATTCAATGGTGTCCTAGCCAACAACAATAAACACATCACAAAGGGTTTGAAGATGAAGAAAAATAGAAAGAAGGGGTGGGTGACCATCCCAAGCATCAAACCAAAAAAAAGCCTGAGACCCTGAGTGACATATCCAGAAAAGTGCACGCTTAATCAACTGAGCCCCCACTTTCAAAGTATATCAAATCATAGAACCACTCTCCTCTAGAGGATAGCGAGGAACCTCAAAAGAAGCAAAACATCTAAGATACTTATGGTTGAGAATACAGGCCCATAACTAGTGTTGATTGGTGCACCAATGCCAGTAAAGATTAGCAGCTAGAACTTGCCCGTTCAAAATAGAAAAGCATAGGCTGAGACCACCCTCCTAATTTGGGTAGCACACAACATCCCAATTAACAAGACTCCACTTAGAAGACATCAAGTTTTCACTCCAAATAAATTGACGAGAGAGAGCATCAAACTCCCTAAGGAAATACATAGGGGCTGAATGAACAAAACACCTATAGATGGGGAGGGCCTAGAAAAAATACTTAAGGAGAGTAACTCTAGTAGTTGTAGATATCCACCTATGAGTGCAATGAGTAACCTTCTTCCTCAACTTATCAAGCAACAATTGCTAGGAGGACCGAGGCTGCCGGCCAATAGCAAGAGGAATCCCCAAATAGACAAAGGGTAGGGACCCAATTTGAAACCGCAAAATTCTACCAATCCTCCGTTGGATAGCTTGAGGAGTATTAAAGAAGAAAATAGAGGACTACTGCTCATTGACTATTTGACTCGAAGCAACAAGGTAGATATCCAAAGCTTTCCTAAAGGATTCACCTTCATGAATATGAGCCAACCCCATAAGGGAAGTATCATCCACAAATTGAAGATGAGAAAGTGTTGGAAGACCCAACCCCCACCAGTAGCCATGAATCAAACCTTGAGAGACCTAGAATTTAAGGAAGCATCCCAGCCCCTCCGCCAAAATAATAAACAGATAAGGGGAGAACGGACCCCCCTGACGAAGGCCCTTGGTAGCACCAAAAATCTCTGAAGGTTCACAGTTCACAATAACTGAAAATGAGGAAGAAGTCACACAACTCATAGTCTAACTCACCCAATCCGAAGAAAACCCAAAGGCCAACAGAGTCTTCTGAAGAAATCTCCATTTCACTCTGTCATAAGCTTTGGCCATATCTAGCTTAATGAACATAGACCTATCCTTAGAGATCACCATGGAATGAATGACCTCAGAGGCAACCACCACCCCATCCAAAATTTGATGGCCCTCCACAAAGCCCCCTTGCTCCTCAAAAATAACAATAGGCAAACAATATTTAAGCCTCTCCGCAATCAACCTTATAATAATATTATACACCACATTGCAAAGCGCAATAGGTCTAAAGAAATCCAGCCTATCCACGCCTTATTTCTTAGGAATGAGAATCAAAAAAGTAGCATTCAGGGCACGAAGCATCTACTTATTATGAAGAGACTCACGAACAACCTCCAACAAATCCAACTTCACAATATCCCAAAACTCTTGAAAGAATTCAACAGGGAAACCATCAGAACCAAGAGATTTCCCTTTATTCACCCCAAACACAACCTCCTCCACTTCAGACAAAGTAATCAAATGAATCAGAGAAGCATTCAAGTCATTAGAGATTAAAGAAGGAAAACAGGAAAGAACCATATTCTCATCAACCTCAACAAGAAGTGAATCCTCTGTAAACATAGTAGTGTAGAACTAATGAGCTTCTTCGAACAGAGCATGTTGCAAGGATATAGAAAATCCCTCATGATTGACAAGCGAAGGGATATAACACTTATTTCGATGAGCCTGCACAGAATGATGAAAGAAAGCAATATTCATGTCACCCTCTTGAAGCCAATCAACCCTAGCCTTTTATTTCTAGAAAATCTCCTCATGAAGCTCCCACTCCTCCACCACTTTCAAAGCCTGGGACTCAGCAAGCCCAAGGGCCTATGAAAATCCAAGATCCCTAATCTGGCGAATAATAGCAACAAGACTCTCTTGCGCTTCCCTTTTCTTGGCTCAGAAATTGCCAAAACATTCCCTATTCCATCGCTTAAGATGAAACTTGACATATTGCAGCTTCTTAACGAAATAATACATAGCAGTGCCATACATAGGGGCTCCATCCCCCCACCACTAAGCAACAAGATTATACAAAGAAGAATCATGAAGCCACATAAGCCGAAATTTGAAAGGACAATTCTTAGGATTAGGGAAAGATGAAGCTAAAAACTTAATTGGCCAATGATCTGAGCCATACCAATCAAGGATCTCAGAGCAAGTGACCAAGTTGCCCCCAACCCAAAAACAAGAGACAAGAAATCTATACAACCGCTCAAAAATCGCAGTTGGCCCAGTCCGCCTATTATTCCAAGTAAATAAGCCATTAGAGGTTTTAATATCAACAAGAGCAAGAGAATCCACATTAGCCCAAAACAGATCTAAAGCAGGACCTAGTCTCAAAAGCCCCCCTCTTTTCTCCTCCAAACACAACACAGAATTGAAATCACCATCTAAGATCCAAGCAAAATAAGGTGCACAAGACCTAACATACCTAATATGGGCCCATAGCTGGATTTTACAATGAATATCAATCGAAGCATAAACATTACTAACCAAAATAGTCTCACTAGATTCCAAAACAAACGCCACCACCAAAATAGAGGAATGAATAGAAATCCACCAGTGAGGAACAACCTTACAAGGATCCAAAAAAAGAGCCAAACCTCAAGAACTTCCCCTAGACTCAATACACTATCACTGACCAGAAACCCAAATACAGAGAGAAAATTGAAGCATGAGGTCCACTTGAAGCTTAGTCTCCTAAACACAGAAGATATCTAGAGAATGAACCCCAATCAAATCCTGAATAGCCTTTTGATGGGAGATGCTATTCAACCCCCTTGCATTCCATGACAAAATAATCATGAGGAAGGTTGGACGAAGTGGGCCTCAATGGTCTTAATAGACCCCGATTCTACCAAAAAATCCCCAGTAAATTTGAGCTTGTCCACATCCTTCTTGCGACCAACTTTAGAGGGATTATCAAAATGCCCCTTTTTGAGAGGACATTGCAGCACCCCTAGACTAGGAGTTGATCCCCGACCTTTACTTGAAGACAACGCTTCCCTAGCTAAATCCGCTAAAACAATATCAACCTATAAACCTACATAAGCATCAGAAAGCCCACCACCCCCTTGCTCCAAAGGAAGAGAGTTATCCTTAACAACAATTGCCTGCTCCAACCCTGTATCCATACCAGTGGCCCCAGATGAGATCTCAATTGGGATCCCCTCCTCTAAGGCTTGACTATCCAAGACTTCAAAATGATTGAAACCCTGATCACTTTGTCTATCTTTATAGGGCCGCTTTTGACCCCTCCCCTTAGCTTCCGACTTAACAGGAATAAAGCCATCATTAGGCCCCCCCTCAGCCATAGGCGCCTTGCCCTTATCTCCCTTCTCAACCGAAGGCCCCGAAGAAGGAGGAGAAGAAACCCCTACCATTCTGGATGTCTGAGGACAATGGCATTGAAGGTGTCCATACTCGTGACAAAAACGACATCGAAAAGGAAGGGACTCATAATCTAACTGTTGAATCCACGAGGCAGAGCCAATACAAATTTCCAAAGAGTTTGGCAATAGATTATTTAAGTCAATTTCAACATAGATGCAAGCAAATGAAAATACCTTTTTATCCAAAGTATTATGAGCAATGGCAGTTGACTTCCCCAACAAGGCAACAATCTGATGCGGAATATCCTCTCTCCAGAACTCTAATGGCAACCATGGTAGGCGGACCCACATAGGAACCCGAGAGGGCAGATCCTCGGCCACATTGAATCGTCCATGCTAGGGTTTCATGAACAAACCCACATGATTGTAAAAGTATGACCCTCCCTCAAAAACATGATTGTGATCCGAAATGCAAGAAAAATCAACCATGAAGAAGCCATTCCTAGCAACCAAAATATCAAAATCACCTTCAACTTGCCAGGATCGACGAATCCAGGACTCCAAAGCTGAGAGGGGGACACCAATACCCAAAAAGTTATAAATCAAAACATGTTTCCTCTTGCACCGATTCTGAAGAGATAACGAGAACTGGATGATCTTGACTCCGCGACAGACATCCATTCACCTTCTTAAGCTTAGAGCTCTCACCCACAAAAGAGGAATCCATCGTTAGTGCATGCACATCCGTAGAGAAACCCAGAGACAAATTCACACCTATAATCATCAATCTCTTGGAAACCCTAGCCATCCTCCACACCAGCCTCCACACCCCATACCCCAGAGACCACTCCCCTCACCGCACACCTCAACCCCACCCAACCCACCACAAACCCCACACCAAACGCCAACCCCACAAACACCAAACACAAACCCCACACCAAACGCCCAACGCACAGACATCAGAGAAAAGCAACCACGAAAATCCCCCCCACCACAAACACCCAATGCACAATCGGCAGCAAACCGGAAGGCACGTGAGCCAGCCCCCACACAAGAGACGCAACAATGAAGCTAGGGCATCACTGCCCTAGCAGAATCCCATCGCTGCACAACATCATGTCTTATAAGTGAAATTGAGTATTTTCAATTGATAATTATTATTAATAGTGAATATAATATATACATTTATATAAATATATTATGAAATAATCATTAATATATTATAATTAATTTTAATGATAATATATTGTTATATAAATAATATAAAATAATTATTAAATATATTATATAAAATTATATATAATTTGAAAATATTAGTTATTGATTAATATTCTTTAATAATTATTAAATAATAGTTTAAATATATTGCATATTGTTATATAATATAATAATAATGATAATAATTATGCAAAAGGCTCTTCAACATCCGAAACCTAGCTGTAAGGAACGCAATAGTCGACTTGGTCTCAGTAGTCCTCACTCTCGACCAACACTGGTGTGACGACAAGGTGTATGAGCTTGTGTTGTGTGCTTTAGTGGACATCATTGAGGCCAGGGAAGTTGTGGTAGAGCAAATCGATGGATTCATCGAAATTGGCAACACCCAAGCTGTTGCCAATGCCATTCTTGATCTAAGCGATGAGGGTTGGGTTAGCTTCCTTAAGCATTACATCAACCCAGAAATATTGGATTTAGTAACCAACGAGGAGGAAGTGGAAACCGACGAGGAAGAATTGGATGAAGAAGAAGCTCGGGCCCGTCGTGAGGCCACTGAAAAATTTCGTCTCAACACATGGGAAGTCTTCAAGGCCAAAGTAAAAAATGCCAATATGGACGCCTTCTCCAGCTACATGAGCTCTGACTCAGTTTGGCTCAATGAGGATCACCTGCAATGGTTGATATGGATGGGAGACATTTTAGCAGCCATCTACCAGCTCATAGAATGAGCTGGGTTGGTAATTTGGTATCTTGATTTTGTAAATTTGACTTGAAATGTTTATGGGAGTTACCCCCTTTGGTAACACTTATCTATAAAATAAAATAAAATAATAATGATAATAATTATCTCATGCCTTCTTTTTATAATTATATTATTTAATATATTTATATAATATAATATAAAAATAATAAATTACACGAACATTTCATTAATATTTAATAATGACATAATTAATATTTAATGTGTATACACGATCATTCTCTTGGATCGGGCTTTGGAAATCTTAAACACAATTTAAGACTATACTATCAACCATGTCTATCGGGAGGCCAACATATTAGCTGACAATCTAGCTAATAAGGGTGTGGATGGAGAGGTGTTGGTAATGGTTGATGTGGCTGCCAGCTTAGCTCCCACTACCACACAAACCAGAGTTTATCCCCCAACATATGTTGAAGAGGCGTCATGACAGACCCTCACAGAGAGTCCTGTAGATGGAAGCTATTTGGGGTGCCAAACAAACACTCCCGCCACATGGGGACAACCCTCTAATTGTGGATTGAAGCTCAGTGGAGATGTAAGGCAAAGAAAGGAATCATGGCCATTTTGTAGGTGTTGTTCAGCAAACAAGGATTGGTCTGTATTCCTTTTTGTCTATGTTTGAGAACTCGACAACTTGGAATTTTGTCCTTTCTGTTTCCAAGCCATAGTCATGATAGAATAGGTCTATGTTAGTGCCATACAGGGCACCTTTGTTTAGCAGATATGGACATATACAACATAACTCCAAGCTTATCAGGAGCATACAGTATTTTTCTAGCTAGTGGTTGCATAACTCTCTGAAGAAAGATCTAGTTTGCGTATGCAGAATTTTGTATCTTTTATTTTTATTATCAATATACTACCACTGCGGCTGTGATTTATCAAAAAATATATATATATTGAATAATATTAAATAAAATTATCTAATAATTATTATATAATAGGTTATATAATATGTTATATATTAATGATAATAATTAAATATAGAATAAAATAAATTTAGTATTAATATTAAATATATTATATATCATTAATTATATTTTTTATATAATAAAAATTAATTATTAATTATTAATAATATAGTGAATATATTATAAAATAATCATTAATATATTATTTAATAAATATAATATATTATAATTAATATTAATCAAAATATATAATTTAAATAAATTGAGATAATTATTAAATAGATCTTGCGAGCAAAAGTATATGGCTGGGCCTTGCGGATTGTGAGGAGGTAAAGTTTAAATAAAAGTAAATTATAATCTATTCAATAAATAAAATATTTTAGAATAATTATATAAATTTAATATATTAGAATAAATAATATATTATTCAATATTAATTAGTAATTAATATAATCATAAACATTACCCTTTTAAACTTTGTATATATACTTTAAATTATTTATTATTAGAAAAGTTCCCCTGTGTTCCCTACACAATAGTAGAAATGTACATTGCTTAAAAAAATCACATGTTCACATTTGAAACCAAACATACTTCGTTTAACCTTGCAAAAGTCTAACACGTATCAATTTGGATCTAAAATAGTTTTCATTAATGCCTCATTTTTTTATATTGAATCAAAGCATATTACAAAGAATAAAAGCTACCAATAGGTAGTTGGAGGATACAAACACTAACAAACCATAAGCACAAAGCAACCATACGAAGGCTGAAAGAAGCAATCATTTCATATACTGTATAATTTTACTTTGACAAAACTTGTTATCAAATTGGAATTGTATGATTTGATCTTTAATTTTTTGAAGCTAAACCATGGTCTTTGAATTCTTCTTGCATAACACATGGAGTTGCAAAAACAAAAAAACACACTTGAAGAAAGATGTCAGAGTAAAGCCTTAAAGTTACAGTTGTTTGATGATAGTTTTTAGAAAACATAGCTAAACATCTAGCTTTCTAAATATGCTTTAGAATAACTTGTCTAATAGAATCAACAATAGCATTGTTTTGCATACCAAAACCAAAGATATCTTCTTTCCAATTTAACTCATGATAGAAAATAGTAGGAACTTTTTAAAAAATAGTTGTCTATTACTTCTTAATAGAAGTGTAGTCCCAAAATATATGCTTCAAATTTTCAACACATAATAAATAAGGAAAAATAGTTGGTTGAACCATCATACATTTCAATCTATCTCCAATAGGCAGCTTGCAATGCAAAATTTTCCAAGCCATCACTTACGTATCAAAATTAGTGATTTCCATATTTGAGCACCCATTTTGATCCAAAATTTGTAACTAAATCTATATTTCCACTTCTGATTAAGACAAGGAATAAGAGGTCATCTAGGAAGGATGTGAAAATATACTTCTCCAAAGGAAAATAATTGAACGAACTAAATGAAAACCATTTCCAATCTTTGGAAAAATTACATTTTTTGGGAGTGCAAAGCTTCATAAAAAGGTCAAGAGTGACAAAGGACTACACAAAGATAAAAAAAAGTGTTTATATTTATCACCCATCACATGATGCTCTTTGAGATACTACCAAGAGGCCCAATCAAATGTGTTTAAATCCCAAATATCTTTCAATTTATGAATTCACTTTTTAAGCAAATAAAAAGCATGTCTTGGGA
This sequence comes from Sequoiadendron giganteum, assembly GCA_007115665.2. Lineage (NCBI taxonomy): Eukaryota > Viridiplantae > Streptophyta > Pinopsida > Cupressales > Cupressaceae > Sequoiadendron > Sequoiadendron giganteum. The sequence continues at coordinate 253,874,844 of CM021108.1, read as the reverse complement.
AGCTAATAGCAAGTGGTTGATGATGATAATTAATAATTCTATTTTGCCATATTGAAGCTGAGACAAAACTAAAACCATGTTGCAGGGAAGGATTGTTCTATTTTAAGAAGTGACAAATTCGTTTCCAAACTTTCCAAATAGACTGAAGAGGAAAGGAAACTTTCATTTTAAAGAAGGGAAACATTAATATCTTATGCAACTAGTTGACTCTTTCCACTTACATTTTTTATTGCAACTTCCATGATTCAATGACAAACTAAAATCTTTCATGGTTCATCTCCATTAGCAGCTCTCACAATCCATTTTGCAGAAAGGAAAAGTCCTTAAGTTTTGGAGTCTATTACTCCAAGGCCTCAATTAGTTCTAATTGGTTGAATACAATGAGACCAAGAAGATGCAATGAAACCTGCATTGACATCCCATTTAGACTAGAGAATTTTTTAAATTATTTTGTTTAATTCTTCATATCCTTGCTTGGAAGACATCTAACAAAATGAGTAATAATGAAAATTTTGTTAGCAACCTAAATTTTGCCTACCAAAGATAAAAATTTATTACCCCAAGTAAACAATTTATTTTTTAATTTGTTTAAAAATTATATCCACATTTCTAAAAGGGAGACCCCTAAACCAAAGGAGTGCCCAAATATCTTGTTATCTCCCCATGTTTAATAAGATTCCACTCTTTAGGAATCCAATGAGAAATAAAATAATTTTGAGACATCAAAAACTCAGTTTTATTATGAGATAATTGGGAACCAGAAATAACACAATACAAATTTAAGATGTCCAAGATGTTACTTAGTTCCTCTTCAAAATTTTACAGAAACAACATATTATCATCAACAAAGTGAGATTTGATAACTACCTTATCATGAGGAATGTAAATACCTCTAATAAGCTTCATCTGATTAGCTTTTTGAAGAAGATATCCTAGATCATCAATAATAACATATAAGAAAGGAGAAAGAGGACACACTTGTCTTATAGAAGGTTGTAGCTCAAAGGAGGTTGAAATAGAATTATTAATTACAAGGTGAGAATTTTCATTTTTAAATAACATTTGAACATGATTTTGGATCCTTAGACCAAAGCCCAACCACTGCAACATTTTAAGAATGAAGTGTCAATAAATTATATCATATGTTTTATCAAAATCGAGCTTGACCACTAAAATTTTTTGGCCTGATTGTTGGGTCCATTTTATAGTCTCCCAAGCTAGCATGATAAAATCAAGTATAAATCTACCTTTAATAAATCATGTTTGCTTAGGTCTCACTATACCCTGCACAACAAGCTTAATTCTAATAACTATATCCTTAGTAATAATTTTATATGAAGTGTTTAGAAAAGTAATGGGTCACCAATCATCAATAGTTTCTTCATTTCTCCCTTTAGGTATAAGTTTGATTAAGCCTTTGTTGATTCTAAGAACTAAGGACCCCTTTTAGAGGGCTTCTAAATAGAGCATACAAAATTCATCTTTGATAAATGATGTCACATGACTTGATAAAATTCAGCTGGAAGACCATCAAAGCTAGGACTTTTATTAGTTTTCATAGAGAAAAGAGCATGTTCAAGTTCTTCCATGGAGATTTTGATCCAAGAGTTGGCTATAACCTAGATCAATCATTTTAGGAATAAAATTCTTCACACATTCTTCCAAAACCTGCTAAACATCTTGCCAATTATTCTCTTCTTTAAATAATTTCTCATAGAAGTTTTAGAATAAATTAGTAATTTCAGCAAGGTCAGTGTGTAATTTTCCTTCATCCATTATAGCCCCAATTTTCTCCTTCTTATGTTTACAGTTAAGATAGTTGAAGAAAAATTTGGATCCTTTATTCCCTTCCTTAATCTAATGAAGTCTAGCTATGATTTTGGCCCCTTGTGCCTTGTAGTGATCTAATTTTCATAGTTGTGTTTCGGTAATGACAATAGTGTTTTGAATCATTTCATTATGAGGATCCACAATTAATTGTTTCCTAGCATGTTCCAATTTCCCTTGAAGAGATTTTTCTCCACATTTATGTCTCCAAGCTATTCTTTTGCCAAAGGATCATAAAAAATCAATGCATTGAGTTAGAGTTGTGCACCACCATTTAGTCCATGAGTCACCCTCTTGAGGTTTCAAAATAAAATTCCAAATTCCCACCAAAGCATAAACAAATTCTATGTCTTTTAAATGGGAGGTATTAAGTTGTAGGGGAGTTCAGAAGAAGGTGCAACTTTATTGTAAAAAGAAATAGAACAAATGATAGAAAAATGGTTAGATAAGGTAGTCGAGTAATCAACTTGCACACATGAACCCAAAGGAGAAACCTCCAAACTAAGGTTATGAGAAACATAGAATCAATCCAATCTACTCATTTTTCTATCATTTCTTGATATGCAATTGGAACATGTAAACCAATTATTTGCATGATTGGAGGAGTTATTAAAAATGGGGTCAATTACCCCAACAATGATTCAACAATAGATCCATTTTTCAAATTCATCGTGACTAAGTTTGAAATAGTTAAACTAGCTATGATCTTCATGATGCTTGACCATATTAAAGTCTCCTCCCAACACCCAATCAACATTAGGAAGGTAATTAGACATCCACTCCCAAAGACTAGATTTGTCTGTAGGATTATTGAGAGCATATATGGAACAAAAACCAATAGATGATCCATTGATAAAAGAAAGGGCCCAAACACAACTATGTGATGGGTCTTCCCCTTTATCAATGACATGTTTAGAAATCCAAGGAGATAGTCCAAGCACAACTCCACCACTACCATCATTATGGGAAGTATGAAGGAACATTGCTTCTTTCCAAAGATTGAAAAGAGTCACCTCTAAGCATTCATTACTTAATTTGACTTCTTATAAGAATAGAACATCTAGTCTCCATTTCAGAATGGTGTATTTAATTTTAAACTTCTTTTGAGGGTGATAAAGCCCTCTCACATTCCATGATAAAATCTTGCAAGTCATGATTAATTAGAAAGGTTATTATCATCTTCTTATGGCAAGACTCCAAAGTGGTTAGAGAGGGAAACCGCTTGTTCATCACTCGGCCTTTCATTTGCAATAGGTGGAGACCTTGACCTATGTCATTATTATTACATGTCCTTCAATATATTATTAAATGTATCAAATAATCCTCTACCAATACAAAAAACATTTAAACCTCTAATATTTTATTATTTGAAAAGCACTCGCTAGTACATAATACATTTAAATCACCAATATTTTATTTTTAAAAGTACTTGGTTTTTTGAAATCATGTGAAAGTTCCAAAAATTACTCAAATCTCCTCGTCAATTAAATTACCAATAATTAAATTTTAAAGTAATTTTTGTTACAAAATTTACATCTTAACCATTGATAAGATTTGAAAACACAAATATTTATTTCATGATAAATTCTTCCATTTAATTCGTTAACAAATAGAGAGACAATGAGATAATTCCTTATTAACTATACTAATAAACCCATCACTTTCAAAAACTAGATGTGAAAAATATCTAATTGTGGATCTAAAAAATCTTTTTATAAAGATCTTGTCATTAAAGAAATGATTGATAATGAAAAGTTGGAGAGTTAGATCTCAAAAAAGATCTTAAAATGATAACACGTAGGTGCCACAAAAGCACCGGGTTAGGATAGACAATTTCCTGGTCCCTTCCCCTAGGCAGTCAGAATCCTTTTAAGCCAAGGTCTGTTGAATTAAAAAGATTCACTATTGCTTGTCCTAATTGCCATCGCACCATACATACTCAGAAAAAAGACAAATCCCGCTCCATTGGACCGTTAGATTACGATAAAATTATCGTTAAAATCCAAGGCAATCAATCCTATTAAAGAACAAATAATCCAAACTCCGCAGCAAGGATGCTGGTTGTGGGAATTGCAGCAATAGGAAAACGGGTTCTAGGCTGCCAAAGCAGTGGATGATACATATCAGATGGAGTGCGTAAGCAAAACAATATTTACTGCTGTTCTTCAATTGTTACTCTCCCTCATCTTGCTTCTGCAAGCTCTGACAACATTGATAACGAGCAAGTTAGAGAGGCGCCGCCCTTCTCACAGGCACCTTGAAGAAGAGTTGGAGAAGGAGAGGAATGCTTCAGCCATTGCAGCAGAGCAGGCCATGGCCATGATTTCTCGCCTTCAGAAGGAGAAGGCCTCCCTCGAGATGGATGCTCGCCTGTTCCGCAGAACTGCAGAGCAGAGACAACTCTATGACCTACAGACGATTAATTTTCTCAAGGAGGTTGTGCTTAAGCTTGAGATGGAAAGATATTCTCCTCAACGACATATTGCTTTTACTTTTCCTTCTGCTCAGGTTGAAGACCATAGATCACTGCCCAAGGTAAGGCCCTCAAAATGTAATTAGCAGAGGATGGGCTCTAGCGAGATTTCAATCCTGTTTAGAGAATATTTTGTGATGAAATTTGCATTAACCCATGTTCAAAATGTTCTGTCAAATTCCTTCCATTAACCCATGTTGATAATGTTTTGTCAAAGAACTTGCATTGACCATATTGAGAACGTTCTGTCTATTTTTTTGGATTGATCCATGCTTTCAACACATGCCAGGCTTTATCTCCATGCTAAAAAAGTTATAGGTTGTTAAGGCATGGAGTTGTTGTGAGATTGTAATTTTGTTTATGGAAGGTTTCTGTAAGTAAAATAACGTAACCTATGTTTGTGGGTTCTATTGCATTTCTAATGGGTTTTCTTTTTCTTCTGGTATCTACCAAGAAGTAGTGGGTTGATGTATTCAAGTACCAGATTTATTCTTTATGCATGTTCTGATGCATTATTGCTAATGACAGTGGGTATTACCACTTGTTTTCTAGACCTTGATGACACGATTTGTGAAATTGGCTTTAATAATTTAATTTAGTAGCTTATTGGCATTGCTTAGAAAATAAAACAATCGACAGTAACTCTGTACCCACAATCATCTCATCACAAATCAAAAGCAATGCCCACCAATTGAAATAAAGTAGTATTATTGTTAGATTGTGTTTTGATAATCGAGTCACCTGGACTCATATTTGGGGACTCAATTTCTCTTGTTTTCATCTTGATTCTTTATGGGCGTTTGGTGGATATGAGATTTCAGTAAATCTAGGTTAAGCATGATTGTGAGTTTGAGCAAGCAATAGTGAATTTGAAGTATTCAAGTTTCAAACTGCTGAGTGCTGGTGTGGTGCTTTTTTCTTTATAACTAATTTGAGTGCTACTAACTAAAAAGAGGGAAAAATAAATTTCATATTCCAACGAATCACACGTAGAGATATAGATAACACACATAAAGCTAAAGGAATTTCGTAACTAATAGCTTGAGCAGCAGCTCGGAGACCACTTGAAAAAGAATATTTATTATTTGATCCGTATCCTGCTATAAGCAGTCCAAGGGGAGCAATACTTGAAATGGCAATCCAAAAAAAAACGCCTATACTAAGATCTTAAATTGGGTATTTGCCTATTCATTTCAATAACCTTGAATACAACTAACTTGTTCGAGAGTTGCATTCAAGGTTATTTATCTTGCAATGCATCACTTTGATGTCCGGTTAGAGCTTGCCAACTTAACTGACGAATTAAGAACTACTAATATATTAATTCATTATTAATTCATTTTCGGAGCTTAGAACCATTCTTCTTGAAATGGAATGACCGTAGACAGAGACTGTCAATTAGTTTGGGGCGGACGTAGCCAAGTGGTTCCAAGGCAGTGGATTGTGAATCCACCACGCGCGGGTTCGATCCCCGTCGTTCGCCCGGTAAAAAAATCGACCGGATCACAATTCATTGTGATTTGATATAATCAATCAAATGATGAGTGGTTCACGATACACTGTATGTATATATGTATATACATACATATATACAAATGTTGTTATATATATATGTTACGTTATAACATATAACAAAGATATTTGAAAAAAAAAAAAAAGAACAAACTGAATCGATGAGAGGATTGGGATCTTTCCAAAACTATTTCCTTGGTTATTTCAATTTATTCATTGAAATAACCATAATTTAACATCATATATAACACATTCATTTGCAGGCAGTAACCAAATCGAATCCCAAACCTATCTTCTCCTGTTATCATTTGCCATGCAGTAAATTGGAAAAAATAAATTTCTCTATCTGACTCACTCCATTTTTCCATTCTATTATTTGAATAGAGAGAACTAAGTCTTAATTAGCGGGTAGTTGCATCTGCTGCAAATTAATTGCATTGTACATCCAGAATAACCCTAGGAAGACATGATCCCAGGCAGATACTTGACATGTTCTTCCTCTACCAGGCCCATCGCAAGGAAAACGAAAACCAAGATTGACTTTATCGGGTATTAAACGAGAACTGCGAGCAAATAAAACACCTTTAAGTAATATTAATACAGTCACATGGATAGTAAATGCATGAATATGGTGTACTAAAAAATCAGCAGTTCCTAATGGAATCGGTAACAAAGCTACTTTGGCACCTACTGCTACCAAATCACCACCTCCCCAGGTTAAGCTTTGTAGCCCTCATATGTCTATGTTATGGAGTTAACAGTAGTGTCATTTACTAGCACATTTGACCCTAAATTTACAAAAGAACATAATAGAAACCCTGATAGAATACACATTATCAAAAGGCCAAGATATCCCCACTTAACACAGAGATCAGTAAGCAATATTAATACCAGAGGGAGGCATGACGCTAGTAAATTGGACCAACATAATTATTGAAGTGTTGGACCTAATTCTTTATTCCTACAAAGTGTGGGTTGACATATTTTTGTTTATACAACTGGTATTACTATGGAGTTTGTTGTCCTTGAATATATGTATTATGGAACAGAACTTTGTACCGTAATAAATCTTATTACAATGTTATGTTGACTTAAGTAATTTTCTGTTTATTAGCATATTGACACTAGTTTACAGAACATAATGAGAAGGAACTTTGTACCATAATACATCATTTTTCAAACCTGAAAGATACACCCTTAACACTCAAAACAATCAAACAATGTCAGTAGCCCCAAAGTTCTGGTGTTCAGATACACACTGATGTATAAGACTAATTCTTTTTGCCTGTAGAGTTCTGATATCGTGCATTTTTTACTACTGATTTTGTTTACCCCTAATTTCTAGGATATGGAGATGAATTTCAGAATTTTAGTTTCATAGCATACTGGTGCTAGTTCAAAAGGTAACATGAGGCTGAGAAACTCTGTACCAGAATGTATCGATTCTCAACACAGACAAAGAGATGCCCCACTTAACACAGATAAAAGCTAAGCTCACTCCCGAGAAAGGCAGGATTCCAGTAAACAAGAATGGTATTAATTATTAACATCCCATTTTAAAAGAAGAAAACCTGTTGCTTCATATGGTAGGTAACTAGAATCTAGATCAAGTTATGGTCATTAATCTGTACAGGTTTATTTGCTAGTTTTGTTTGGCCAAGGGTGAGAATGTTGAGAAGAAAGAAAAGAGTAGAATCTAGATCACGTTATGGACATTGACCTGTACAGGTTTATATTCCATTTGTGTTTGGCCAAGGGTAAAAGTGTCGATAAGGAAAAAGAGAATGAGAGCAGAATAAACTGTACAAGCTTTTTTTTTTTCTCGGGGATAACCAGGCAAATCAAAAGATAAAATGAGGAAAAAATCAGTAACCCAAAAAGTGCAAAAAATGCAAAAAGAAAAGAAAAGAAATAGCTGATGTTTTTTTAAATTTTTTTTGAAAGGCGGCAACTTATGAAGTTAACACAGTGTGCACTGCATAGTTCGACTTTGAAGTTCAATGCTCAACAATCAATTACAGACTACAAAATATAAATGTCAACCTACAAACTATAGAGTAACACAAAGTGGATGGAGTCCATGATGCTAGCTGCTACAATGTACAATCCACTAGTGGGCTGCAGGCTGTGATGATGAAGCTACAGCTAGGGGGCTCTGTAATAAATGGGTCATAAGGCACAACATTCGATGAAGGTTTTGCAAATATGGTAGCAAGCTAAGTGGGCTTGATCTTGGGGGAAAGTCCATGGTTAAGCACACTTGAGTTGGAGTAATATTGGGGTAGGTGACCTCCTAGGAAGTCTTAATGCTTCATTATTTAGAGCATTATCTAGATGCATGAGGGCCAAGTGGACCATTCATGTTGATGAGAGATGGGTTCTTGTGAACCACTACTCACAAAATATGGGTTGATAAAGATTGACTTAAAACTACACAATTGATTCCTAATAAAACATCATATAATTTAATATACTACAAAAACACCTAAAACACCTCCTAAATGTAAATAAATTAGCTAGGAAGCTCTCGAACAAATTGTTCATAAGGCACACCACTTGCTAAAGGTTTTGCAAATGAGGTTGCAAGCAAAGTGGGTTTGATCTTGGGGGAAGCTCCTTGGTTAAGTGCATTTGAGTCAAAGTAGTATTAGGATGGGCGACCTTTGGGAAGTGATAATGCTTCACCCTTGTGAGCATTTCCTTGGTTAAGTGCATTTGAGTCAAAGTAGTATTAGGATGGGTGACCTTTGGGAAATGCTAATGCTTCACCCTTGTGAGCATCTCCTAGATGCAATGAGTGCTAAGTGGACTATTCATTTTCAAGAGAGATGGGTTCTTGTAAAATGCAAATAATGAAAAATGGGTTGATAAAGATTGAGTCAAAACTACTTAGTTGAATCCAAATAAATAGTCATACACTTTGATACATTGCAAAAACACAACCTAATTATAAATGATTGAGCTAGGGATCTCAATAATGAATGAGTTAGGCACAACACTTGTTGAAGGTTTTGCAAATGGGATTGTAAACTACTCGAGCTTGGTCCTAGGGGAAACTCCATGGCCAAGCATGCTTTAGTTGGATAGAATTGGGATGGGTGACTTGTTGAGAAGTTTCAATGGTTCACCCCTATGAGCATCACCTAGATGCAATAAATGCTAAGTGGACTATTCATGCTCATGAGAGATGGATTTTTATGAACTAGTACTCATGAAATATGGGTTAATAAAGATTGACTCAAAGTTATATAGTTGAATCTTGATAAAACATCATGTGATAGGAAATCAACTTTTGGCTGTCTTTAAAAATGGTGTAGGTGCTATCACATGGAGTAATAAGAAACAATCAATTATTGCTCTCTCATCTATAGAAGCCAAACATAGAAGTGGAATGGAAATAGCAAAGGAATTGGTGTGACTTATGTAATGCCCCACATTAACCAACCAAACAACTTTGTTTTGAAAGAACAACCCAATGACCAAGGTATGATAACATGTATTGCACAGCAATGTGTACGCGTGTCATGTGAAACACAATGACACAAGGGAACTAACAATGAGAACCACTTCACCTTTGCTACAAGCAAGGTTACCAATTGTGGGACAAAACCACCACAATGAACCTACGAGAGGGGAAAAGACATCCAAATGACGATCAAGTACTAACTGATGATCAAAATCTCTTGCAAATAGAAGGGTAGGATGAGGGAATCTTCAACCTGGAATCCACACCAAAACAAGCTTACAAACTCTTACATTACCTAAGGAAACCCACACAAACGATGCGATGAGTAGGAGCTATCACACCTCGACTAGATGATGCAATCATTGGTTTCCAAAACGAGTAGAAGGAGGGTAACATTCACCTCCAATCCACTAAAAAAAAAACCTTAACACCACCTAAATACAAGGGCAAACCTTCATACCTTCATAAGAGGTCTTACGAAGAGGTACAATCCCTCCACCAACTAAAACGATGACGGGTCACTTCCAAGCTACCCATATTTTATGCTTGAGTGTGATGCATCCGGTGTTGGTATTGGGTCTGTTTTGATGCAAGACAAGCACCCTATTGCTTAAGAGAGTTGAAAATTGAATGAGGTTGAAAAGAGGTTCTCTACCTATGACAAGGAAATGTTGGCAATCATGCATGCACTTGAAAGGTTCCGTCAATATCCTGTGGGCAGCAAGTTTATTGCGAGGACTGACCATAATAGCCTCAAGTATTTCATGGAGCAGAAAGGGATTAAATGATAGACAACAACTTTGGATGAGTAAGCTTCAAGGATATGACTTTCATATTGAATTTGTCAAAGGGAAAAAGAATGTTGTTGCTGATGCATTATCTAGAAACCCTTCATTTTGCTCACTTTCAGAAATTGCTTACATTATTTTTCTTATTTTTTTCTGAGATGAATATGACCAGCAAGTACGCAGGTTAATTCTCAAATACCTCAAACATGCCTTTAAAACCCTAGCTGTCCCTGCCAAAACCCTCTGAAAATCAGCACTGGGTTTCACCAAGACGTCACCCTTGTCCTTGCTAACACTAGCATCAAGGATGCACCAGGAAATGTAGGAATTTGGTTGTAGGTTATCCAAATTTGATTCTGATATCTCTGAACCACGCCTCCAAAATGGTCTCCAAAACCTGATAAGAACAGGCAGCTCTGAAAATGATGTGCTAGGGAATCAAAGATCAAAGCCCTTCCTCCGAAACACACCCTACTGACTAGGGGAAGCCTATATGTCTCTCTGAAACCAGGGTCACTCAAGGGTTTCAAGCCTCAAGCCAAGATATTGCAGCAGCAATAGAGAAAAGTCTGATCACATAATCTGCTCCAAGAGAACCCTAATAAGTTATATAATGATTCCTAAAAGAATGGTCTAATCGCAGCCATAAATTCATTACAAGCCCAATCCAATGCTCCAAATAAAACCCTAAAAAATGAGCCAATAGACTCCTTATTTTCCAACGCCCCCTTGACCCTTTTTGCACATGTTCAATAAAAATCACTTAAAGTACATGCCTCTTAAGTCATTAAACTCAAAAAGGGGAATTAATAAGTCTTTAGGCTAAGAGTCACTTAAGTTGCATAAAAAGACGTGCCCACAACTTAAGATTAGAATAGAGAGTAGGCCAAAGACTCCAACACTTAACCCAATGATGCTCTAAGTCCTCTTCCTCTTGGGTAGCCCAAGGAAAGGACAGCCAATGCCTAGTTAAGTGTAATCCAAGGGAAGGACAACCAATGGCATACATGGGTTGCTAGAATGCCTTTTCACCGATTCTTCTTCACATGGTATAATATATGTGGTTTTAGAAGTATGCTGATTTATGTTTTCAACATGAAGTATGTAGAAAGTAGACTACTGTATGATAGGGTTATATAATTCCTTTTTCTCAACCCATTGCAAAATAGTTTTCCCTTTGTTTTTTTTTTAATTTCTATCTTGTGGGACCCACCGTGGTTGGTTCATGTTTTTAGTTGTTTCCACAACATGGATGGGGTCCTTTATAACATTCTTAAGCACAACATTTATTAATGGGCTTGAGATCAAAACTTTTAATAACTTGAATATTCTTACTCATCTTGTCACCCACTAAGTTTATTTTGGACATATCCATTAGGCCCATATAAGCGACAACTTCCATCCTTTGAGAATAAAATTTTAACTTTGAACCATGTGTGTCATCTTGCATAGATGAATCATTCAACTTTTTGGAATTGTTCTCATAGGGTTTCTCAATTTTAGATTCATTTTCTTCTTGTCATCTCGTAGTTTGTGTTCCTCCTCATTAATCTTTGCAGCTTCAATAAAATTGTAGTTTGATAGAAATACTTTGTAGTCCTCTATTTGCCAGTGGAATATGCCACAAAGGGAGTTTGTTTCATCCTTGGAACACAACTACAATTCCAAGATTCCTTTGTTGTTTCGCTCCATTAGACCTTGATTGTGCTTCTGCACCCACTCTTTGTTAGAGTCAAAATTTGATAAATTTGATGAATTTGCTTCCTCACTCATAGTCAGTTCTCTAGATCAATTATGGTCAACTTTGGTTTGGCTGCTACAAACCAAACCCAACCTAATAATGCATTGTACACCTTATTTCATAATGAAATGATAACGAAGTTAAGTAGAAATGGGTGAGTACGTAGAAATGGGTGAGTACCAATAATTACATTTTATCCTATGAGGACTCCAAGCACTTATATTCTTTGTTGATCAAATCCTATCAATTGGAAAGTTGGAGGCCAAATAGTTGGCTTTCTTAGACTTAACCAAGAACCTTTGGGAAGTACACTCATGCTAGACCTACTACCAATAATTGTATTTGTGACGCTTTCCTTGAGAACCTCCATATGTATCATTGCTAGTTTCCTTCCCAAATTTATTAGTAAGAAGCATGGGATCAATCACTTGATCCCCCTAACAACGGAGCTTCAATTTTTGAGTCTTCATTACTTCTAAATTCTAAATGGATGATACAATGCATCATCTCATCTCTCTTAGGTAAGTATTAGTTATACTTTGCAATAAATCCACTACTTTAAATTGGTACGATGGTTTGAAGTACTTGCCTTGCAATAACAATTTATTTGCTACCATACTCACGTTTGCATTTGAGTGATGACATTCATTATCCATAGCATGCTCCATTTCGGCTTTGGCTTTACTAAGTTTCTCTCTTTTGGTATATGGGTTCAGGTACACGACCTTTTTTTCTTGGGTTTGAGTAATGGCCGATACTTTGCTAAAACTCTCTAGATCAACTATATTGATGCATGTCTTTTGCTTTGGACATTCAACATCATGGTTTTCGAGTCCACACTATTTACAAACTAGTTATATTTTTCCCTGGATTTTGACATTGTATGATTGTGGAGTAACTTTATAGGACTCCTACTGCCCCCACTTTATTCAATCTATTATACCTCTTTAATTCCTATAGTTGCTAGGAGATGCATTCTTCTTGTATTGCGGCTTCTATGGTTTGTTGGGTGGAATAAATTGCTCTCCTTGGTTAAATATAACTCGTATACTCTTATTTTTCAAATTATATGAGTATTTTTTGATTGATTGGCCCATTACTTGGCAAACATCATAGAACATTTTCTTAGGGCGGTTTATTTTGGTGTGGCCCTCTGTTTTACAATCTGTACAAAAAAAATATTGAGGCAATTTGCTGGATTCTTTGTTTGTCTTAGATTTGTTTATCATATGGAGCATATCTCTTTGCAATGCTTGTACTAATCTGGATCCACAAGCTGAGTCATTATCTTCATCAATTTTTCATTTGAATCTTTTCCCAAATTTATGAACAATTCCCTTGAGCCTTTGATTGTAAGCTCTTACTTTTTCATATTTCCCTTGTTGAGAGTGTTGTAGATTTTCACAACAATTTCATTGCCATCCTAGAGTGTAGTCGGCCGTGAGTTGATATAGTCGACGGAGAGTGTACTTGGTCGGTTGTGAGCCATAAGTAAATAAGACATTAATTAATATAAATAATCCATGTGCTTATGTTATGTACGGGTCATGTTAGTTAGTTGTCTCAAGAACAGTTCCTGATGAAGTAATTAGTTATAATGAAGGGACGCGACAGTTGGTACCTTAACCATCGCCAGCGTACTATATGTACTTGAGTCATGTAGTCGGGAAGGGGGATGATACTACTATGTTATGCTATATTTTGTCTGGAGACATTATGATGTAATTGTCGAATACTGAATAAAGAAGTATATCTATGTTTTGTGCGATTGCCATGTGATTATTATATGTTGTCAATGTTATTTTATATCTCCGTTTACTCCGTACGTCATTGTACCCGTAGTGAGTAAACATTTGGCGCCGTTGCCTAAGCGAATCCGGTAACCACCCAGACAGGAGAATGGCGTTGTGATGGGGCAACCGACCGAAGGGTTGTTACAAGCAAACGAGGATCGTGAAGATGCTCTAACGGAAGACCTCTGCAGTCTGTGGGAAATCTCGTTAAAGGACCACGTACGGAGGGAGGCTCTCAGGCGAGAGATCCCTCAGGCTGTCATTTGGGATAGATTGCGCGTCAACAAAGAGGTCGACCATCTTCTTACCAGACTGCCAATACTGATAGCACGCCACTACATTATCTTACAGGATCTTCGGGCAAAAGAGGATCAAGAACATCGAAGGCAGCAAATCTTGCAGCGGTACAAAGAACAAACCAAACGGGAAGAGGAGGAACGAGACACTAGCCGGAGACATACCCTGGCAACCAACAATGATCGCGTGAAAGACCTGTAATGCCCGTACGACCGAACAAGGACAAGAACCGAATACCATTCGGGCACGAAGCAGAGGAGGAAAGAATTTGGCGATCATTGAGAGTACAGGGGCAAGAAAACCGGCGGCAAAGATTAAGTAGAGCACACCAAAGTTTTGTGGAAGGGAGGGACGAGGAACCCTTCATTACCCCGTACATAGAAAAATATAAAAACCGAGAAAATGAAGATGAATTGAACGGAGAATTTGAGAATAGCATCCAACGCATTCGAGAGTTGTCCATATCGGACGATGACGAAGGGCTGAGGATAGGGAGATCTGAGGCCAAGACCCCTTGGTAGAGGGAGCACCGGAGTGGGACCCAGGAAACTCAAGGTGTAGAGGACACTGACGGAGGACGGGAAAGTGACTCGTACGTGGCTAGGAGTGCAAGTGACGCACCGGAACGTAATGGGGAAACTGGTCCAGTCGGGTCCAATATACAAAGAGGACAGCGGGGAAGGATGGTCACTCCAGAACGACAAAAGATGTCGAAGTTTACATGGAATGGGTCAGAGGATCCAGTTTGACATTGCAAAACATGCGAGACAATTTGGATAGCAAGTGGAGAAGATGACCCGGATCATTGGTTGAAAGCCTTTCCGACGACACTCAGAGATAGTGCCATCGACTAGTACTCAGAGTTGGACCAAGCACAGAAAGCTACATGGAGATTACTCAAGAAGGCCTTTCAGGATGAATTCAAACTCCTGAGGGATGACAGTGAGATTGTAGTAGAAATCTACAATACGAAGCAGGGAAAACACGAGAATGTGCGCACATACAATCGGCGACTGAAAGACTTGTTGAGAAAATTGGAGGTTCAACCGATTGATGGGCTAAAGAAGCGATGGTTCATTGAAGGCTTGCTTTCGTCGTTGAGGAAGAAGATGAAAGTCGTGCCTCCATCGTCGTACGCTGAAGCATACAATCAGGCAATGGATATAGAAAGTGAAAACAAAACATCCTCCTGAGGGAAACAGAAGGCGGACAATGAGGAGAGTGCGGACGACAGCAACGATGAATCCAAGACCGTACAAGCACTCAGGAAAGATATGATGCAAATGATGAAAGAATTGAAGGCCAACAAAGAGAGTACGAGGGAAGCATGAGAACTATGGTGTACAAACTACAATGGGGAAGGTCACATGAAGGCGAACTGTCCGAAGAAGTTATTCTGCGATATCTGCCAAGTGATGGGACATTCCGTCAAGGAATGCCCATACAATTCAAAAGCCAAAAGTGCACAAATACTTTTCGCTCAAGGAGAACCGTTGACACCGCCAAACACACCACTGAAGCCCCAGTACAATAGCAATGCATCCCCTGGAGGTTACCAGAGCAATAGGAGTCTGAGGAACAGAATACAGTACGACAGTAAAGGACGACCCATGATCCAATGTCGAAAGTGCAACGAATGGGGTCACTTCGCCAAGGATTGCCAGAACGGCCAAGGTTCGAGAGGAAGATTGTGCAAGTGGTGCGGACCAGGCGAGCATGAAGATAGTGAATGCCCCAAGCAGAAGGGTATCCATATGCTGGAAGTAGAAGAACAAGAGGTACTGGCGATCACCAGAGAGCAAGCAAAGAAGGCAACCTACCCAGATCCATGTACAAAAAAACAAAGGATGAAGGAAGCAAAAGCTGAAGTGGAACTGGCGATGGCGAAGGAGAACAAAATATCTCTGGAGAAACCAGAGACCTCTCGGCGGTCGAAGGCAGAATCCAACATCGTACGACAGGTATTGCAGACCACCATACCGATCAAAGTAACTGACATTCTCCAAACGTTGCCGCAGTTGGGACTGACAATGACAAATATCCTCTGGGATGTCAAGCAATCACGAGTGGAGGACCGAAGGCAAGAATTAGTACCAAATTCACCACCGTACGGTGAACAAACCATTGATCCCGTACTACTCATGGGGAATGTCAAGAAGATGCCAGCGGTTGTGCAGATGGAGATCAGAGGGAATATCTTGACAAATACTATCGTCGACGGAGGATCAGGAGTCAACGTACTGCCCGAAGACACATGGAAGAGCCTGGGGAAGCCTACACTCTGGCCACCGACATTCCAACTCGTCGGTGCCGATCAACATGGTATCAAGCTGTTGGGGACGCTGATGGCGCAGAAGGTGATGATCGGGACACAACAGTTTGTGCTAAATTTTGTCGTCATCCCATTACAAAGGAAAGCGTATGATGCACTACTTGGGAGAGGATGGTTGATAGCTGCCAAGGCAAATCATAATTGGAAGAGAAACACACTTGATCGAGAACAACGGACAAAAGTATGTCATCGACTTGAAGAACTAGGCTGTGAGCGAAGAATTGGCTTCCTTCGGATTAGAATCAGACGAAGGGGAATTAGATGTTGAAAGGAAGGAAGACGATGGCACTAAACGTCGAGGGCATACTGGAACTTGAGAGTTATTCGGAGGATGAGACAAGCTCACTGAAATGGCTTATTTCATTGGCAGATGGAAGACTATGAAGTGTTCCACCGAGAGTGTAACATGCTACAGATCAGGGAAATCAAGGAAGAAGAGAAACAAGGCATGTCCAGCCAGACACTTCTGGCCGAGTAGGGAGAGTACAAAGGAAGAATATCAGAATCGGACGATACGCCAGCCCACAAATCCGAACAGGTATGAGATAGAAAAATTGTGTTAGAGCCAAAAATGGAAAAAATAAAGTAGAGGAATTAGAAAATGTAAAAATTGAAGAGAGAAAAAAGAGATGGAGAAGCATGTACGAGGAAGAGACCACAGCGTATGACCTGGCGAAGGGAATGAAAGTTACACCGTACGGATTAACAAGACAGGAGGATACACCGTACAACCTGGCAGGAAGATAGCAGAGCAAGGCATACGACTTGAGGAAGGAAACCGTATGACCTGGCACAAGGAAAGGAACCGTACAACCTGGCTCAAGGAAGGAAAACGTACGACCTGGCAATAAGGCAGAAAACAGAATCGTACGACCTGGCAGTGCAAGAAACAACATCATACGGCTTGGTAGAGGCTCCATCATACGGTCAAGCAAAAGCAGAAGAAGCGACATCATACGGCTTGGTAGCAACACAAAATATTGCATCGTACGGCCTAGCAGGAGACAATCTGTACGACATGGCAGGATACAGTCCGTACGACCTGGCAAGAGGCA
This sequence comes from Sequoiadendron giganteum, assembly GCA_007115665.2. Taxonomy (NCBI): domain Eukaryota; kingdom Viridiplantae; phylum Streptophyta; class Pinopsida; order Cupressales; family Cupressaceae; genus Sequoiadendron; species Sequoiadendron giganteum. Next base: position 253,857,560 of record CM021108.1, on the reverse strand, counting down.
GTTCGTACAACATGGCAGGAGACAGTTTGTACGACCTGTCAAGAGGCAGTCCGTACGACCTGGCAGGAGGCAGTCTGTACGACCTGACAGAAGAGAGGAGTTCGTACGACTTGACATGAGAAAGCACTTCATACGACCAAGCAAGGAGGAAGTCGTACGCTTTGAGGAGGTTGTACGCCCAAGCAAAGAGGAAGTTGTACACTTGCATCAGAGGAAGGCCGTACAGGTGGATCATAAGAACATCATACGGTTGAAACAAAAGAAGGTCGTATGCTTTAAACAACAAGATGTCGTACGCATAAGGAAGTCTAAGAAAAACAATGCAAAATATGTATTTTCCAGCTTCATCAGCATTATTTGGAACTTGTGGAAGAGTCATGAAAATGAGGTGTGTGATGTAGTTTCGAGTGGTTTTAGAAGTGTTAAATTGGCCTTGGCGTCGGGGGCGCTACCCCCGAACCCTGTGAGGGGCACTGCCCCTCGACCCCAATGGGGGCGCTGCCCCTTGACCTCGTTGGAGGCGCTGCCCCCAGACCCCCGCAAGGGGCGCTGCCCGTTGCCCCCAGACCCCCATCAGATTTATTGGAATTGCCAAATTGCAGTGCCACCAACCATCATAGTACAGGAGCAATTGGCTGCCGAGCAAATGAGAGTTGCAACTCTCGAGGAGAAATTGGCGGAGAGAGATAGAGTATTGGGTGAGAGTGACAATTAGTTGGCAAAGAAGGATCAATTGGCATTTTGGGTTTTCAGTCGTCTGGAAGACGACTACTTTGTGGGGGGGATGATGTAGTCGGCCGTGAGTGTACTTGGTCGGTTGTGAGCCATAAGTAAATAAGACATTAGTTAATATTAATAATTCATGTACTTATGTTATGTACGGGTCATGTTAGTTAGTTGTCTCGGGAACAGTTCCTGATGAAGTAATTAGTTATAATGAAGGGACGCGGCGGTTGGTACCTTAACCACCACCAGCGTACTATATGTACTTGAGTCATGTAGTCGGGAAGGGGGATGGTACTACTATGTTATGCTATGTTCTGTCTGGAGACATTATGATGTAATTGCCGAATACTGAATAAAGAAGTATATCTATGTTTTGTGCGATTGCCATGTGATTATTATATGCTGTCAATGTTATTTTATATCTCCGTTTACTCCGTACGTCATAGTACCCGTAGCGAGTAAACATAGAGCAATCTAAATTCTTCTTTTACAGCCCTTTGCAAATTCTCCCACGTATTTAAGCTAATTGAGTCAATCATTGTGTTCCAATTGATTGTCACACCTTCGAGGGTGGCTATAAATGACCATAGCCAATATGTTTTGCTGTTTAATCCATTTTGTTGCCCAAATGGTCTCATAGGGCTTGTAATGCCTCATTGGACACTTAGAACCCTTGTAAACTTAGATAATTTCTGCCTCTCTACACTTGAGCTTGCTGGTGGAGTCACCATTGACCTTGATGTGAATCAGTGCCTTGAACCTGCTCCTTAGGAACCTCCAATTCAAATATTTTGGTGCTCTCCTAACACTCTTAGACATGTGAGAATCCTTGACTCTTCTAGAGGCTTCAGTGCTTTGCACACTCATATTGCCCTCTGTTCTCTTTTCTCCACTCCAATCCTTTGCTCTAGAGTTTTTGACTCAGTTTCCTTTTCCTTTTCTTCTATCAACAACTCTTTGATTCCTTGAAGGTTTCTCTCACATGCTTCTCTCTTTTCATTTGCGAAGGATTCCTTGGACTTTGTCTCCCAACTAAGACTAACCTCATGTAGAGGAGGCTCTGTTAGTTCCTACTGAACTTGATCTACAAGACCCACTCATACTTATTCCAGAACGGTAAGATGTTTGGCAATCTTGACCTACTCATCCTTCATATGGTTTTCCTTAGCTAGTTAAATGTTCTGATGTCTTTGGTCTTGACAGCAGCTCCATTTTACATTTTGACTTTGACTTCTGCTTCAGCTTTCACTTCGGATTGATGTATTTCTAGAGTTGGTTGCCTCTTGCAACCTTCTTCAGTCTTGTTCCACCAGTCAGAGGGATTGTCTCAATCCATAATGTGTCCCTTGACCACACTTTGATCTCTCCTGCCTTTGTTTGGTGTTAAGGGAATTAGCTTCATTGGTCTTAGGTGTAATTGTCAATAGTTATCGACCATGCTGATTTTGACCAATCTGACTCAACTTTGTTATAGGAAATGATGCCAAATGGTAATACCACCTATTGCAGTAAGAATAAAATATAACAGTATATACTAGATAATTGTAGATGAAAACCAGTGAATGTTTTATTTCAGGGTAGTGCTTGTGCAATCCAAAGGTAGACTGGGGAGGATTGTGTAGCAAATTCAAGCTGCCTTTCTTAACTACGAGAAGCCTATTTGAAAGTACACAACGGTCGCCAAACAGAAGATAGCCTTCAACCACCACTAACAATGGTCTCCTAAACAACTCGCACAAGCCAACAAGTAAATAATACATAGTCGGATACAATCAGATTAACAAAACATAACAACTTAATTGATATAATCTACAGTCGCTTTGGTCTTCTTTGCAAAATTATGATATTGATGGTTTTTGAAGTTCAGTGAACTTGCTTTTTTATTTTGAATCTCTTTTTGAAATTTCACAAGATGAGAGCATAAAAGTAGTAACTTTTTTAATCAGTAAAAACATATATTATTAGCAAAGCAAATATGGCATCATAACTAACTTTTTATTATTTGTCATTTTTAGATCTACAACAGGTGGACCAATTGCTTTGTTCAACAGTAGCTTTCGGATTGTCTACCAAAGCTCTTTTAACTATTTTATGATATATATTATAAGTATCTGCTAGCTGATGAGCCAGAGAGGATCCTCTCTTTGGTCTTCTTTGCAAAACCATGATATATATGATATTTGAAGTTGGAAAGTTGCTTTTTAACAATGTTGCTTTTCTGGATAAGTTCTTCACTTTCATGCAATAATAGCAGTTTGAATTTGTTACTATAACTGGCTAACAAGTTTTAACTTCCATTTTCCACTTAAGGTTTTGCTACATTGACCAGAGACACATCATTGCTTGAGTGCAAGATCGTTTGAGTAAACAATTTTCAAGGAATCATCAGTTGCATGGCACCCTTTGTGAATCAACTGCTGGGAGCAAGGATCACCACTTTGCTAGGAAGTATATGTGCAATTGCATGCATATGATCAAGACATCAGATTTTAAGGGGTTTAATGGTCCATAACAATTCTTTTTACTTTTATGGGGATCGATGTCTATTATGTATCACACTCATAAAAAATCTTACAAAGCTGCCAGTGGATTATGTTAAGGATGTTGGAAAAAGATTAATTTTGCCGCAAGGTCCATCTCAACCATTATGATAATGCAAATAATGTTGAATGGAAACAATCCTAGAGATGGGAATAAGAGAGAAACTTACTAAAACAATAATGGGTAAGACCCATATATAAAAATGCTTTTAATGGAGCTAATAAAATGAGATATTTTTTGAAAATTAGATAAAACTAGTTATGAGTTGAGGAACTTCCTTTTGATGTATAACACTTTTTTTGAAATTCCTGAGCCCTCTCATTAGCAATAGACTCTAACCTGCCTTTCAAGGTGAAGTTAACAAGAACTTTTTATGTATAACACTTTTTTGAAATTCTTGAGCCCTCTCATTAGCAATCGACTCTAACCTGCCTTTCAAGATGAAGTTAACCAGCACTTTCTTCTACAAATGTTTGCTTTGGTTTTAGATACAATGTTTCAGCTAATTCTGTAGAACAAAGAAATGGTTACCATTTGTCTTTGGGAATAGAGACTCTAACATGCCTTTTAATACAAAGTTAAACATTGCACGCTTAATGTTGGCTAATACCCACTTTTAAGATGAAGTCAAACACTAGAGTAATTAATAATATCAAGTTTCCACAATCCATAATATTGTTGAGAGTTGTTTGTGGATTCGATTGTGTTGTAAAATTTTTGCAATAGACGCTAGAGCAATGTTAGCTAATTATATTATGTCAACTTTTTTCTTTGACATATGTTTGCTTTGGTATTAGATACAATGATTCAACTCATACTTGGAACAAAGGATTGGTTACCAGATCGGTTACCAATTGTCTTTATTTTAGGGACCCTTGAAAGTGATAAAACCAGTACTGACTCTACTTTTGTTGATTGTGTAGTTTTGTGATACTTGGGGAATGTTTCTCATAGCTAGGCTAGTGAAACAGAAAACGAGCAATTGGCATGCCCTCTGTAAACCAAGTGAATAATTATGAATAGCTGGCATTACCTGGTGGTTGTTAAAAAGTGATAATGCTATGAAGAAACCAAATCATGTGGATTACTCACTGTATGATTCTTGTTTGGTTACCATGTTGAGGGATAAGTAGTGGTGTTTGCCTAATACGTGGAGGGGTATATGGGTGTTCCACAATATTATTAATGGTAGTATTTAGTCATAATATTTCATGTGAGGAGGAATATATTTTGTGATATGCAATTTCAAATAGTAAGTGCCAAGTAGTAATGCAGCATGTAGTTTTTCTGTTTTCTTATACCCATGCAAATTGACATAGCCAGGCAAATTCTGTAGTTTTCTATTTGAAAACAATATATAATAATGATTGTCATCTAAAAAATAAAAATAATAATAAAACTTCGTTGAATACAGGGAGAACATGGTATATCAAAAACAATTTCACAGATGATAATCATTTTAAAGCAATGTTCAATCAAATACAATATCTACCTTGATAATGGGTATATGAAGTGCAAAATAGTTACTATAATCATACCTAACTTTTTAGTATAACATGCACATGCGTATGCCAATTGGTTCATACCTAACTTTTTAGCATAACATGCACATGCATATGCCAATTGGTTCATGCCATCAAACTATTGTGTGAACCTTTCTTTTGTCACTTAAATTCAAACTATTGTGTGAACAATTCTCTTCTCTTGTATGTTTGATCCGAAATGTTGAGAAAGGAAAAATTTACATAATCAAATTCAAAAGATTTTTACACTAAATTTAAACAGTAAAGACATGCTTATATTATAATAAGTGGAATATAATTTGTCATCTAACATGACTTATTATTGTAACAATGTAGTTCAAAAGGATTGGGTATGATATAAAAGTTTATTGTTCCCTTGAAATACAACATTGTCCAATTTTTGTATCTAGGACATTTATAATGTCTTACAACATAGATTATATTAGGCAATGTTGATATATGTAATGATTTTAATTGTAATTTTATAATTAACTCTTTTTATTCATTTATTATTATTATTTTTATAATTTTATATTCATTAAGTTTTGAAAATGTTAAAAATATCCATATATCTATCTTAGATAATAAATGAATGTGCATGTTTTATCATACATATGCAGTTTAATATTTAAATAATTAGATGCTTTTAATACATCATTTTCAAATTCATCATCAATTTGACTACAAATAGTTTTGCTTTAGATCACATTGCAAATGATATCTCATTGATGAGTCCTAAATATATATATACATGTTTTTAGTTCCCTTTTCATATTTCTTAGTGTCTCTTTTTATCATTTTTTTCATCTGCAACACCTCAAAATGGTCTTGTTACTCGAGTTTAGTTTCTTGAGAACGAGATCGAACTAACTTGTAGAAAGGATAGATGTTGAAAGTTATTAATTGTTTCCTTGTATTATCTTTCAAGTTGTAAGATCTTCTATGAATATTAAAAAACAAAGATTCACCAATATTATTTTTGCTATCAAGCGAGTCAATAAAGCATATTTAAGGAGTCAAAATAATGATAAATTAATTTTGTGTTTCACATGATGTTGTGTGCATGAAATGTTTTTAAAAGTGAATGATTTAACTATTAAAACTAGACAAAAAGAAGAGAAAGAAACACTCAAATTATGTGAGATAAGATCAATCCAACATAGGTATTACCAAAAACCAACTATGTCAATCTCTTCATTGTGTAGATTTGTTCATGATTTCGGTAGCATAACGATGCTTCAATGTAAAAGTGAGCGAATGATATTTGTAAAATAGCTAAGTATTTGGATATATAGCTTTTGAGAAAAAATGGATGAAAGGTTGAGATTAGATCTTGAGATCAATGGTGGAGATGAGAGGTGATCTCTCAACTCATAGGATGGTGCCACGTGAGGGGAGATGGTACTTTGTAGTGTAAAAGGCCAAGTTTGTCCCCACACTCCAAAGAGGAGGGAGTTATAGGAATAAATGAATTTTTAATTCCTTTTGAGTACTTTTGGAAGAAAGATCAATGTGCCCAAGGACATGGAGTCTTTTCCAAAAGGGGAAGGATTGATGGAGGATAAAGTAGGTGAAAGAAGATTTGATAGGATTAAGTGTGTGCACATGATTAGGGAGTGGATTAGGGGTTAATGAAAAAGGTTGGAGGATGTGACATGTGAGGAATTAAATAAATAAGATGATAAACTATATAAGATAAATTATTTATTTAATTTTTAGAAGAAAGGAATAAGGATGTGTAAATACTTAGGAATAAATATTTATCTTAGGTTGGACTTTAAGGGAAATAGAGGGAATGATTTTAGACGAATATCAGGATGGTGAATATTAATTAAATGATAGAAATATTATTTAATTAATATAGGGAATGGTCAATTTTAGGTGTCTACAGATGTCATAGCATTGTTTTAGCTCATTTAGGATCATCAATTCATATCACATAACATTGACATTTAGATTTTTTTTATAGTTGTATTAGTCATAGTTTAAGATCAATCTCAATTGCATAAACATGTGCATCTCCACTTGGTGTATTTTCAAATTTTTTTTGTTGACGATGAAGCTTGAATCCTATTAAGGAAACCAATGTTCTTCCCTTTGCCCACAGTAGGCCTTTAAACATACCTTTCAACATCACCAATTTCTTAGACATAGATATGTTTAGGTGAGTGAATCCCAAAAGTTGTAAACAATACTTAACAAGCATTAGTTAGACTAGGTTGTATGTGCAACCTTGTTCGAAGACCAAGTTTTAGGTATGATCCTATCCCAAGCAACATAAATCTTAGAGCATATTTGTTTAGCATCATCTTTGTTTCAATACTAGATCTTTATTTCTAATCTTTTGTCATAATGTATCAATCAACCAAAGAGGTCAAAGTTGATGCTACACCAAAATCTAGATAAGGTCTCCATCCCTCTTTTGATGTTTCATTTCTCTATCTTAGTTAATCACGTCTCAATCTTTTTGATAATTTTTTCATTTCCCATACAAAAATGATTCCATGAAAAAATTATTTTCTAATGCACAATAATATAATAAATGGATTTCTTCTTGTAAATTATGGTCAATACCAGGTATATAAGCAACGATTTCATATTTAGAGGTTAATCATACTTTGGCAACTTTGTGTAAAGCAGAGTTTGGTTTTTTAGGGTTGACAGTGGAAAAGTTGACAAATATGTCACCTTTATTACCACTATACAAAACTATACATGAAAATTTCATATCATACTCATCTCCTTGTATTTCTACATTTACTCTAAATAATAATTAGAACTTAGATCTCTTAATTGTAAGGTTCAATTTATTTCCTTTCAATACAAGTATATTTAATAAAATTGAATAAATATATAGTAAATATCAATTTAAATATAAAATGAATATTATGGAGAAATTATATTTATATTTAATTATTCTTATATTTGTATTGAATTTGTAAAAGAAATTAATAAAAAAGTTGTCTATCATCTTTAAACCATAATTAAGTGTAAGGAATGATAAATATTTTAAAAAATTATAAAAAATAAAGACATACCATATCAAAAATATTAATTGAATAAAATTTAATATCTTATTTAAATTTATTTAAATAATTTTCTTATTAAATTGAAAAAATATTAAATAGTTTATGATAAAAATGTTTATCTAAATAAGTTCAATAAAAATTAATTTTGATCCCATGCAAAGACCCAACATCATATAGATGACTCTTCTCTCACATTAACAACCTTTCAAAAATATCAACATAAACAACCTTAACAAATATCAACTTAATTTTTTTTTTATAAAATTGATAGAATTGAAACCTATCCATAAGATGCCAATAGCAATTAATAATTATATTATTAAATTATTAAAAAAAAAAAAAAACTGATCTTATTAATACTTGCGATTAGGTAATACTATTGTAATCAATTTTGATTAATTAATTAATAGTAATTGTATTTTAAATAAATTACAAGTTCAAATTTTTTCCTACTCAAAAAATATTTATATTTCCTAAAGTAAAGATTTAACTTTTTTAATTTGAATTATGTTAAAAATTAATTATGAAGATTTTGATTTGTTATGATATTTTAGGTCTCATTCACACATTATTTATTAAATGGTAGAGGCGCATTCACTCTCAAAAAGCTAATGAGGTTTACTGGGTTCTTCATTTGATCTCCTTTAGGGAATGCCACTTAGAAAACCAATTGTTGTGACATCATGCAAGATTTATTCTACGTAGAGTCTAGAGAGACCAAGGAAAAACCAAATTTCTTTTCAACCATGCTATAAATTATGTTCATAATGTTTTTGTATTTTGTTTAAATGAATCTCCAAATTCTTGAAGTTGTGAAGGTGGGGTACCACTAGGCTTGCAAGTATGTTATAAATTCTATTATTTTAGTTCCTATTCCATTTCTTTTAAGTGTTGATTTTCTTGTGCGTCAATTTAATGTAAATATTCCCAACTTCTCGTGCTATTCTAGAACATCTAATACATATGCATATTGCATTCTATATAAGGTAGAAGATTGATAGGGGCTTGTTGCTACATTTTCTTAGCTCTTTCAAAGTTTAGAGGTACCAAAAATTTGTTTTAAAATGTTTTATGTACAATCATAATTTGATAGTTCGTTATTGTAAATAGTTTGAATTTGTTAGATTAGTTTTCTTATCAAGTTTTATGTATTGATTTTAGTTAATAGTCATAGTACTATAAGGGAACTCACTAGTGGTGGTTTGACATTAATTTTCTTCATACGTGCTAGATTTTCCTTGCCCCACCCTTGTTGCCAACTTCATTTTCATTGTTTATTTTTTGAATTGTAAAGAGAGAAACTCTTTAATTCCAAAAATTGACAATTCCTTAAATAAATTCTTTTATATTCAAAAGAAAGTCGAAACTTCATTCATTATCATTTCATTAGATTCACAGATCCAAAACATAACGACTTAAAATCTTCAAATAGATTCAAAATACATCCAATTAATTTCTTAAATGTGTCATCTTTCACGACATTGATAATAATACAAAAGTATTTGTAACATAAATTTACAATTCGAGACTTAGGCATTATGTCGCCTTAAGCTCTACAATACATAATTCAAGAAATAAATAATACATAAATGAAGAAAACATCCTTTGATCTTCAATCCAATAGCTTATCTTCAAACATGAAGACGAGAACAAGAATCAGATGCTTTTTCTGCCCAACCTCGAAGCTTACGCTTCCTCGGAATTCCTTAGTCATTCAAAGAATACCTGACTTTGCACAAATCGCTTAGCAAAAAGCAGTTGACAAGCAAAATGGAATATGGTGTGTGCCTAGTATAACTAGTAAAACCACAAGCATTTTCATTTTTCTAATTTATTTAAGAAACAAGCAAGTTCGATACTAGGGTATGTAGAGAGTTAATTCATTCCATATATTTCAATGGTTCTTAAGTTACTTAGCCAAGTAAAATGTCATGCACGACAAATAATAGTAGTTTTGGAAAAGAAAAATTATGTTCTCTATAAACCCATATTCGGCACCCGTCCCGAAAGGTAACTTTTCAAACACATGTCATGCGCATTCCATTATCAAGCATGCATGATTCCATTCAAAGTCAAAAATAATCTTTCTCAAACACATGAACTGCACTTTCATTTTCAAGCAAACATGGTTTTTAATGCAGTAATTTCACAGTTTTAAATCTTAAATAACATTAAGTTCATATTTACAATAAAATAATAAAATAAATAAAGAAGGTGTATCTCAAGTATGTAACTAAGTACATATTAAAACAAGAATTAAATGAGCACACATTCTTTCATTTCATTTGCTCATGAAATTTAATAACGCTATAATATAGCCTTTCTTTAATTCATTTAGTTTCAAGGTAATTATTTTTTTTTACTTTATTTTCTTTTCTTTTCTGTTTTTTCTATTTCCATTAAAATAATATATTTTCAAAAACATAGAAACCTCACATTTACTTATGTTTCGTAAACAATTTTAAATCATTCCTAAAGATTTAACAATTTTCACTTTTACTTTTCTATAATATTTAAATACACAAATTATTTTATCTTAACATTCTAAAAAAAATATTCAACAATTTTTATTTTGTGATATCTTTTCTTTGAAATTTCCAATTCTTTTTTTGTTCAGATAACGAATATAGTTTTCGTTTGAAGGTTTTCTAAATCTACAAACATGTTGTTCTGGTTACAATCTTTACTAAATGTTTATATTTGAAATATATATAAAAATCATTATGTTTTTCATTCAAGTTTCAATGATTTTCTGTTCAAATCTATACTTTATCTTCACTATAATAAAAATACAATCTGGTGTTTGATCTTTTCCTAAATTGATAAAAACAGTGACAAGCACATTTTTGTTTGAAAAGAAGAAAAATAATTAAACTTAGATATTAAATTGCTATGAATTTGAGAAATAACAATTTAACTATCGAATCTACCTGTAGCTGAGTGTTTTCCCAAATCTGAAAATATATTTTGTTCTCTTTCTCTATAAATTTTATGTTCTATGCTTTTTTCTTCTTGTTGTTGATAATTATCTTTTTGTTTTGGCCTCACCTTCTATTCTCCTACTGTTGTTGGCTTATCCTCTTTTCTCACGTATTAGGGAGAGTTCTCTTTTTAACTATCTTTTATTCTCCCCTTTGTTGCGCCTCTCTCTTCCAACCGCGCCTTTCACAAGATCTTTTTTTTTTTCTATGAATAAAAGACAACTCCTTCTGCTATTGGTCGTGCCTGGGAGAGCAAGTGAATAAAGTTAAAATAGTTCTTAGACTGTTCTATGTTCCCTCTCAGTTGGTTGTGTGCTATGTTCTCCTTCATGCAAATATGGAGATAGTTGTCCTTTGTTCTCTTCTCAAAAATGAATTCCCTTCTCTTGATCTCATGCGAATGGAGTTAGCATAACCAAAACTAAATCAATTCCTTCCCACCATGCATGGGAGAGCCAAAAGAATCCAATCAAAACATAAAAATGTGTTTTTTGTCCAACTCCCTTTCAAAAACGGATTTCTCTTCTTTTTTTTTAAAACAAATTTCTCTTTTTCTTGTTGCGTTCTCTTCCCTGCTGGTCACACCTGGGAGATCACCAACATTGAGATTAAATCTTTGTCCTCTTCTTCTGGTCGTGCATGGGGTTAAGGAGAATGAAATAAAATAATCAAGACAAAAACTTCTTCTTTTTTCAGCTTCCTCTCCAAAAACGGATTTTTTTACTTCCCTTTTCTTAATTCGAATATACTCTCTCTCTCTCTCTGCTTTTTTTCTAACTCCAAGTTTTAATTTGTGATTGCATGCAAAATTGATTGAAAGATATTTGTTTTCAATTTGATCTATTGTTTTGATTTCAATTTCAGTTCCAACTTTGAACGTGTAGACATCTAAATTTGATCACTTCCATATGATCAAAATCGTCTATACTATTCATCTATGTCATTAATAGTGATTAAATAATTTATTTAATCATTATTTCATTTTTTGCCTAAGATTCTTAAAGTATGTAATTGAATAAATTAAATACTTTACCTTACACCTTTTCTTCTCTAAATTAAATAAATAGGATAATTTATTTAATTTAATCATTTGACCTATTTGAATTAAAACCAATTTTCAATCCCTCTTTTTCTCTCTCCTTGTCACATTCTCCATAATCCTCTTTTAATTTGGATTAAATTAATTAATCTATGATTAGAATGTGCACCACTTAATCAAGATTAGTGTCACATCCTCCATAATCTCCCACTTGCCTCTAATCTCTCATTAATTATCATAATCATGTATTTGCACAACCTTAATCAAAATCATTAGCCACATTTGGCATACCTTTTGTGGTCAACCTTTCCACTTGCCTTTCTTGGCCTTGACTCTCTTTCCCATGTGAATTTTTAATTCATATTTATTAACCCAAAGCTCTCTCTTCCCCATGTGAATTTTTAATTCACTTTTATCTTTCCAAGGTCTACCCTATCCCCATGCAAGTTCTAAAAAAATTGACTTGTCACTTTACATGTGTCAAGGACTTTTAGAACCTTGGACTTGTCACATCACTCACATGTGACAAATCTCCAGCTTTTTGGAAACTCTCTTTTATCCAATAGACTCTACTAAGAATATGATTTTTTAATTCACATTTATTTCTCCAACCACTTCCCTTTTTCCTATGGAAATTTTTGAGGAATTCTAAAATTCCTCAAATGTCTCTATCATGCTCAATTGGGGACAAAAAGTTCCTTTTAGAAGAAATCTTCTCATCCCCCAAGGTACCTACAAGGTACTTGTCCTTCATCCACCTCATGTACTTCTCTTCCACCTCATTTCCACAGCATCCCACCCTAGGCCATCTCACATTCCACATGTCAAGATGTGAGGGCTTGTGAGTCCTCAACTCACCATAGCCCTTCATCTTGGCTTTGTTGGATCAATCTCAACCATTGAATTTTCTAGAGAATTCAAATTATCTTATAAATATCTCCGCATTTCTCTCATTTTGAGAATCAAGACGTTTTCTATCAAAACTCTTGCAAAATTGTCATTTGAGCTCTCATCTTCCATAGCTTTTAGCATCTCATCATTATCATTTCTCCATCCATCTTGCATATCATTTTTTACATTCAATTTAGCGTGTCATCCAAAGAGCTCACAAATCTTCAAGGATCAAAGGGCCAACTAAGGAAGGAGTAGCATGAAGGTATAATCAACTCCAATATGTTTTATCTTGCTTTTATGTTTATCATTTCCTTAGGCTAATCATTGAGGTGTCCTTTTTTGTGTTATTTTCCTTTTTATTGCATCATTAATTGTTTAGCATCTCACATTAAGAACATAACATTTTAGGAGATCACATTTATGGCACACCCGGTGTCACAGGTCTCTTTGTTTTATGTTTGTTGTTGTTTAAGTTGTTTGCAGGTTCAGGTCATAGAGGGGCGGATTTTCCCCGTAGAGGGGCGAACATGCCCTCTCGGGCGCTACAGAGGGGCGGATACGCCCTTCTGTTCCAACGTTTTCTTATAGTTTTCTGCAGAAGGGCGGATACGCCCTCCTATTCTGACGTTTTCTGACAGTTTTCTACAGAGGGGCATATTTGCCCTCCTGTTTCGATGTTTTCTAATTATTTTCTATAGAAGTGCGGATACGCCCTCCTGTTCCGACGTTTTCTGATAGTTTTCTGGAGAGGGGAAGATACGCCCTCCTGTTCTGACATTTTTTGACAGTTTTCTGCAGAGGGGCGGATTTGCCCTCCTGTTCTAATGTTTTCTAACTATTTTCTGTAGAAGTGAGGATACGCCCTCCTATTCTGACGTTTTCTAACTATTTTCTGCAGAGGGGCGGATTTGCCCTCCTGTTCTAACCTTTTATAACTATTTTCTACAAAAGTGCGGATACGCCCTCCTATTTCGACGTTTTCTAATTATTTTCTGTAAATGTGCAGATACACCCTCCTGTTCTGACGTTTTCTAATTGTTTTCTGCAGAGAGGCGGATTTTCCCTAATCAACACGTTCGAGAAGATTTTTTGTTGATAATTTGCAATATTTTTGCTTAAATTTGCAAAGGACAAAAAGATTAAAACATCTAACATTTGCTTGCAGGGCCTTTATTTTATTCAAATTTTAAATTTTTCCTTACTATTTTATCTATTCTCTTAGTATAATTAAGGGGAAGTAATACTTGTTTGTTGTGTTTATTTTTCTTTATGTTACCTTAAGGGGGCATTAGTTTGTTTTCATCTTCCCCTTACACTTTGTGCGGACCAGGGGGTAGTTGGAAATTATTAGTGTCTTCTTCTTAGAAGGACCTACTTGGGGATTCATCACCCCAAGAGACAATCCTAAGCATGCATACCGGCGGGGTATACAAAGGGGGGAGAGCCAAAGTTGTACCCCAATCCAGTTGCGTCGTAATTGGCAGAACATCGAAGCTAGGGTGATATCTAGATAGACGTGAACAGTTGGTCTGAGGCTTTCAATATCTTTTTGGGGTTCTCGACTCACACTTGTGACAGACTGGTGTTCACGGTTGTGCCTCACGTACCGAGTGTATATCGAGGACTCCCTAGAAACCTTGTTCATCTTAGAGTAAGACCTTTGCTGGTCATACCCCTTAACACTAATCATAGGATTGTGCTTGTTCAAAGTGTCTTTCTGTGAAAAACCGGTCAATTTTGATAAGTCAGCTTCATTGAGTCATTTCAAGTCCTTGCCATAATCTCATCATCCAAACCAAGTCACTGTTTTCCTGCAGAGGGGCGAACTTGCCCCCCTATTCTGACATTTTCCACTATAGAGGGGCAAATTTGCTCCCCTATTTCAGCATTTGTCACTGCAGAAGTGCGGATACACCCCTCTGTTTCAACATTTTTTATTGTAGAAGTGCAGATACGCCCCCCTGTTTCAGCATTTTTCACTGCAAAAGTGCGGATACGTCCTCCTGATCCATTGTTTGACTGCAGAAGGGCAGATACGCCCTCCTGAACGGACATTTTCATCCATTTGACCATTCAATGAACCTCCGTTTAACCACTCTGAGTCTCCATTTCATCCATTTGACCAATCCAAACATCCATTTGACCATTCTAAGCCTCCATTTAACCTTTCTAAACATTCATTTATCACATTCACATTGATCATTTCATAATTTGGGAAACCCATTCTACCATCTTACCGTGTGATCTAAACATTTGCACTTTCTAAAAAGATCACTTCAACAATGCATCTTCTATTTGCATTCATCATCATCTCTCAACACAATATCCCTTAAACCTTGTTTTAGGAGTTATCTCCTGAATTGACCAAGGTGTTAAGTTTGATCGTTATCCTACATATCAATCATTGTCTTCAACCTAATCAATCTACTTCTATCTTGAGGTGGATTTGTGTTGTAAGTCAACATCATTGGCCCAAATCAATCCCCTTCTATCTCAAGGCAGATTCGGTGTCGTGATAATTAATTTAACTAGTTTAATCCGATCAACCAACGTATTAAGTCACCTAAGGTGGTTTCTGAATTGGGTTTAGGACCCTTTCCATCAAATCCAATCCTCATCCAAATCATTAAATTAATACATCATCAATTGATCCATCAATCCAATCCTCATCCAAAATCATCAAATTGATACATCATCATCAATCCAATTGATCCAATCAAAACCAATCCTTATCCAATCATCAAATTAATTGATACAACATCAATTAATACATCATCCAATCCAAATCATCATCAATCCAATTGATCCAAACAAATCCAATCCTTATCCAAATCATCAAATTGATACATCATCAATCCAATTGATCCAAACAATCCAATCCTTATCCAATCATCAAATTAATTGATACATCATCAATCAATTCATCATCCAATCCAAATCATCATCAATCCAATTGATCCAAACAATCTAATCCAATATATCCAAATCTTCAAATTGATCCATCATCCAATCAGAATCAATCAATCCAAATCATCCTTGGAAGTTGCATCTTAAAATCACTTAGTTGTTTTACACATTCATGCTCGTTCAAACCCATTCACAAACAATAAAGCAAATGGCAAACCAAAAAACTCAAGGTTCCCAACCAAATGTCCCTCAAGATCCTAATAACTTTCCACATGATCCCCATAACGATGTCTCATCTCAATCAAACACTGACATCCAAAATATCACACCACACAGTGACGAAAACATGGTCAATCAACCCAAAATCACCGTTGACGAATATCTCAATAATCCCACCAATTTCCAAATGATAGATCGTCTCCTAAATGAACGTGGAGATAAGATCCTTGCCACCTTACTCATGAAGGGATTCAAACCACCGTTTGGTTTTGATACATCACAATATGCCCTTCCCACATGTGTTGATCCACAAACCTCACAAAATGTTCCAGAGGGTTCCTACGTTCCTAAAGGTGCACCCACTGAGAATTGGTACCACCCCAAATTTGGAAATGTTGTCATCCATCAAGTCCAAGTATATCCTCATCTCCTGACCATGACATTTACTATTTTGCCACCCGATCCTAATGATCCCCATACCTATGGCATGCCATCATACATCCCATCTACTCCACCGCTTCCTCCCCCATATTCTAATATTGGGGGCACACCTACACTTACCAATGTGTTACCTCCTGCATTTCGACAACCTCCAAATAATCCACACCAACCCACCACACTACCAACACCACCACAACATACTGCTACCGCTCTAGCTTCATCTTACGCCTTGCATCCACAACATCTGCAACACACTATCGTTCTCACACAACCATCACATCAAGTGGTGCAACCTATCTCACAACCACAACCACCAGCACATAACCCTTTCATGGTTTCCCCCCAACAACAACATATCTCATCTCACCCATCTCATCAACAACAGTGCATATCCCTACACAAACACACCATAATCCACTTACTAAGTACCTCTTTCATCCCTCTAGCACCTACACAGTTCCATCCCATCTCAATATGAATCCTCATCAGAATACTCAAAATCAAACACATACTCAACCACCACCTTACACCAATCCTTCACAACCTCAACATCATCCCCACCAACAAACATCGAATCCATCCCGATATGCCACACAACAACCCACCATTGCACAACAATACCAATCCTATCTGCCTCATTTTCAACAACAACCAACTTATCCGCAAGGGGCACCTTACACTTCCTATTACCAACAACCATCATCACATCAACAAAGAGGCCCTACCTCCATATATTACCAAAATGCTACACAACAACAAGATCCGTCCCTCGCTTCCTACCATCAACAAGTGGCTCCCACTCATCATAATCAATCATCCAACTATCAATCCACTTATAATCAGAAAACACACTCTTATCTGACTCAAATCGTCTATGATCCAACAATGGTAGGACCATCCTCATCATATCCACAATACTATCCATACAATCAATCCACTTTGACTCCCACAGCTCTCATCAATAAGGACTAGGAAGAAGTAAAAGTAGCATTAAAGGACCTACAAGCTAGAGCGGGTAAACAAACATTCAAGTTTGAGGACATATGTCCTTATCCTTTTGATCCCTCCATCTCCTTGATTCCTTTTCCCAAACATTTTGAGATACCAAAATTCGATAAATACAAAGGAACCAGGGACCCTAGAGCCCACCCTCAAGAATTTTACGCCCATTGCCAAGAGGTCATGCATAATGACAATTATCTTATCCAACTTTTCCCTAAAAGTCTACAAGGAGTTGCCCTTAATTGGTTTATGGGCCTTGAAAAAGGATCTATCAAAACCTTTGCACAATTATCCGAACATTTTGTCTCCCACTTCTCTTTTAATCTAGAGAAGGATATTGACACACTTGATCTCCTAAAAAAAAAACAACGTGAGGGAGAGACCTTTGCAAACTACTTGCAAAGATTGCATGCCTTAGCTAGTAGGATGAAATCCCCACTATCATAAAAATACATGGTCACACTATTTGTCAAAAATTCCCACCTAGATATGGCTCATAACTTCCAACTCCATTGTATCACCACCTTTGTGGCACTTGTGGAGAAGGGCCCCATCTTGGAACGAACCCTTGTTGCAAAAGGGCAAGTCAAACATTTTAATTCTGATAGAGAGAAGTCCTTTGGGGATAAACCTCGTTATTGGAATAGAAATAAAAATGTTGTCAATGATGGTGTCACTAACACTAAACATGTTCAAGTGGCCACCACCATACAAAGATACCCTCATCAACAACAACCGATAGTCCAAAACGCCATATCTATCCCCCAAGGGGCACCACGACAACAATCCAACCAAAATAACCAAGGGGGAAACAAACGATAGTTTAGTCAGTTGGGAGAACCCCTTAGTGTAGTGTTTAACAAGCTTCTTCAAGCTAATTATCCCATTACATATCCTGTCACCAAACCTCTTGATACGTGTAAACCCAAACCAATTTGGTTTAAAGACAACAAATATTGTGAATTTCACAAGATTAAGGGACATACCTTAGATAAATGTCAAGGCCTAAAAACCTACATTCAAGGCCTCATCAATCGAGGTGAAATCCATGTAGATGCTAACACAACATCTTTGTCCAATGCTCAACTCCAGATATATCAAAATGCTTTTCCTAACCACAATCAAGGTCCTAGTACTACCAACTCTAATCCTGGATCTAGCAACAATAACAAGCAAGGTAACAACACCAATAACATCAGTTATAAAAATATGTCATACAACTACCAAGGTGTGGTCTCATATGTAGATCAAGTAGAGCCACGTGTATCCATGATACATGTCAAAGGAAAAGATCCACAATGTGTTGTTATCACTTGACATACTCGCATCACAATCCTCGTAGCTCCTCCATCTACCCAATGGTCATCCATCAATTCACAATATAACATCCTAGACCATCTAGGAGAGACTGCAGCCCAAATATCCCTCTTAGATCTGCTTAAGTCATCTCTCGTGCATCAAGACATCTTGACTAAGGCTTTGCAAAGAACACAAGTGCCCGATGATATTGACCCTACCCAATTCCAAGCATTGGTAGGCAATCTCTCATCAACCTATCAATTAGCATTTATCCAAAAAAGACATGTCGCATCTTGATTCAAACAACTGCCCCCTCCATCTCGAGGTTGGTGTAAATTGTCAAAAATTAAAAAGGGTACTAGTAGATAATAGTTCGGCCCTAAATCTTTGCACATTAAAATTCATACAATAGGTTGGATACACCCAAGATGATTTAAGAAGTCAAGTTATCACCATCAAGGCATATGATAATGCAGAGCGGGATTCTGAAGGAATTATTTGCCTCCCTATTCAAGTGGGCCCTATTGTGCAGTACACTATGTGTCATGTTCTGGACCTTTAAATTCCATACATCCGTCTTGGCCGTCCATGGATTTATTCTATTCAAGTCATCCCATCCACCTATCACCAATGCTTAAAATTCCCATTTCAAGGAATGGAGGCTACCATACAAGTTGATCCCCAACCTTTTGAATATTGTCGTGATTTGGAAGCTTCCTTCCCACATTCATATTACTACCTAGGAGTCGAAATGGGGGCATCCCCAACATCCAATTCTGATCCATCCACCAATACACTAAACACTTCATCCACACCTGCTTCCACCGTCACCAAGGTCCAGATCATAGACAAGGGATGTGGCGAATGTGAAATGTATACCACACTAAATGTGGCAACCATGTCACCCTTGCCCCGCACATATGGGCAACCAACTCTGATAATACCAAAAGTGGAAGAAAAGACACTTACACTCACCTCCAAGAACATGGGTTCGACAACATTCAATGATCTGGGATCCCTTCAGGATCAAATGGAAGAAGACATCAGTCAATGGGTTTATCGAGAGGAACTTGAGCCACCACATCCCCTTATAAAGTACTTTCAAGAAGTTTATCCATGTGCCTCCGAGTTCATTGAAAAGTGTCATTACCAAGGAGGAGGCCTTGGCGCAGAAGAACAAGGAAAACACCTGCCCATTGAAGCAACTGCCATCCGACCAAGAAATTTGGGCTTGGGTTATGATACTAAACAGGAGGATCCTACAACATCCTCTAGCACTTCTAACAATTTTAGTGTTGACGACGGTTCCCTCAAAGACATACCAGAGGAAGAGTCCATCATACATGCGTACGATGATTTGAATCACGTTGACCTCCCCACCATGTTCAAATGCTTATCTATTTGCACCATAACCTTATCCATCAAACATCTTGAACTTATAGATCATGACCTACAAGGTAGTGCACCTATTGACACATTTCCCTTAGAGGATACCTGCATACATCTCATGGGATTGGGGGAAAATGAACGCCCTAACCGCAAAAGAAAAAAGAAACAAAAATCAAAATAGGTCATCAAGTGAAAAAATCACTGAGGCGCTTTTTGACTGGGAAAAAGTAAAAACAAAGGGTGTATCTAACAGTGAAAACCTCAATACGACACTGGAATATGGGGACGTTCATCTTCCCCTTGTAGGAACATAGATATCTAAGCAGTCTTCTATTCTCATTGAAGAGGCACAAGAGGTAAATTTGGGGACAACAGAAACTCCAAGGATCACCTATGTAGCCAAATCTTTATCAGAAGAAGAATATCTCACCATTGTCCAAATTCTTTGAGAAGGGGTTTTCAATTTTGCATGGGCTTATTCTAGTATGCCCGACCTAGATCCTAATCTTGTTGGATACCATTTGGATGTCCGTCTAGATGCCAAACCTGTCAAGAAGAAGCTCTAAAAGATGCACCCGTAGATAGCATTATTAGTTAAAAAATAATTAGAAAAAAAACTAGATGGTGGTTTTATTAGACACATTGATTATTCCGATTGGATTTCCAATATAGTACCTATTACTAAACCTAACGGAGACATCAGAATTTGCATAGATTTTCACGATCTTAACAAATCTTGTCCAAAAGATGACTTCCCATTACCTAACATCGACATGCTGGTCAACATTACTATAGGACACAAGATGTCATCCCTCATGGATGGCTTCTCTGGCTACAATCAGATCCGAATTGCACCTGAAGATCAACACAAAACCGCTTTTACAACACCTTGGGGTACCTTTTGTTACAATGTCATTCCCTTTGGCCTCAAGAATGTGGGGGAAACATCTCAATGAGCAATGACTGTTATATTCCATGACCTCATCCACATTATCATGGAAGATTATTTCGATGACTTGCTGGGAAAATCTGAAACCAGAGAAGAGCACCCTGCCATTCTGAAAAAGACCTTTGAGCGCTTGGAGCAGTATAAGCTAAGGCTGAATTCAAAAAAGTGTGTGTTTGGTGTCACGTAAGGGAAATTGTTGGGCTTCATAGTATCCCGAAGAGGCATCAAGGTTGACCCTACTAAAGTAAAAGCCATCATGGATATGCCTCCACCTAGAAACCTGAAACAGTTAAGGAGCCTTCAAGGAAAGCTACAATCCATCCGTTAGTTTATAGCCCAGCTTGCGGATAAATGTCAGTCATTCACTCACCTTCTGAAGAAAGACACCACCATCAAATGGAATCAACAGTGTCAATTGGGTTGTCATATGATCAAAGAATACTTGGCCCACCTATCCCTGGAAAACCCCTCTTGCTCTACATCTCTGCTACTTTCGTTGCATTGGGGGCATTGTTGGCACAACATGCCGAATCCTCAAAAGAGTGAGCAATCTACTACATTAGCCGAACACTGGTCAATTATGAACTTAATTATTCACCAATGGAGAAAGCATGTCTCGTTGTGGTCTTCAGTACACAAAAATTGCATCATTATATGCTTAGCCATTCGATAAAGTTAATATCAAAAGTCGACCTCGTTAAGTACCTGTTATCTAAGACAACCCTAACTGGTCGAATGGCTAAATGGATCATGCTTCTCAGTGAATTTGATATAAAATATGTGGACAAAAAAGAAATCAAAGGGTAGGTAATAGCAGATCAGTTGGTAGATGCCTCGTTAGTAGATGCCTACCCCATAGAAACCGAATTTCCAGATGAAGGAGAATTTGCAGTATCAGAAACTACCACATGACCGTTGTACTTTGATGGATCACACACTAATAATGGATCAGGGGCAGGAGTCTTGCTTATCACGCCTCAAGGCGATTACATACCAAAATAATTCAGACTGGCTTTTCCCTGCACCAATAACATCACCGAATATGAATCCCTTCTCGTAGGCCTTAGAATCGCAGTCCAATGACACATCACTCATCTGCAAGTTTTTAGTGACTCCTAGTTGGTTATAAAACAGGTCAATGATGAGTTTCTAAAAAAAAGATGAAAATTTGTTGCCTTACAAGCATATGGTGGATGACTTCAAAACATATTTCACCTCCATCCAATTTGAGCAGATCCCGAGACTTCAAAATAAGGCAGCAGACACTATGGCTACCATTGGTTCTCTCCTCGACATGCCAAAAGATCGCACAGATGTCAATTCCTAGTCGAGCAACTCCTAATCCCAATGTATGATATCCCTAAGAGTGACATGGTGTGTGATATTGCAGGTCTTGAATCCCCTTGGTACCACGAAATTTACACCTATATTCATGATAACACCCTCCCGCCTGATCTCATAAGAAACCAACATAAATCATTCATCCAACGCATTGCTTGCTACACCATCATCGGTGATACCCTTTATCAGCGTGGGTATGATGGAACTCTCCTTTGTTGTTTAAATGAAACCAAAGCCCGCAAGACATTAACGGAAGTACATAGCGATATTTGTGGGGGCCATTCTAATGGTATGACCCTAGCCAAACGGATTCTAAGAGCAGGATATTACTGGCCTACAACAGAACATGATGCTTGTGAACATGTCAAAAAGTGTCTTCTATGTCAACAACATGCAGATTTGATTTATGCTCCGACACAAGAGCTACAACCTATCATGACACCCTAGCTGTTTTCACAATGGGGTTTCGACTTGATTGGCAAGATCTACACTCCATCCTCTAATGGTCACAATTTTATCATCACAACTACTAAATACTTCGCCAAGTGGGTGGAATCCATTCCACTCACTCAAATCATTGGTGTTCAGATCTCTAAGTTCATCCTCTACCATATCCTCTGCAGGTATAGTATCCCCTCTGCCATCATCACCGACAACGGAAAGCCATTCAAGAATAAGTGCATGAAGCTTCTTTGTGACATGTATCATATCCAACATCGTTTGTCCACCCCCTATTACCCCCAAGGTAATGGGCAAGCAAAAGCAACAAACAAAACATTGATCAAAATCATTAAGAAGATGGTCAATAGCACTAGTCGAGATTGGCACCTCCATATCCATCCCGCCCTTTGGGCCTACTGTACATCCATCTGCACCCCCACCGACACTACTCCATACTCTCTTGTCTATGGCGCTAAATCCATCTTGCCAATCGAAGTTGAAATTCCTTCACTCTGAATATCCCTCAAGAATCTCATTACTGACGAAGACACCTGAGTGGCACACCTGACACAATAGGAATTGTTGGACGAAAAATGGGTCAAGGCTTATAACCATCTACAAGCCTATCAACACCGACTCAAAAGGAGCTATAATAAGAAATTATGCCCTTGCCAATTCAATGTTGGTGATTTGGTCCTTAAGAAAAATCAGCGGAATCAGAAAGATCGAGAGAAAAAGGGTAAGTTTGAAGCAAATTGGTTGGGCCCTTATGTCATCACCACAAAGTATGGTTATGGCACCTACAAGCTCTCTACCCTTGAAGGGGAGCCCTTGAAAGAACCCATCAAGATCATGCATCTGACGAAGTTCTATACTTAGGTTAGTTGGGGTATCCTTCCTGGTAAAAGTCAAAAAATATTTTTAAAAAAAAAAGTCAAAAAAATACAAAAACAAATCCAAAAAGTCAAAAAATCCAAAAAATAGCAAGAAGAAATAATTTGTCCTATGGTGAAACCACCCCTGCGTGGTGCCCTGGATACGTACGATTGGTGAAAACTTGGCAACAAGCACTTCTCGTATAGGGCTTAATCATTATCTACCTCACGTCCTGGTTACTTTATGGCTTATCCGTCAATTCCTCAATCCCCATCACCTCCCATCTGCTTACATCACCTCGTCGCTTGGTATATTTTGGTTGAGAATTGGACGACCGTCATCCGCTATTTGACATCTTGAGCTTGTTATTCTAATCCGAGCTTGTGTCATCTCATTGTTGTGGTTGTCTCCATCTAGGCCCACTCCTCGTGTCGATCCCCATCTAGGTCTCATCGTCGTCTTCTCTTGAAATACGACACCTTTGCTCTTGCACGTAGGCAAGGATAATCTTTAGATCGGCCCCAGAGGCATTGTGTCCTTCATCATCTGTCCTCATGGTCCACTTTTCGATCTTTTCCATCCTTGGTCTTTTGTCCTATCCAAACTACATTGCCCCTGTGCTTTCACATAGGCAAGGTTAATCTTTTGATCTGCCCCCGAGGCTTGTGTTTGTCTTAGTCATCCATCAATTTCCATTAGTCCACTTTCTACTCTTTTACCGTGGTCTTTTCCTGAACTACGAGGGCTTTGCACTTTCACGTAGGCAAGGCTGATCTTTGATCAACCCCTGAGCCCCTAGGTCTTTAGGTTGTGTCTTGTCCTCTTGTTTTCTTGTTGTCAAGTATGTTCCTATCATCGTTGATTCTTCACAAACAAGATCTTCTCGTATCAAGAACTCTACCCAATGACAATTATCTTGCGTCATCTAGGTCACTCTAGCTTAGTATCCATCATCGATCTTAACAATATGCATCCTTCCTAACATACCACATCAACCACATCCATCCTTGAGATCTTATGCCAAAGGATGCTTGTAATTGATCGTGATCTTTTGGTACTTTTGGCTTTTGTTTATTATTTGAGCTCCCTCTTTTAACTAGTCAAAATCGCCATAATCCATCATATTATGGTGTGTTTTTCCTAGTCAACATAGGGGAATCTCTTGACTATTTTATCGTTGCTTTTTGTTGGGATGCTCCATGTAGTACCCACCAGGATTCCTCTTAGATCCTGCGTTATGTGGGGGCATCCCTTTGTGCTTGTGGTTATTCCAATAGCTGACCCGATCAAAGTCATCACGACTTTGGGGTATTGGGATAACCTTCTTGTTTGTTGTGTTTGTTTTATGCATTGGACATTAATTTGTCTTGGTTTACATATCCCGACGGCCAATGTCTTATGCTATAGCAAAAATCAGTGCTCTAAAGGATGAAAAATTGCATTCATGTTGCATTTCATCTCATTGCATATTCCCCTTTCATCCAATCTTACTCCTACATCTATAATTCTTGATTTTGGTTGTGCAAACGCTCATTCATTCTTACTAACTTTCTTTCTCAAGATCCCTATGGTTCTTGACAGGTACCGTGCCCCACACACCCTCCACCTATCACCTACCCATTGATACTTATGTCTACATTAAATTTAGTGTGTTAATTCATCATTTATCCATTTACATCAATTAGGTTCATTTATCCATTTGCATCAATTCATTTAGGTTCATCATTTATCCATTTGCATCAATTCATTTAGGTTCATCATTTATCCATTTGCATCAATTCATTAGGTTCATTTATCCATTTGCATTAATTCATTAGATTCATTCATCCATACATTTCCATATATTTTCATACCCATCTATGCATCATTATTAGGTCCATATTAATTACATCATACATACAATTGTATTACCATTCATAAATCATTAACATCATCCATAATCACATCATCCAAACACGCATAAATAAATCATTAACATCATACATTGACATAGCATCCATATCAACAAAACTCATCTCATATACATATGCATAACATACATCATTTGTCATAAAAGCATAAATATCTAACCATCTGCAAAACATAAATCATTTGTCACAAAAATGTTCAGCATAATATCAATGGGAACCATCACATATCATCATCAAAATAATACAATGACCATCTCATATCCAAAATACAGTCATATCATAATTACATACATCCCATCCTCAAAATAAGGTGCATCATCTCAGAATATGTGCTACACTTCCATCTGGTACCTGTCACAACACCTATATCCTATCACCTGTCCTTTATCTGCCCTGAGTTGCCCACACCTAACCTTTGAGGAGACTTAGGCACTAGTCCCCTGTATGTCAGAGTCCCCTGAGACTCACGAGTTGGAGTCCCAAATCATGAAGGAGTCGGCTAAAAATCATTGTACCCTCTGGTTCGTGTCCCTAATGACTAGGACGGTATCGACATCTATGGTACCTACCTAACATACCACATTGTCCGCTGCGTCGGATCTGGCACTGCCTGCTCATATGCAAATCTCTAGTAGCTCACCTCATGCATATACTCATCCCGTTGTCCAGCCTGGAATCTGGCAGCATTCCACTCATACCTGTATCTATCCCGCTCTTTGGTGATGGCTCATCGCTCCTGCTTCCATGCCTCTTATGTAGCTATCAGCAGTCGTACCTACTTTGTGATCCTCCTCCTCTTTGCCTATACACTTTGTAGCTTTGTCTGCAAGCCCTGTACAACTAAATTTGTCCCATCACCCTGCACTCGTTGTGCCTGCCTCTATGCTATATCCCTCTCATCATTCTTTGCCTGGCCCACTACTGCATCTCTCTGAAACTATAGAATTTGGACCTGTCTTTGCGCATCATCCCTCTCTCCCTATAGCACCTACATCTATCCCTGTGCACTCTCTCTCTGCACTATCTCTAACCTAGCCTCTACAACCTTCGCCCTCGCTCTCATCTCCTCTAAGGATGCCTCTATAGTAGATATCCTTTCCAAAAGGTCTTCCCACTCTCCCTACACTCCTGCCACCTATACTCTTAGTGTCTCCACATCCCCTCCCCCTACTAGCTCCGACTAACCCCACATCTGAGCCACTATCATCGCTGCTTCTAATCTGTCTTGATTCCAAGTCACCCAAGCCAGCTCACCCTATACTCTCTCCATCTCTACTTGTATCTCCTCTCTCTCCCTCTTCATTGCTAGTATATATGTTGTCAGATGAACCACAACACACTCAAACTCTATCAGCTCTTACTCCTCCACCCTCTGCACCTCTGCCTTCACCCTCGTCAACTCCTCTAACACCCATATCCTTGACTAGGCCCCTCTTAGTAACACCACTGAGTCGTCCACTAAAGCCACCGACACTACTGCTAATGGCTCCACCATCTGCACATCTATGTCCATCACCTCCATCTTTACCTCCTCTTGAACTGGCTCCACCCGGCTCATCACTCGAATCCTTCGCAATTGTCCTCTAGTTTGCCTCTCCCCCTCTACCTCCTCCTGCTCGACTCTCACCTACACTCACCTCCATTGTACTCTCCAACCAATCCCTATCTAAGTAGCCCTCCCCTCCACCACCCCTAACACCTCCACCTCTGGTTCACTCCCTCCTACCTCCATCTCCTCCCCCCCATCAACTACCCCTCATGCCTCCATCTCCTCCCCCATCACCTCGCCCTCTTGCCTTCATCTCCTCCCCCAATCTCTCCTGGCCCTCCTCCGAGGACATCTCCTCCTAACCCTCCTCCTATTTGGCTAATCTCTAGCACCACCCTCATCTGCCCCACCACTCTCATGTCCTGCATCTTCCTTCTCATCCTCATGTCCCCCCTCCTCCCGCTCATCCTCTAGCCCCCACTCTATGACTCCCTCGATCGACTCCTTCGATGTGACCCTCTCCCACCGGTGGTTGTGAAACCACCGAGTGTACCAATCGGTAACTCTTGCATCCTTTGGACCCGCCCCCCTCCCTAGATAAGGCACCCCACCTACCATCACCCACACCTCCCTCGTTTCCCTCATTGAAAACCTCGCTCCCCATGGTACCTCTCTAGTAAGCCGACAAAACATATTTGGCGCTGCTAGAATATCCTGCATAAGTCCAAACTACCTCATCACCCTGTCTGGACGATGTGCCTCCACTATGTGTCCTTGACTCCCAATCAGGAAACATCCGCATCTAAAGAAACCTCGATGTCTCTCCTCCTCAGCCCTCCATCCCCTAAATCGCCGATACATATATGGCCTCCATACTATGTCCTCCTCTCATATCTCATCAAACACTCTCCTCCACTGATCCATCTCTCCCTGCATCTCATGTCGTAGGATGCAGCCCCTGGCTGCCCCGAACTCCCAAGCCACCAACTTTCTATCATCCAACTCTCTTCTCCTCACCACTATGGGTCTCGTCACCGCGATATGCTCCCACCCCCACACCTGTAATAGCGTCATGTGCGTCACACTTTGCATCCCCCAATAACAAATCACGTGCATATCTCGATATAACTGGGCCAATACACATGACCCCCAAGAAAACTATCCCTCCCACCACTCGACAATATGTCGAATCACCTCCATATACCGTAAATTACAGATCGTCTACTCCGATCCGACAGTAGTATCTCGTTAATTAGACAACACAAAAATAGTGGTAATGCTGGCAACCCCAAGGCCAGGCATCTGTCTACGTCTATCTACCCCCTCTATATCGCCAAGTCATCTCGCCCGAATAGCACCAGGACAGTCTCATCTAACTGTGCTTGTCTCGACACCACCTCACTCACTAACCAACCTGCTATCAACAACCTTAGAATCTGCCACACATCCTCTAATGTCACCATCATCTCCCCTGTCGGCAGATGGAAGGTCGATGTCGTTGAGCTTCATTTCTCTATCAGGGTTGTTAGCATTGCCCAATGCGCTCTCATCTCTGGAAATTGCACTAAGTACAGTAACCGCGCCTGCTCTAGTGTTGTGTGGTCCGCTCCACTCATAGCCTCTATCGTCACCGCCAGTGCCTCTAGCCTCCTCTCATGGGTCCGTAATCGACCAAAATCCTACAAACATACCATCCACCTTGTTAAATTCCTTGTCCATTTCTTTTTTGGCCCCCATACTTTCTCTCTCTTCCTCTCTCTCTCTTCTCTACTCTTTCTCACCCCTGCCCTCTCTCTCCCCCTCCCCCTCCCCACCCTCCCGGGCAAGTGCAGACCTGCCCTGCATCGGGCAAACCTGCCCTTGGCCGCGGGGTAGACCTGCCCCTAGCCATGGGGCGAACCCACCCCTGGCCGCAAGGTGAACTCGCCCTTGGTCGGGGCGGACCCGCCCCAAGCCAGGCAGCGACGGCGGCGCCTGCTATGGTGGGGTTGTCATCGGTTGCGGTGGGGACTGTCCGCCCAGCCACAGGGTATACCCACTCGCTCAGGGGAGGACCTACCCCTCCCCGAGGCGGACCCACCCACCGAAGGGCGTATTCACCCTTTTGTGGGCGTATCACCTATTTCCCCTTTCTCATTTTTGCACCCACATTTTCCTATTTTTCTCGACTACCCATTTTTATTCCCTAACCCGCCCACAAAACCCACTTTTTACATTTTTAATAAAACGTTTAAAATGCATTAAAATCAAGAAAATAATGCATATGAGTTTTTGACGCTAACCTGATGGGGTCCACCCTGCCGACTGTACGCTCATCAGACCTTGTCCACCCGGTGGATGATCTCGGTGTTGTTATCCTGCGACATCTTTGCTCCTCGTTCGCTTCTTCTTCTCTCCTCTTCTCTCAACTACTATAATGAAAATGAGGTGAGGTAATTTTTAAAATTACCTTATATTCTTTTTTTGGCCCTTTTTAAGGGGTATTTTTTACCCCTTATTTGCCTTTGTTTCCTTCGATTAATCTCTTCCCTTTTAGGGGTCGCCATTTGCACCCTGTTTGTTCGATTGACTTCATTTAGAAAAAAAACTTGCTTAATTTTCTGCGCTATTTCCAACCATACCATCTGTTTCTTCCTATCGAGAAGTCGCCTAAGACCCCTTTTTTTCCCCCGTCATCTTCTCGAGGGGGCATAACCTTCACATTTATCCATTTTTCCTGCCATAGTCATTCCTATGCAAGATTGGGGAATCTTCATCCATTCCCTCACTAATTGGTCAACTCAGGTCCTCCTCCCCACATTGGGGCATCATTTTTTGGTTACTTCCTCTATAGAGTCATTTGCATTTTATTTTCTTCGAAGCACGGTTATTCTAACGGTACTTCAAAGAGGGGAAAAATGTAGACATCTAAATTTGATCACTTCCATATGATCAAAATCATCTACACTATTCATCTATGTCATTAATAGTGATTAAATAATTTATTTAATCATTATTTCATTTTCTGCCTAAGGTTCCTAAAGTATGTAATTGAATAAATTAAATACTTTACCTTACACCTTTTCTGCTCTAAATTAAATAATTAGGACAATTTATTTAATTTAATCATTTGACCTATTTGGATTAAAACCATTTTTTAATCCATTTTTTTCTCTCTCCTTGTCACATTCTCCATAATCCTATTTTAATCTGGATTAAATTAATTAATTTGTGATTAGAATGTGCACCACTTAATCAAGATTAGTGTCACATCCTCCATAATCTCCCACTTGCCTCTAATCTCTCATTAATTATCATAATCATGTATTTGCACAACCTTAATCAAAGTTATTAGCCACATTCAACATACCTTTTGTGGTCAACCTTTCCACTTGTCTTTCTTGGCCTTGACTCTCTTTCCCATGTGAATTTTTAATTCACATTTATTCACCCAAGGCTCCTTCTTCCCCATGTGAATTTTTAATTCGCTTTTATCTTTCCAAGGTCTACCCTATCCCCATGCAAGTTCTAGAAGAATTGACTTGTCATTTTACATATGCCAAGGACTTCTAGAACTTTAGACTTGTCACATCACCCACATGTGACAAATCCTCAGCTTTTTGGAAACTCTCTTTTATCCAATAGACTCTCCTAAGAATGTGAATTTTCAATTCACATTTATTTCTCCAACCACTTCCCCTTTTCCCATGGAGATTTTTGAGGAATTCTAAAATTCTTCAAATGTCTCTATCATGCTCATTTGGGGACAAAAAGTTTCTTTTTGAGGAAATCTTCTCATCCCCCAAGGTACCTACAAGGTACTTGTCCTTCATCCACATCATGTACATCTCTTCCACCTCATTTCCATATCATCCCACCCTAGGCCATCTCACATTCCACATGTCAAGATGTGAGGGCTTGTGAGTCCTCGACTCATCATAGCCCTTCATCTTGGCTTTGTTGGATCAATTTCAACCGTTGAATTCTCTAGAGAATTCAAATTATCCTATAAATACCCCCTCATTTCTCTCATTTTGGGAATCAAGACTTTTGCTATCAGAACTCTTGCAAAATTGTCATTTGAGCTCTCATCCTCCATAGCTTTAGCATCTCATCGTTATCATTTCTCCATCCATCTTGCATATCATTTTTCACATTCAATTCAGTTTGTCATCCAAAGAGCACACAAATCTTCAAGGATCAAAGGGCTAACCAAGGAAGGAGCAACATGAAAGTATAATCAACTCCAATATGTTTTATATTGTTTTTATGTTTATCATTTCCTTAGGCTAATCATTGAGGTGTCCTCTTTTGTGTTATTTTCCTTTTTTATTGCATCATTAGTTGTTTAGCATCTCACATTAGGAACATAGAATTTTAGATCACATAACATATTGAATTTATTCTAATTTCCATTTAAATAACCACATTTAATATATATTCTTATTTTAACATATATATTTCTTCTTTCATTTATAAAATGTGAAAATAACAAATAAATCAATAACACAATTTTTACTTTTTATTTATTTTCACAATTAAAAGTTTATTCCAATATTTTAAAATAAAAAACATTATTATTTTCAACTGAAAAATAAAAGATTTAAATAAAGAAATAATAAATTGAATAAAAATCAATTTTCTCACAAGAATATTTAAATTGCCATTTAAAACAAACAATTTTTTTTTTGCAATTTCATTCAACAAATGCATAGCCATTATAATAATTAAAATTTAAATCATTTAATCATGCAAAATACGTTCTAATTAATTAAGTGGTGTGTGAGATTTCATCATCCTCACTAACATCTAATGGCTAAAACAACTCTACCTAATCAATGTTATCGCCTTCATTCTCATTCATCTGTTCCTCCGTTCACTTGCACTCAATTTCTCATCAGCAATGACAAACCCCAAATTTCATAAAAATGCATTTTAAATTTCAATTTCACTTTAAATTTCACTTTCAATTTCAATTTTAAATAATCATCTAACATAATAATTAAAAATCTCATGATTAATAATTGTATTTAAATAATTAATAAAATTAGTACATGACATCCTTCCCCTCTTGGAAGAGACATCATCTCGATGTCTTATTAATCAATCAATAAGCATAATATCTCAATCACTAAAACATAGTATCTCAATCATAATGAAATAATAACTAACATCATAGTTCTCAAAGCATAAGCATAAGCAATCCAAAGTAGCATTCACGCTATCCAAGTTCACAACATGTGAATCAAAAACCAGAGTTTCAAGTATTTCATGCATTAAGAAAATACTAATCTAAGAAATCAAAGGAGGAAAATGATGGTCAATCGTCACAGAATCCTCCCATGTAGCACTATCTACAATATACTGGTCCCACTGGACCTGTATTGAGTACTATCCCTATTAATACTAGTCTATAAACAATTGGATTAATCACTTCTAGTACATCAAAGGGTCCCACAAATCTCAAAACCAACTTTGATGATTTCCCAAAATACGTAAGATTTACAAAACATTCATCCTAAGCAGTAATCTTTTCCTTTCTAGACCTTGCTTCAAGTGATAGTCACATAGTAAAATCTTGTATGCTTCACACATACTTACTCTCCCAAAGAGCTTTATTCCATAAATACATCCAATATATTATAATAACTATACTTAGTCATCGGAATTCATTGGTCCATGAATTTATCCTTAGTATAACCCAAATGGAAAAGGAATGTCGATGTATTGTACACTACATCGTGGGTCCTATCCTTTTCATTTGTATTTACACTTTTAGACAACTCATAAATTGGGTCCATCTGCCACTTACACATTTATTATCCTTACCATAAGGTACTTTCCCTTGATTACTTGTATATCTCGAGCATAACCTTGCTCCTAGACACTTGTCAATTTTGATACTGCTCCACACTTAAGCTTTATTATTAATTAAATTTCATCGATCACTTCGATCTATTATTCCTTTTTGACATTCTATCAAGTCTATGATTATATCCGAGCCTTTTTCAGCTTCAAAATAGTTTCCTTTCTTTCCATATAATGGTCCAAACTTCAATTTAGAATTTTACAAATCATTCAAGATTTAGTCCACTATTTTACTTATTTGACTAAAATAATATATTGCACATTTATTCAAAATGAACGTCTCATGGTATGATTTTGGTTTACACAACGCTATCATTATTTGCTAAACTGAAATAACCTTTCAGATTTACTAAGCAACTACTTACCCACAATATATTATTTAGGACCAAAATCCTATAAGTCAAGTTTCCAAAAACTGTTGGTTTCTTTGACGAGTCTATCCACTAGAACATTATGTTAATTCTACTAACATTGACAGATCAATTTGTCTTGTGTTCTACCATTTTCCTTCTGGAATCTCAAGAGAGTTACATGTCCTACCAATGATGACTTTTGGTCTTCATTTCTTGGCATACTAGACATTACCTTGCTACATTTCGTGCAACTTCTTACTATCTTCTTCCAGATAATAGTGGATCCTTATCTGACAATTCCCTTTGTCGATTCTGATGTCTTAACCATGACATTATTTTTCCTTGTTCCATTCTCCAATCTTCCAAATTTTGGACACATAGGTTCTTTTATATCCAACAATAGTCTATCCTTTTACTAAGTGATAATCTATTTTGATCTTATGCCATTATTAATCTTCATGTAAATGGTTATAGGTTTTGTGGAGATAATTCCCATTTATCTCAGGACATCCATACCGTGGATTTTCTCTTGTCCTTGGATTATTTTCAAAGATGCAATTCAACTTTTAACTCAATCTAATTTCTTTGATTTAATCTGATACTAATTTTTGAGTATTAATCCTCGTTCAATCACGTTGATCTCTAGATAATAACAAATTTAATTGCATATCTAATCATCAAGCATGAACATTTAACTCCATGATTTATTAATTATATAGGAGAGTCTCAACTTCAATATATCCATTTTGAGCACAAGTAACGATTTTGATGTTCTTCTCCGTAAGATTTTCAGCGTTTCTTGCTAAGTGAAAATTCTATGATGTTCTGTCATGACAATAAATGCTTCCTTTTGAAAGTGTTTCTCTTTTAATATAAGAGCTACTTAAAGTAAATTCTTGTCAATAATATGACTTCCTTTAACTTACTAGGCATCCCTCCTATGATTATATCCTTATAAACTTTCATTATATCCAATGATATTCAATCGCATTAGAAAATATTAAACCCAAAATTCCCTTCCAATTCTTAGGATGGAATCCTTAATTGTTGACTAGTCCGATTGTTTATAGATTTCCCCACTCTATATGGCTATAGTCGAGACCCAATGTGCAACTCATTCAAGTTTAATTCCTACTTAGGTGTTAAAGAGTAATCCAGTATGTAACCCAACTTAATAGGTTTTAGTCTCATCATAAGATCTCTCTCTTTATTGAATGAACTTCTTGTCCCAATTAGGTTATCCTTAACCCAAGGTTTCATTCAAGAGTAAGGTAGTGAGTAAGTGATTTAATCATTCTCATTAAGAGATTTTGGTGTGGTTCACATAATGTCACATCTTACTTTATTTTACACTCCATCTCAATGGCTTAAATAGCTAACTTTTTTTTTTCTTCCAAAGGTTTCTTAGCATAGTAAGCTTTAGTGTCAAGTCGTTTCACGACATGGATATATTTCATATAGAAATAACATCATTTTTTTTAAATTCTCTATATAAGATATATAGGAGTATAGAGACACTTTCTTCCAATCATGAATCTCTTAGATCTTTCCTTGTCAATCCCATAGACAATGATCTTCCTTATCATGATCAAATTGTCTGCCTATCCTTTTCTAAGGCATTGATAATAATATCCTTTGATCTTTATATTAGATAATCATAAGGTATAAAGGTCATAGTTCTTAACCTTTCCATTTGTCCTTTTTCCTTTGTGGTCATAAAATGTATGACTTAGTTGTTCTTATAACTTGCAAATAAGTCATAACCAAGTTTTTGTTGGGTAGGGTACTTAGCTTGAGTAAATCCACTCTCTTCCTTCCCCCCTCTCCCCCCCCCCCCACTTTAGTGTTTTCGCAACTTTCATTCTTCTTACATTGAACTTCTAGCAATTTACTTTCTTCTTTGGAGAGGGTTTTTCATTCCTTCACGTTGACTTCTCATTGCCTTCCCTTACCTCTAGCATACCTTAAATACACTTTTCTCAAAGTTAGATTTTTTTTTTTTTAATTTTTTTCTCACAGATTCAACATAAGGGATCATTCAGTAGGAGATCCAATGAATAATCAACAACAAATAGTATTCCAACTTCTTTCTAATAATCTTTTTTAATGGAGGAATATCCATTCTCACAAACCTCTTTTGTTGATGTACTTCTCAACTCAAAGTGTTGCTTTCCTTGCAACTTCTAGTGTCTTGACACATAGAGCCATGTTGAATTCCTTTTCCCTTTTGGAACCATTATTCATAAGTTGTTTGATTCCAAAAACTTCAATAACCTTGTGATCTCCTAAAATGCTAAGTTCCTAATGTGAGATGCTAAACAACTAATCATGCAATGAAAAGAACTAACATAAAAGAGGACACCTCAATGATTATCCTAAAGAAAGATAAACATGAAAGCAAGATGAAAAATGATTAAAATGGGTTATACCTTCATGCTGCTCCTTCCTTGGTTGGCCCTTTGATCCTTGAATACTAGTGTGCTCTTTGGATGACAAGCTAAATTGAATGTGCAAAATGAAATGCAAGATGGATGAAATGCTAGATACTATGGTGGATGAGAGCTCAAATGGTAATTTTGCAAGAGTTTGGATAACAAAATATTTCTCTCCCAAAATGAGAAAAATGAAGGGGTATTTATAAGATAAATTGGTTGAGATTGATCCAACAAGATTAAGATGAAGGACTATGGTGAGTTGAGGATTCACAAACCATCACATCTTGACATGTGGAATGTGAGATGTCTTAGGATGGAATGATGTGGAAATGAGGTGGAAGAAAAGTACATGAGGTGGATGAAGGACAAGTACCTTGTAGGTACCTTGGGGGATGAGAAAATTTCCTCAAAAAAGAACTTCTTGTCCCCAAATGAGCATGAAAGAGACATTTGAGGAATTTTAGAATTCCTCAAAAATATCCATGGGAAAAGGGGAAGTGGTTGAAGAAATAAAAATTCACATTCATTGGAGAGTTTATTGGATAAAAGGGGGTCTCCAAAAAGCTGGAGATTTGTCACATGTGGGTGATGTGACAAATCAAAGGTTCTCG
Organism: Sequoiadendron giganteum; assembly: GCA_007115665.2. NCBI lineage: Eukaryota > Viridiplantae > Streptophyta > Pinopsida > Cupressales > Cupressaceae > Sequoiadendron > Sequoiadendron giganteum. The sequence goes on along the minus strand of CM021108.1, from coordinate 253,821,318 downwards.
AAGTCCTTGGCACATGTAAAGTGATAAGTCAAGCCTTCTAGAACTTTGCGTGGGGATAGGGTAGACCTTGGAAAGATAAAAGTGAATTAAAAATTCACATGGGAAAGAGAGTCAAGGCTAAGAAAGGCAAGTGGAAAGGTTGACCAAAAAAGGAATGCCAAATGTGGTTAATGATTTTGATTAAGGTTGTGCAAACACAGGATTATGATAATTAATGAGAGATTAGAAGCAAGTGGGAGATTATGGAGGATGTGACACTAATCTTGATTAAGTGGTGGACATCCTAATCACAGATTAATTAATTTAATCTAGATTAAAAGAGGGTTATGGAGAATGTGACAAGGAGAGAGAAAAAAAGGAATTAAAAATTAGTTTTAATCCAAATAAGTCAAATGACTAAATTAAATAAATTGTCCCATTTATTTAATCTAGAGAAGAAAAGGTGTAAGGTAAAGTATTTAATTTATTTAATTACATACTTTAGGAACCTTAGATAGAAAATTAAATAATGATTAAATAAATTATTTAATCACTATTAATGAAATAGATGAATAGAGTAGACGATTTTGATCATGTGGAAGTGATCAAATTTAGATTATTTTGGTTGGAGGAACCTTGCTCATGTCATTGATTGTTTCCTCTGACCATTCTGGTCAATTCTCAATTCCTCAGTACTAAATCTTTTCTAACAAGATCTTTATCTTTTCACAAGAGTTTAAGTCATGAGTTCCCCAACCCTTGAGGATACTTCCTCCATTCATATCCTACTTGAACAATCTAATTTATGCTGGCTTTGCATACATAGATTCATAGTGTTTACTCTAATCCAAGAGTTCTTGACTCTTTTACAATTGTAGGTTGCTACAATTCAATTTATCCCATTCCTACTCATTCTCTTTTTCTTAGAGTCATGTATGTACAGGTTATTCTTCCTAACCTTCCTACATAACCTGATTGCATGATCTTCCGCAATCCTAGGTTTCATCATAAGTTGTTGGTTTAGGAATTCTAATTCTAGGGACGAATCTTTAACTAGCCCAAACTTACACAAGTTACTAATGCTTACATCTTCCTTTTCACTTCCTTAAGTTCTTTTCTCTTGTCGTTCTGGCACAAGAACTTTTCAACCTTTATCTTCTGATAAGGTTTACGCATTATTGTGTAATGAGCTCATAGGTTTCAGTGCAAAACCTGGTAGCTTTGATACCTAATGTAAAGAGCGAAACTCTTTAATTCCAAAAATCGACAATTCCTTAAATAAATTCATTTATATTCAAAAGAAAGTTGAAACTTCATTCATTATCATTTCATTAGATTCAAAGATTCAAAACATAATGACTTAAAGTCTTCAAATAGATTCAAAATACATCCAATTAATTTCTTAAACGTGTCATCTTTCACGACATTGATAATAATACAAAAGTATTTGTAACATAAGTTTACAATTCGAGACTTAGGAATTTTGTCACCTTAAGCTCTACAATACATAATTCAAGAAATAAATAATACATAAATGAAGAAAACATCCTTTGATCTTCAATCCAATAGCTTATCTTCAAACATGAAGACGAGAACAAGAATCGAGCACTTTTTCCACCCAACCTCGAAGCTTATGCTTCCCCGGAATTTCTTAGTCATTCAAAGAATACCCAACCCTGCACGAATTGCTTAGCAAAAAGCAGTCGACAAGAAAAATGGAATCTGGTGCATGCCTAGTATAACTAGTAAAACCACAAGCATTTTCATTTTTCTAATTCATTTAAGAAACAAGCAAGTTTGATACTAGGATATGGTAGAGAGTTAATTCATTACATCTATTTCAATGGTTCTTAAGTTACTTGGCCAAGTAAAATGTCATGCACAACAAATAATAGTAGTTTTGGAAAAGAAAAACTACGCTCTCTATAAACCCATATTCGACATCCATCCCGGAAGGTAACTTTCCAAACACATGTCATGCGCATTCCATTATCAAGCATGCATAGTTCCATTCAAAGTCAAAAATAATCTTTTCTCAAACACATGAACTGCACTTTCATTTTCAAGCAAACATGGTTTTTAATGCAGTAATTTCACAGCTTTAAATCTTAAATAACATTAAGTTCATATTTACAGTAAAATAATAAAATAAATAAAGAAGGTGTATCTCAAGTATGTTACTAAGTACATATTAAAATGAGAATTAAATGAGCACACATTATTTTGTTTCATTTGCTCATGAAATTTAATAACACTATAATATAGCCTTTCTTTAATTCATTTAATTTCAAGGTAACTTTTTTTTTTACTTTATTTTCTTTTTCCTATTTCCATTAAAATGATATCTTTTCAAAAACATAGAAACCTCACATTTACTTTTGTTTCGTAAACAATTTTAAATCATTCCTAAAGATTTAACAATTTTCACTTCTACTTTTCTATAATATTTAAATACACAAAATTATTTTATCTTAACATTCTAAAAAAAAATTTCAGCAATTTTTATTTTGTGATATCTTTTCTTTGAAATTTCCAATTCTTTGTCTGTTCAGATAACAAATATAGTTTTCATTTGAAGGTTTTCTAAATCTACAAACATGTTGTTCTGGTTACAATCTTTATTAAATGTTTATATTTGAAATATATATAAAAATCATTCTGTTTTTCGTTCAAGTTTCAATGATTTTCTGTTCAAATCTATACTTTATCTTCACTAAAATAAAAATACAATATAGTGTTTGATCTTTTCCTAAATTGATAAAAACAGTGATAGGCACATTTTTATTTGAAAAGAAGGAAAATAATTAAACTTAGATATTAAATTGCTATGAATTTGAGAAATAACAATTTAACTATCGAATCTACCTGTAGCTGAGTGTTTTCCCAAATCTAGAAATGAATTTTGTTTTCTTTTTCTTTGTCAATTTTTTGTTCTATGCTCTTTTCTTCTTGTTGTTGATAACTATCTTTTTGTTCTAGGCTCACCTTCTATTCTACTACTGTTGTTGGCTTATCCTCTTTTCTCACGTATCAAGGAGAGTTCTCCTCTTAACTATCTTTTATTCTCCCCTCTGTCGTGCCTCTCTCTTCCAACCGCGCCTTTCACAAGATATTTATTTATTTTTCTATGAATAAAAGACAACTCCTTCTCCTATGGTCGTGCTTGGGAGATCAGGTGAATAAAATTAAAACAGTTCTTAGACTGTTCTATGTTCCCTCTCAACTGGTTGTGTGCTATGATCTCCTTCATGTGAATATGGAGATAGTTGTCCTCTATTCTCTTCTCAAAAATGAATTCCCTTCTCTTGATCTCATATGAATGGAGTTAGCATAACCAAAACTAAATCAATTCCTTCCTACCACGCATGGGAGAGCCAGAAGAATCCAATCAAAACATAAAAATGTGTATTCTGTCCAACTCCCTTTCAAAAACGGATTTTATTTTTTTTATAACAAATTTCTCTTTTTCTTACTGCGTTCTCTTCCCTGTTGGTTGCGCCTGGGAGATCACCAACATTAAGATTAAATCTCCATCCTCTTCTCCTGGTCGTGCATGGGGTTAAGGAGAATGAAATAAAATAATCAAGACAAAAACTATTTTTTTTTTAGCTTCCTCTCCAAAAATGGATTTTTTTCTTCCCTTTTCTTAATTCGAATTTACTCTCTCTCTCTCTCTATTTTTTTTCTCATGCAAATGGTAGTTGTTATCAAAGAAATCAGATCCATTATTCATGCTTGATCTCCAACCAAAATTGCCATAACTCCAAGTTTCAGTTTGTGATTGCATGCAAAATTGATTGAAAAATATTTGTTTTCAATTTGATAACTACTGTTTTGATTTCAATTTCAATTCCAACTTTGAACTATTAAATTTATTCTAATTTTCATTTAAATAACCACATTTAATATATATTCTTATTTTAACATATATATTTCTTCTTTCATTTATAAAATGCGAAAATAACAAATAAATCAATAGCACAATTTTTACTTTTTATATATTTTCACAATCAAAAGTTTATTCCAATATTTTAAAATAAAACATATTATTATTTTCAATTGAAAATAAAATATTTAAATAAAGAAATAATAAACTGAATAAAAATCAATTTTCTCACAATAATATTTAAATTGCCATTTAAAACAAACAAATTCTTTTTCGCAATTTCGTTCAACAAATGCATAGCCATTATAATAATCAAAATTTAAATCATTTAATCATGCAAAATACGTTCTAATTAATTAAGTGGTGTGTGAGATTCCATCATCTTCATTAACGTCTAATGACTAAAATGACTCTACCTGATCAATGTTCTCGCCTTCATTCTCGTTCATTTGTTCCTGCGTTCACTTGCACTTAATTTCTCATCAACAATGACAAACCCCAAATTTCATAGAAATGCATTTCAAATCATTTCATTTGCATTTTAAATTTCAATTTCACTTTCAATTTCAATTTCAATTTGAAATAATCATCTAACATAATAATTAAAAATCTCATGATTAATAATTGCATTTAAATAATTAATAAAATCAGTACATGACATGAATTAGGTTTAGATTTCATAGTAGCTATATTCTTACTAGTTGTTTACTGTATTGTTTGTTTTTCCTAAGTTTCTTTCTTGCACAATATTTCTAAGGTTAATTGATATTTTTTGTATGGTTTGAATCATTTTTTTTATTTTAGCTACATGAGTTTATGCATAGTTTATATCATTTCAAAAAATGATGATTTTTGTGATAAAACAAAACTCTCTAGTTTAAATGCACATGACATGTAATAGATTTTATGGACTAAAAAATTACTTTTGTTACTTTTGTCAAGAAAGATATTTGTCCATTTTTCCTTCAATTAAGTTTATGAGGGTCTTTTATATTTTATTTTCAAAACTTGTTGGCTAACTCGATACATTGACATAGAGCATAACAAAAATAAAATTAGTTTCTTAATCACATGATTAACCTAGGAATTACTTTTGGTTGGATTGAACTAATGATATGAAACTGAGTTTGGTTATTCAAAATCCTTTCTTGAAAGGCGAATACTAAATATTTATGTTGAGGTTAATGATGTGTCCAATGTAATGTGTATTTGAATAATCTAACACACACACACATGATATCTTTGAGTTTATTACATGGTATTATAATCTCTACTAAATATAATTCATACAAAAAATGTTATCTTACATAATTAGTGTTTAGGCTTCAACAAACTTTTAAGGAAAATTAGAACATTGACTTGTGGAAGTAGTTGTCATCATTACACCTCACTCTAAGCTTCACATGTAACATCAACTATGAAATGTAATTGTCATACATACTTAGTCATGCATGTAATTGACCATGAGTTGTTCCTTTGCACCCTCTCACACTTTTTCACAACATGAAAAGGATTGAGAAATATTTTTTTTGAATATTTGACTATACTTTCAACATTTCTAATATGTGGGGCTAGTATAGTTTCCATGGTCCAATTTTTTGGTAATCACATAAATTTATATTCCATAATTATGGAATTCAATTCTAGATGTGTTGTGTAGAATCTTGTATACATAATTACCATTAGATATGGACTAGTATGTATTGTTGAGGATTATCCATATATATAAGAGATGGACATGTTGATGATGAAAAGAAATGTGCCCATTTATACTCCTATTGAGTCAAAGTGCCTCAAAAGTTCCAATAATTGTGCCAAACATGCAATTGAATAATCTCATCTTACCAAGAAGAGAATAGGAGCTTTTAAATTTAACATCACTAGCTTTATCTAGTTGCATTTGGCACAAGTAAGTTTGGAAACTAAGGCAGTGGATAATTTCCTACTTTAGTATTTAATGTTGTACCATACATTTAACACAATGTGGGTACATGATTTTGAGGAAATATGTATGGATTTTTTTGAGAAACACCAGTGTCTTTATGAAATTTAAAATTTAAAATACTACATGTAAGGATATGTATTAGTTGTATTTATGTAGAGAGAAAGGCATCTTGTTAACCTCCCAACATAAAACATAGGGTAAAACTCTCCCAAGACATAGATTAGGTTTGAAAAGTCAATTATAAAAACCTAAATTCATTATTATCTTCTCATATTCAGAAACTAAAAGTTTAAGAGAAGTCCTATTAAAAGATCCCTAAAACGTTGAAATATTGATTATTTTAGTCCAAGAGAAGTCATGTTAAGAGATCCTTGGAAAGGTGAAATGTTGCTTATTTTAGTCTAAGAGAAGTTATGTTAAAAGTTTTGGGAGATTGTTGGTGTTGTCATTGATGTCTACCCCTAGCATTGGAGTTATTGGAAGCTTGAAGTTGTTAGTGTTGTCAACATAATGTTGTTGGTGTTGTCATTGTTGTCAACCTTCGATATAGTTGTGGAGATTGTTGGAGCCTACTTGTGTTGATGATATGGTTGGTAGTATGGATGTGTTGTGGTTAATATGAAGTGTTGTAGATGTGTTGAAGAAGTGTTTGTAGTGTTGTTGATGCAGTTGGTTCACTTGGATTCCAAGTGCTTTTGACAAAATTTGAATAAAAGAGAAATTATAGTGTGATAGAGTGGTGTTCGGTGTTGTGCTCCAAATTTCTTCATGGTTGAAGAAATACTTGTGTGGTTTGGATATGTTAATCAAATGTGTTCCAAGGTGTTATATCCAAAGCTGCAAGTTCTATTGTACGACAGTGAAAGTTGTGTTCACCAGTGTGTGTGCCTGTGAAGAAGGTTGTCTAGGAGAAATGAGATTTCTTTGCATTTCTCCGCATTGAGGTTTCTTGTCTTCTAGATTTGGGACATGCTTATAATGTTTTATCTAATTTACCTTGAGGTTTCAAGTGTTGAAGTGTTCCACAAAGTTGGTTAGTGAGTTGGATGTTTGTGCTAGCATTTCTGGCTGCATAAAACGATGATGTTCTCAGTTTTAGGTAATTATGGGAGTTGCAGAATATTATGATGATGTTGGAATATTTTGAGATGCTATATGGATGTTGTGGAGTGTTGTTATGTGGTCTACATGACTTGAAGAAGTGTGCATGTGGTCACTTGTAGTGTTAGTTCAAGTTTGGCTGACCTAGTGTGCTAGCACTATTTATGGAGGCACCTCATGAATTGTGGATTTGTCGAGCAGCATGGTGATGTACATTTGGGTCCTAGTTAACCCTTGGTGTGATCGTACTTCACTTCTTTCCACCACACAAGTGTTTGGTGCCAACCTATTTCCTAATTGCACGTTTGAGGTGCATAACCAACCTTGGAGAATCTTTTCAAGGTCATGGATGTTATAAATACAAAGTAGAGTGTTGGAGAATGGTGAGTAGTGTGTTGTGATGCAAAATGTGATCAAGAGTTGTGATATGAGTGTGAACTTTGACGACTAAGGCTACTTGAAGTAGTGAGTAGAAGGTGTCCACATTTTTAGTGTACCTAAATTTAGTGAAGGTAGTGAGTTGAAGGTTGTGGATGGTGAAGAGTTGTTGCTATAGGTCTCAAAAGATGAAGATTCAATTAAAAATATTGATATAAATGTCTATCTTGGGAGAAAAGTGAGACATAGTATTGTGATTTCGCCTTGTGGTGGATCTTCCTATTGCTTGAGATGGAGTTCTTTTTGTAATAGTTCCTTTCTTTCTTCTAATCCAATAGTGAGTCTATTATATTTGATGCTGCAATTCATTTATATAGTGAGCTAATTCTTACCATGGTTTTTTCCCTTCTTAGGTTTTCCATGTAATTCTAGTGTTCTTATGTGGTTGGGTATGTTTGCATTACTGTTTCATATGTTTACATTCTTCTAATGCATGATAAGGGTTTAATGCTTGATAAGGATTTGAAAAGATATTGAGGGTTTGAATGTTTTGATGTACAACTGATTCACCCCCCTCTCAATTGTCTTATGCATCTAACAAAAAGATCCTTGTAAAGGTGAAATGTTGCTTATTTTAGTTGAAGATAAGTCACATTAAAAGATCAATTGAAAGGTGAAATGTTGCTTATTTGAGTCCAAGAGAAGCCACATCAAAAGATCCTTGGAAAGATGGCACATTAAATGATCCTCTAGAAGGATGCTTATTTTAGTCTAAGAGAAGTCACATTAAAAGATCCTTGGGAAGGTATGTCGCTTTCAACTTTTCAAGAGAGATGTAAAAATATATCAAAGAGAGGACAACCTAACAATCCTATCACAATCACACTAAAACCAAGAAAGATACCAAAACCATCTTCACACTAACTACACTCATAAAGGAATGAAAATTAATCAACGTTTCTATGAGAACAATCTTCACAAAATCTATACACAATCTTTCAACTTCATTCTTTCTTAATTTATGTTTCATTGTGGCTCCATAACTTGCCTTAGTTTTCTTGGATTTCATTTGTGATGTATTCTTATGACAAAATCAAGTACTAATTGTGATCCTAATAAAATGCTGCTTCCTAGATGTGAGATGTTAGATAAAAACTAATAGTGCAATAAAGAGAAACAACAAGATAATAGGGCACCTCAATGATTAGCCTAAAAAAATGAACAATATGAAAGCAAGATAAACAAATAAATTGCTATTATACCTTCATGTTGTTGCTCCCTTGGTTGGCCCTTGATGTTGGAGTCTTGTGTGCTCCTTGGATGGCAATGAAATGAAGTGGATGCAAGATGAATTGATGCAATATGGGTGCCAAAATGGATGAGAGCTTGAATGACAATTTTGCAAGAGTTTATTTGCAAAAGATTTGATTTCCCTCTAAAATGGGAGAAATGAGGGGTATTTATAGGCTAAATTGAATTCTCTAGAGAATTCAACGGTTGGGATTGATCCAAAAAAGATCAAGATGAAGGGCTATGGTGAGTTGAGGACTCACAAGCCCTCACATCTTGACATGTGGAAGGTGAGATGTCTTAGGGTGGAGTGATGTGGAAATGAGGTGGATCTTGGGGGATGAGAAGATTCCTTGGAGGAATAAAAGTGAATTAAAAATTCACAATAATTAGAAGAATCTAGTGGATAAGATTTGTCACATGTGGGTGATGTGACAAGTCCAAGGTTCTAGAAGCCCTTGGCACATGTGAAGTGACAAGTCAAGGCTTCTAGAATCTTGCATGGGGGATGGGGAAGACCTTGGAAAGATAAAAGTAAATTAAAAATTCGCATGGGGAAGAGAGGAACCTTGGGCAAATAAATGTGAATTAAAAATTCACATGGGGAAGAGAGTCCAGGCTAAAAATGGTAAGTGGGAAGGTTGACCAAAAAAGGTAAGCCAAATGTGGCTAATGATTCTGATTAAGGTTGTGCAAACACATGATTAAGGTAATTAATGAGAGATTAGAGGCAAGTGGGAGATTATGGAGGATGTGACACTTAATCAAGATTAAGTGGTGTACATCTTAATCACAGATTAATTAATTTAATCCGGATTAGAAGAGGGTTATGGAGAATGTGACAAGGAGAGAGAAAAAAGGAATTAAAAATTGATTTTAATCCAAAATAGGTTAAATGACCAAATTAAATAATTTTTCATGTTTATTTAATTTAGAGAAGGAAAAAGGATAAGGTAAAGTATTTAATTAATTTAATTACATACTTTAGGAACCTTAGGCAGAAAATGAAATAATGATTAAATAAATTATTTAATCACTATTAATGAAATAGATGAATAAAGTAGACAATTTTGATCATATGGAAGTGATCAAATTTGGATGTCTACACTAATAGTAGAGACATCTTATTTTGTAATTTTTTCATACATATTTTTAGAGCAAATTTATGTTTATTTATTTTTGATCAGTAACAAACTTATGTTTATTAGATCAACATGTGATCCACAAATAAAACACATGTTTATGGTTTACTATAATTTTATAAATTAGAATTATTATTTTTTTAACAATATATTTATTCAAAAAACAACATAAAATTATATAAATTAAATTGAATAATTTTCTTTTATGGAAGAACTATTTTTATTTAGTTATACATTATTTTATTTTGCAACTATTTCTTAAGAGTTGTTTTTTATATTGATGAATTAATATTTATAATAAATTATTCTTTTATAAGAATATAACTTTTGTTTATTGTACCAAATCAAATTGGTGACTTCGAACAACCTTAAACTTGTAGCTCATGAGAATATGTCCTAGCGCACACACATATACAATTCAAAATTGTAACACCCTTGTTTATATTTTAATACCTTTTACTATAAAACTATTTTAAAGCCATTTTATTTTATGTACATTGTTAACTTTATTTTTATTTGAAGAGGTGTTTTAATTTACATGAGAGTTGTTTTATTTGTTTTTAGTTATGACTTTTTGAATATTCTTTCAATATATAATATATATACATTTTTATTTACAATTTTTTTTAGTTTAAAATTGTTAATTATTTATATATTTTCAATTGTAATTCAATTTAATATAGTTTTGTCAATTTTTTCTCGAGGGGAGGTCTTTTACTTCGGAATTATTTTATTTTATATACATTTTTAACTTTGGAATTATTTTTATATATTTTAAAATTATTTTTATTAAACTCGTAATCACTCAATCTACAAAGGCTCTTTTGTTAACAAATCATTTTGATCATCAATATTTAATAAATATTTATTTTAAGGAACCAACTCAACTTCACTATACTAGTCAAAATTGTATGAGTTGAACTTGAGACACACGTCACTCTTCATACACATGACTTGTAAGAATCTATTATCTCACTTACTCCTAAATTAATATATTATAACTCTTTATCAACTAACCAACAAATACTATTATTGTATTATTAAAACATACACTCCCTACTAGTAACACATTATTGAAATGGGAACCCCTTAGCTAAAACTAGATTACATCGAAGGCGTATCCAATCTGAAGAAGAGAAAGCTAAGATTTGCTATCAACGATTCATATTGTCTTGGAGACACTTAAAATGGTTTCCTCTGTTCGATGCTTTTACTGCTTTATCTCGCATAAACGGTTGTATTAAACATGACTTTATGGAAGCTTTGGAACTGCACAACTGCTAGTTAGACCTGTCGCTTTGTGCTGACACTTGATTTTTTTTGTACACTCATTGACCAAAGCCTAAGTGATTTTCAAATCAACGGTGCAGACATTAGGAGACGGGATGCAAGACATGAAAACCATCTGCACCATTCAATTTTTGTTGTTTCTGTCACTTTCTCATTTACTTTTGCACAACACCGTCGAGGGAGAGAGAGGTAATGATTGCAGGATATGTACAAAATGGATTTGTTGAAAAGGCTTTAGAAACTTTCAAGCAAATGTAATTAGTAGGTGTATAACCAAATTCCATAACCGTTCGCCTATATCCTCCCTGCCTGTGCCAAAATGGGAGCTTTGGAACAAGGTATGGACAACCATCAAATCTTCATGGAAGGAGGATTTTTTTCCAGATATTATAGTTGGAAATGCAATAGTAGACATGTATTCAAAATGTGGAAGTTTCTGAAGTGGAGTTTCTGTGAACAACATCTAATGATGCGCATAAAATTTCATCTTCCACAACCAAAGATGACACTATGGAGTTGTTGATTGATAAGGAGGAGGGAGAAACTCCCATGGAATGCTCTACTCGGGGAAATCAACCCATTGGTTATACTTTTGATTATCCAACATATGCTAGCTCCACATCAATTAATAAGGTAGAGGATTCACTGTAAAAAGTATTAGATATCTTGGAGAATGTCTCACAACTGGCTGATAATGAAGAGCATAAAGAGCAATGTGCAGACATAAGGGAATTTGAATATAATGGAAAATACATTGATATGCCTGTGAAGGAGAAAGAAAATGATGAAGATATGGAAAAATCATTGACCAAATGTTTAACTAAGAACTTAGAAGTTTCTAATGTTGGCCATATAGATGGTCTCTATTCTGGAACTTCAAGTTGCTCAAGTTCCCAATATTGTTTTGATTTAAATGAGTCCTCAGACAATGTTTCTTTAGTAAAAGAGATGGATAGTGATGTTATTTCCTCAAAATCAAAGTTATAGTTCTTTGTTAGGACCATTCTAGATGGACACACTATAGTCCTCCATGCTAGCTTGAGTGATACAGTTTATTCTATTCACAATATAATCTTGTCGAGAACTGGGTTACGCACATACAAACAACGTCTCATCTACTGTGGAAAGTAATTGCAACAAGATCAGACTTTGGCAGACTATAATGTTACCGATGATGCAATGCTTCATTTGGTTGGTCACATGAGAATCATAACACTTCCACTCTCCCAAAGGCTTGTTAATGATTTAGTGAGCATTATCTGGTTGCTATGTGGAAAAAGTGATAGACCAAATGTGCTACAAGATATGGTATGGGAATGAGTAAAATATTTCTTAAACATGGCTACAAAGCCAATACCTCCTTCATATCATATGCAGGTCTTTCAACTTGCAGGAGCTACCTAGGCTTTGGTGATGCTACTGCTTTCCCCCCTAAATAGCAATTATATACGTGCAAAAGAATGTATTAAGTTTTTTATGTCATTCAATGATGATTGTTTTCCAAATCATATTCACTGCTATTGTGCTCCTATTCTTTTGGACTTTTGCAAGTTGCTAACCAATAAAGCTCCCAATAACAGTTTATACCCAATCTGTCGTAGCTCTCTAGCCTCTTTGCTGGAAACAATCGATGCTACCCATGGAAACCCTTATTTTAATGAAGTGAGGACATCGACTATTGTACAAGAATTCTCTCCTTTCTTGAATGAGCTATCAAATAGGTTGTCATCAAGTTTGTGTTGGACTAGAAAGGCCTTTTTCTACCTCTCAAAGAAGGGCAAGACTTCACGAATTTTATAATACCTCTCTATAAAGCCATGGAATCTTGCGAAGGAAGTGAATCCCACGTGCCATCATATGCTTTTCATATGGTCATCACTGAAAAAAAAAGGTGTTCGAAAATATCTCTCAGAAACTGGTCATCATTGCTAAGTTGCTAACTATTATGTCAACTTGATCTATCTCAGAAAGTGAATCCCACATGCCATCATATGCTTTTTAGGAAGTCGCTTCTTGAAATTGACAGTTGCCGTAAAGCTGTTGAAGATGTTCTTATTGCACCATGTTATCTTGTAGTCAGTTGGTACATGTTTGAATTCAATTATTATTAGATATCATTTTTTGGGAATAAAGTGTGTGCTTAGCATGAGGCAATTTATGTGACATGTCATTCATGAATAGTGGTTCACAAGAATCTGTCTTTCATTAGCTTGCAGTCCCCTTGACACTATTTGCAGCAGGTGATGGTCATTTATAGGTAATCATCTTGTAGGATTTATTGCTGTTATCATTTTGAAGACTGGAAAATTTAATTATGCTCTTTCATAAATAATATGAAAGCATGAGTATGTATAGAATAGAAATAAAGATGCATCTAGATTCCTTAAAATTTATAATGGTTTGATGGTAAATGACAAATCTAATTGTTTTCTACGAGCCTATCAATTTATATAATTGCTTGATTGATCATAAAAATCAAAATGGTTTGATACTTCCTTGTTAATCTTAATGTACTTTTTTTTTTGAATTTCTGATTGCAATATAGCTAATTAGGTGTGGGAGAGATATTTTGTAGTTATACAACAATCTTTATTTTAAATAAATTTAAATTTGTAAATAATTTTATAAATATCATATTAATTATTCAAGGGTGATATTTGTATATTCATAATAATTTGTATTTAGTTGTCTTTCAAGATAATGTTTTACCTCATTTTTATATTGAAAGCTAATTTCACACGAACCATTATCTTGATAAACACAACCAAATAGAAAATATTATGAATATATATTTGCTATCTACTTTGATTTTATCATTTCAATGTTTCAAACACTTCACACTTCATGTCTAGTGTGATTAAACACACTTATATTTATCTGATTGACTATTGTGTACTTGTATATCTAAAGGCATTCAATTGCATATTATCATCTTTGAATACAAAAAAAATATTTAGCACATTGAGAAGGCGCATATGTTGGGTTCTTGTACCTAAAATGCATCTAGACTTTTAAAACAATTCTAAAAGTCTGATTATCTTGCAAACATAACATGAACTTGTTGGTAATGGAGCTTAATTATCTTAGTGGTTTTATTCCACTCATGTGTGAATCCTTGTAAATGGATGCATAGTTGATTTAAAGCTACCACTAATTCATTAAGATCATTTTTTCATAAACAAAATCGTTTGCTAAATGACCTACCAATTCACCTCATGTACTACACAAATGTATGAAAAAAAAACCAAATTTTTACCTAATTGACCTTCCACACCTCTTCGGCGTACCCATTGCACACCAAGGTGCAATTGCTAGTTTAGAGATATATGATTATATTAGAAAACTAGGCATATGTTTTCAATAAAGCAGACCCAAGGGTCGACAGTTACAGTTAGGGTTAAGGAAGACGAAAGGATTTTACATAAGCCCATTTGGAGAAACTGAAGAGGGGAGGAGAGTACAACCAAAACTATTTACATCCTACATCATTACGATGGAACAAGCAGAGCAACAAGACTCTCAGAATGGGGGTTTTGAAACTCTTCCCACTTCTACTAACATTACTGCCATTGATAATAACACCACTACCAACTTTAATGATTATATAAATGCTGATGCACCGGACAATGGGGATACTTCTGTGGCAGATCAAAGTGCTGTTCAAACCCAACAAGATGCACAACCAGTGGAGACAACAAGTATTGTTTTCCTTAACTTTATTGCTTCGTGTTGGGGATTTTAAAACAGTATTGCCTGCAGAGCATTTTTGTTTTTTAACTTTTTTCATTTCGAAAATATGAAACATATCCTCATTGGCTTTAGTTCTGCCTTGTTGTTTCTTTTTCATTTTGGAACGTAAAAGATTTGAGTTGCTGCATTTAGTAGCAAGGATATGACCATGCTAGATTTCTTGAAGAATGTTTCTCGAATAACTGTATCGAAAAAAGATTTTGAAAAATTGACGTGTTTGGTTGCGCTTTGTGATCGATCATTGGATGAAGAATGCATTTGTACTGCGAGTTGGAGCTCCTTTTATTGATATCAGCCCAATTCAAATGAGCTCCATTTATTGGGAACGACTGTAGGTGTAAATCCATATCAATTTTAGATATAAAATTTTCACAGTCCATGAAATGATGTAACAAGCTTTTGGTAGAAGCTATGCAGAAAATGTTTGCATCTACACAGTTCTTCCAATAGCTTGTTAAATCAAGCCCATATGAAGTTTATCTGTTATTGTTCTTGTTTCTAGTTTTCTTTTTAAGAGGTTGAGATCCTGGGTGGATTATTTTGCATAAAGTACAATCCTCACCATAACTTGCAATTACATGTTCCTTATTCTTTTTATCGATTACATGTCCCTTCATACTTTACATTGATGAAACCTGAGGCTGTTATTGGTGCTGTTGCTATGCTTGGTCCCACTTGGACTGCAAGCAATGGATTCCATAACATGACGATGAACATGAGGAAAAATTGAAATATAAATGTTTTATTCAAATCCTATTGTATTCCAAGGGGTTGTGGGGTGATGGTAATGGCATCATAGGATTGCCACGCACATTCAACCACACTTCATTGCAACCACTAATCAGCAGACATGTGACAAGGTTCTGGTGTCCGTGTAATAAATGTAGTGAAGGTTCACTACACATGAATTTTAATAATACCTCCATTTTATTAAAATTCTGGTGGATCATCTGTAATATTTTGATTGTGAAGATGTGCATAGGGAGAAGCGAGGATGAGCAGGAGTGAAGATTGGCGAAGCAATATAGGAAGGTCAAAGGCAATGGAAACAATTCTTATGAACCGCTCAGGAAGAAAGGATTTATTTTGACAGAGGAGGGCATTTCCTTGAATGGCCTTTGCAAGGGCTTTCTCATCTCTATCTCTACTCCTGGCATGTCAATTGAAATCCCACCTGACGAACATATCATACAACTGGAAAAGGAAACTTACAGGGAATGCAAAAATAAGTCAAATCCTTACCATTAGTGCGATGCATATTGTAGGGAGAAGATCACACAAACGAATCCCAACTGCTTGATGTTGATGGCTGGAAACTTGACTAAGGACAAGGATTGGGCTTTGACAGCAGATTTGAGAGAAGATGCAAACCCTAACTCTTTAGGTTTTCCCTGCTCTAGCTTTGGGCGACAACATGGTGGAGTTGGCAGAAGGCCCTATTGGTTTTCATATCCTGGATACTGCTCATGAAATTTCAGCTGACATGGGCAGTTGCTCTCTAGTTGTCAAGTACTTTGGAAAGTGTCTACCACTTGATAATTTTGTGGCTTGGACAAAACAAACCTGGACAAGTTTAGAGGCTCCCTTGGTTGAGATCCGGCTCCCTTGGTTGAGATCCTGGATCATGGTTTTTTTCTTCTCCACTTTAACGCCATTGACGACTGCAACTTTGTGCTTCTGAATGACCGACCCTTGGTTTTATATAAAGACTGGATTGTTCTTAGCCCTGTGCCCCCCCTTCTTTGATCCTATGGCTGCCACCCTTACATTTGTGCCGATTTGGATTTGCTTGTACAAACTACCACTAATAATGAGAGATCCTAATCCTGATTCCATTCTTTCATAATGGCTAATTAGTATCCTTAAGTTCCTACTCTATCCTCCTATAGCTTTGGTTTTCTCCACCAGTTTCTTGATTCTTAGCCAGCCTCATGTAGTTTATTGATTTTGCTTTGTCAGTGTAGATACCTTACTAGTTTTGCTAAAGGTCTAGTTTGTTTGCTCTCAGCTCTTGGGTTTGAAGCTCCTTTGTTTGATTCATTTTTGAATTTTTCAAAAAAGGAAGCGGGCCATCATCCCACACTTTACCAATCAAACAAAAAGAAAACCCGCGGATCACACAGCATGTTGAGCAGGAATAATTTTTAATTTGTAGCAGCCTCTTCAATAAATGTATTACTTTATCATCCAAATTAGAAGTGTGGGGTAATTAAATTTATGCAAGGCTTACAAATCCAAACAAAAGTCTCATATGATTCCTCAAGTCAAGGAATATCATAAAAGCAATTATGACATAGATCATGCTTCCTTAATGCATGCAAAAGTGGGCATGTGTGAAAATGGTTGATAACATGCTCTTGAAATCTCACCCATTGGTTCTTTTGCTAATTCAATGGCTGTGGATCACCCTTCCTTTTCAGGCTGAACTGCAAGTAAGAAGACACTGCTCGTTTTTTTGATGGGGCTCTATGAAGAAGGCTGGCTACATTCTTGGCATTTCTGGTTCTCTTGCTGTTGCTAAATGAATTTCTTGGGCATCCAATATTGGTGTTGGAGTCCCTGTACCTCCTTTTCGTCTCCAGCTGTACAAGGTCAATTTCCCATCTGTGAGTTTCTTATTGTGATTGAGTGTAATCTCTGGGCATCTGATGTTTACATTGGGGTTCCCAGATCTGTTTCTCAAACTTTGCAATGTGAGATGAGTTTATGGCTCTGCATTATCTAGGGTTGTGTTCTTGTGTGTTACAAATTTCTTTCCACGGTTTTCAGTTCTTGAATCTGACACATTGCCTCCATTACCCTTTATGCTTTTATCTAAATCCTTACATTCCTCTATCCCGTTTCCTTGTGAATGTTAGTGTAGGCTGGCTTTATAATAGATTGGATAGGAGCCAGTATTCTCTGAAGGTTGCTTGGGTGTTGAAGCTGTCCTGAGCTTTTCATTGTGTGGTGTTAGTTGTTTTCAGACCTCAAAAACATAGGGTACTTTCAAGCATGAGGCAGTTTAATGACGTACATTTAATGATTCAAAGGGTTAGTGCATCAAGGCTACAGCATCACCAATCTTGCCTTGGGCTTGGATTCATGATTCCTTGCCTGGAACACTGACCCTCATAGCATGTACAGAAACATGAATCAAACATGTTGATTTTTCAAGAACCCCTTAAATCAAAATGGTGTGGAAAAGCAGAGACATAAATTTACAAGGAACGCATTGATTTTCAAAGAATCCATCAAAACAAATGACATGGAAATTTCCATACAGAAAATTATATAATAGGTAAAAATGCACACAATATCTACATTTTGTGCTTAGAAAGATGGCCCAGAAACATCAGGAAATATCTGCAAACAGTCTTGCTGTTTCCTTGTTATTTGTGAGAATGCTCAGTGTTCTGGAAACATTTCTAGGGTGTTTCCCTTCTGTTTCAGAGATGGCAAAAGGGCAAAACAGACATCCCAATGACATTTCCTGCAACGTAGAATATATCTTCTGTGCAAATCTGAATCTACAACAGTCAAGTTCAATCATATAAGTTTCAAAGGAGTTAAAACTTTGATATCCTTTTGCACTTTACTAGCAACTTATTTAAAAGATTGTCGTGCTTTTACTTTTAATATTGAAAATAATTGTCTGTCATTTATCAGTTGACTATCCTTGATAGCAATGGATCTGTAATGGTTTAGATATGCATAATGTTGGGGGTTAGCATAGAAACCATCTCATGAGCTTGATATTATTGTGATGTTTATTCATTTCTTTTAGTTGATGTATTTAGTTATTATTAAAAAATTTTCATAACATTTTTCAGTTGTTGGTATTCATATTTGTCCCATGACCTAGTTATCTTAATAAATAGAAGCTAGAGGGTGATGCTCTAGTTGTAGCATGTGTAATTTTTTTGTTTGTTTGTTTGCAGTACCCCCTACAGAAGAAGATAGATTATGGGGTATAGTAACAAAAATTTCATCAGACTTTACTTCATGGAGTTCTCTAATTCAAGAGACAGAAAAGACGGTAAGTGGACAGTGGAATGTTCTTTTGTTTTTGTATGCATGCAAAGTTATAATGTTTTCTTCTGTCTCTGTTTTACGAGTCACCATTTTCTTGCTATTGCCTTTTCCTTGGCATTTTTGGATTTTAAGATCATTAAGAATCCGATTGTGGTTGGAAATTTTGATTCCTAACCCTAAGCTGAAAATTGGTAAATAATTTTGGAATTGAATTTCGACTTGCAACAGCAATTAACCACAACAAATCCTGTAATATACCAGTCCCTGATTTGGGGCGGATCTTATCTGTAACCATAACACTAAGAACAACCAAATATTAAGCATTAAATATTTATCAGAATTCAGTACTAATCTGACCTGATTGAATGCAATATCCAGAAAGTATTTATAGAAATAAACTTGCAGTGATTGACTAATCTCATATATATCAGTGATTAGCATACATTATGTTCTAAAATTCACTAATGATAACTTGGAAATTTGGAATACATAAGTCACGCATGTCAGCTATAATAACAACTTGGATCTGTATGTTATTTCAGATCATAGTGTCAAAAATTAATCAGCTATGTAGATAAATTGCTATGGAGATAAAATACACTCATAAATGCTGAAAGGAGGCATTAGCAGAATTTAGATCTGGTTGCCTATGTAAATTGCCATAATCCATAATCCATAAACCAGCAGAATGTATAAATTGCAACGAATATGAAATGCAAATAGGTGGTTGAATATTATAGCAAAGTGCTGACCATACAAAAATGTCTCCAGCAGGAGTGGCACAGCAGTATGTCTATAATAAATTTGCCTCATCTGTTAGTTTTTCCTAGATCAGATTAGATAATAAATTGCTCAATAGAAATGCAACACATAAGACAATGAACACAACAAGATACCCTGGGAAAACCCTCCTCTTGAGGGAGAAAAACCCAGCAAATGATTCTCTTATATATATGATAACACAGTGACAGAAATCTGCTTACAACACAGCCCAACAATAGCTAATAGAGAGTCACTATGATTTCGCACTTTTCTTTAATACAAATGAATCTGTTCTTCCTTTAGATCGGACTGCTGTAGCAAATGCGATTTCTGTTCTTCAATGATATATGCGAATTTCTGCTCTTAATGGAATAGCGAACTTGCTTGTTGAATTCGAATTACTTTTTACAAGGATAATGACCTTGTACTTATACATCATAGGCGCCTCTACATTTAGGTCGGCCTTTATAAAATAAAACAGAAATAGCTTTAGGTCGGCTCAAGATTAATACAAGGAAAATGTGAAACATAAGGTCGGCTCAAGGTTACATATATAATTTGTCTTCTTCATGGGAAGTGCAGACCGAAGCTGCACAATAACATCAACACTCCCTCTCAGCTAGGGATGAACTTCCATCTGCACAAGACACATCATATTAGAATGAAAAACAAAATAGAATATCACCTCAATGTGATATTAACCATTATGGCTACTTCCATAGATGGTATAAATAAAATCATCACGGATTCCCTCACGTGATGCTGTCATGGAGTCACACACATGACATCCACCATAGCTTCTCCCAGAGGGTGGAAACAAGGGCTTTCACCTCAAATCTCTCTCAATAGAGAATTGCATTATCAAGGGCTTACACCTCAACTCTCTCTCAGCAGAGAATTGCATTATCAAGGGCTTGCACCTCAACTCTCTCTCAACAGAGAATTGCATTATCAATCAAGGATCACTGATTATTGAGACTCTTTCTCAGTCAAGGCTGCATTCTCCACCATACCAAGTTTCTCTCGGAAGTACACAAACTTAATCCTGGCGAGAGGCTTGGTGAGAATGTCTGCTGTTTGCTCTTCAGTGCTGATATACCTCAACTATATAGCTTTCCGTTTGCACCATATCTCTAATATAGTGGTACTTGATCTCAACATGTTTTGTTCTGTCATGAAACACAGGATTGATAGAAAGCTTCACACAGCTTTGATTATCACAGTGTATAATAGTAGGCTCCATTGATTGTCCAAACAATCCTGCAAGGAGCTTACGAAGCCACACTGCCTCACGAGCTGCCACACAAGCTGCTATATACTCTGCTTCAGTTGTACTCAAGGCCACTGAAGACTGTTTCCTGCTACACCAGGAGATCATAGCAGTCCCCAAACTGAAGCAACAACCAGAGGTACTCTTCCGATCTGAGACACATCCTGCCCAATCAGAATCAGTAAAACCATGCAGCTCCAAATCCACGTTTGAAGAATATCTCAACCCATATCCAATTGTGCCACATAAATATCTCAGGATATGTTTAGCTGCTACAAGATGTATTTGCTTTGGTTCACACATAAACTGGCTAAGTGCACTCACTGTATAGCAAATATCAGGTCTAGTGTTAACTAGATACATCAATGAACCAATCAACTGTCTATACATCGTTGAATCCACTGGTTCTGAACTAGCTGCAGCTTCTTTCAACTTATCTAAATTAGTTTCCATGGGTGTAGACATAGGTTTGCAGTCAATCATACCAAACCTTTTGAGAATGTCAACAGTGTACTTGCCTTGACTTAGAATCATCTCATCTGGCTTTTGCCAAACTTCTAAGCCAAGAAAGTAATGCATAAGACCTAGATTCTTCATCTCAAACTTTGAAGCTAATTCCTTCTTGCATTTTAGAATTAGTTGTTCTTCACTAGTAATGATCAAGTCATCAACATATAAAACCAAAATTAATGCTTCACCATTTACTACTTTGAAGTAGAGGTTAGAATCTGCATCATTCTTTGAGAAACCCAGACTTGAAAGATATTGATCAATTCTTTCATACCAAGCACGAGGAGCTTGTTTAAGACCATACAAGGCCTTCTTCAGCTTGCAGACATGAGACTCTTTCCCATGCACCTCAAATCCTTCTGGTTGCTCAATGTAAACCTCTTCTTCTATTATGCCATTCAGAAAAGCTGTCTTTACATCCATTTGGTGAATCTTCCATCCTCTAGATGCAGCAATAGCAATGATGGTTCTAACAGACGTGTAACGAGCCACAGGAGCAAAAGTTTCTTCATAGTCAACTCCCTCTTTTTGTGAGAACCCTCTAGCCACAAATCTAGCCTTGTGTTTCTCAATGCTCCCATCAGCTGCATGCTTGATCTTGAAGAGCCACTTAGAAGACACCACAGATTTGTCTTTGGGTCTAGGAATTATATCCCAAACATCGTTCTTAAGTATAGACTGATACTCCTCAATCATGGCATCCTTCCATACTTGTTGACTAGAAGCTTCTTCAACATTTGAAGGCTCTGACTCAATAATCTGACTCATCAAGGCAACATAACTAGAGAACTTGTGAGGTCTCTTGCTTTCTCTGAAAGGTCCTCTTGGAGCTGCAAACCTTTCTGCTTCTTGCATTGTCCTGCGAGCCCAAAGAGGTCTTTTCTTTCCAATTACAATGTCTAGAGGCCCATCAGTAGGATCCAAAGGCTCAGCTGGATTAATATCTTCTTTAGGTTCTGTATCCTCCTTCAGATTCTTTGGAATATGTTCAACTTCCATATCTTGAGGAGGTTCTTCTTCATCAATCTCCATAGGAGTGCCTTTGGACCTTCTGTAGGCAACATCTTCCTCAAATGTGACATCTCTACTAATCTCAATAGACTTCTGTCCAGGAATGTATATCCTGTAAGCTTTTGATGTCTCACTGTAGCCTACAAGAATTCCTTTCTTCCCAGAAGGTTCTAGCTTTGTTCTCTTTTCCTTTGGAATATGAATATAGACTGGACAGCCAAAGATCCTCAAATGACTAACTTCAGGCTTCACGCCTGAGAAAGCTTCTTCAAGAGTTTTATTCTCTAAGATCCTGTGGGGACTCCTATTTTGAACATAGACAACTGTTCTTGATGCTTCAGCCCAAAGAGAGATTTGTAAGTCTTGATCATGGATCATAGCTTTCACTGCTTCCACAATAGACCTATTCTTCCTTTCAGCAATACCATTTTGTTGTGGATTATAGGGAACACTGAACTCCCTCTTAATCCCTGCTTCAATACAAAAGTCTCGAAATGTGCCAGAGGTGTATTCTCCACCATTATCAGATCTCAATACTTTGATCCTCTTCCCAGACAGATTTTCAATCTGTGCTTTGAATTCTCTGAATCTTTCTAATACTTCTTCTGATTCTTTAGATCTCAAGAAATAAATCCAAGTCTTTCTAGAGTAATCATCAATGAAAATAATATAATACAAGAAACCACTAGATGATGCAATAGACATTGGACCACACAAATCAGAATGAATGAGATCAAGAATACATTTAGATCTACTTTCACTGGAATGAAACGTACCTTTTGTGTTCTTGCCTAGGGCACATCCCTTGCATGTACCTTCATGTTCTTGATCGAATTTCGGAAGACCGGTGACCATCTTCTCCATGATAGGTAGAGCACGAAAGTGAATGTGAGCCAATCTTCGATGCCAAAGATCACACATGCTGGTACTGTTATGCACAAGTGCTTGAAGAGGACGAGTGCACAGCGTGTAGAGACATTCATGTCTAACTCCAATCACTTGAGCAGTTTTGAAGCTGGAGTTCTTTGCCCATATAAGAACTTTCCCTTTAGAGAAGGCAACTTGATAACCCTTGTCTTCTAATGCTGAAATTGAAACAAGGTTCCTCTTTATCCCTGGTACGAACAGTACATCATTCAACTCCAAAGAAATTCCAGAATCCAAGTGAAGAGTGGAATTTCCAATCCCTTTTACAGAATATCTAGCATCATCTCCAATAACAACTTGATCACTGGAGTTGCTTTGCATTAAGTTTGAAAGGTGACCTCTGAACCCGGTGATGTGCCTAGAAGCACCACTATCAATCAACCAAGTGTTAAGAGTCAGTAGAAACATTGCTAGACAAGGCTGAATAAAATAGATAATCACTGGAGTCCTTTGTGGAGTGACTTATTCAACATCTGCAGTGGTAGCTTGAAGCTTGGGTCGTTGAGGGCAAAACCTCGCAAAGTGACCATACTTATCACAACGAAAACATTGAATCTTGGACATGTCTCGTTTCCTTTTGAAGGTGGGAGCATCATCATTTCCATCTTCTCGATTCCTCTTGAAGAATCCTTTCTTAAAGCCTTTTCCTTTGTTTGATGAATGAGAGGCAAGAACTTGTAATTCTTCATTCTTTGAGCTTTGACCAATTCTTCTTGCAGTTAGTCTTGACTCCTCTTGAATGCAGTCAATTCTCAATCGATCAAACTTAGGAAGTTCAGATCTTGCACTGATTCCTTGAATGAACGCCTCCCATGAAAGCGGAAGACCATTGAGAGCAAGCATAGTCAGTTCTTTATCATCAATCATGTGACCAATGGTGGAGAGCTGATCTTTTATCTCTGAAATCTTCATGAAGTATGTAATAACAGATTCTCCTTTCGCCATTTTCACATGATGAAGTTGTTGCTTCAGTGCAAGGGCTCGACTGGTGTTGTTGATTTCGTACATCTCTTCCAAAGTTGTAAACATCTCTCTTGCTGTATCCAACTTGAAGACAATTGGTACAATATGATCCTTGACGGAATCAACCAATACTTTCTTTGCCCTAGTGTCTTTCTTTCTCCATTGCAGCTTCTCTTCTTCCCCCTCAGGTTCGGGAACTTTTGTTTTCACAAACTCAGCCAAATCATTCTCTTCCAAAGTTAGCATGAACCTGAACCTCCATGATGTGTAGTTCGAGATCCCTTCGAGTCTATCCTCAATTTTTAGACCGTTCACCATCTTGAGAAATTTAGAAGATAGACTGAAAAGAAAAGATAATGAGAGTTGCAAACTAACAGATCTGAATCTGATCACGATCTTTTTCACACCCGCTTTGATACCATGTTAGTTTTTCCTAGATCAGATTAGATAATAAATTGCTCAATAGAAATGCAACACATAAGACAATGAACACAACAAGATACCCTGGGAAAACCCTCCTCTTGAGGGAGAAAAACCCAGCAAATGATTCTCTTATATATATGATAACACAGTGACAAAAATCTGCTTACAACACAGCCCAACAATGGCTAATAGAGAGTCACTATGATTTCGCACTTTTCCTTAATACAAATGAATCTGTTCTTCCTTTAGATCGGACTGCTGTAGCAAATGCGATTTCTGTTCTTCAATGATATATGCGAATTTCTGCTCTTAATGGAATAGCGAACTTGCTTGTTGAATTCGAATTACTTTTTACAAGTATAATGACCTTGTACTTATACATCATAGGCGCCTCTACATTTAGGTCGGCCTTTATAAAATAAAACAGAAATAGCTTTAGGTCGGCTCAAGATTAATACAAGGAAAATGTGAAACATAAGGTCGGCTCAAGGTTACATATATAATTTGTCTTCTTCATGGGAAGTGCAGACCGAAGCTGCACAATAACATCAACATCATCATGGCTGTTTCTGAAAGTATGTCAATATCTCAGATTGGCACAGCAGAATATGACCTTACATTTTGCATCCAACAAATATAATCGTCTCTAAAAGAATTGAGGTTTTTCACCCCCAATTTGAAAAGTTTCCAAGAGGGGTTTCGTCATCCAGAACTTGCCAATCAACGGGTTTCGTCCTTGAGAGATCAAATCTGAAAATTCAGTTTCACAATAATGACATAATGGATGCCAATAGAGGGTGCTAGCTTTTTCCTTTATAGGCATTATAAATTTGGGCCCTTAATTTATTTTTTCCTTAATTATTAAATTGAAGACACTGAAAAACAAAGAAATAAATAAAGATTAAATAAATGTAAATAACCTTTTTACCTTGCTTTTCAAATGCTCCTTCAGATTAGGGGAAGAGGAATAGCCCTATGAGTTGAGAGATCTCAAAGAGGTCTCTCAACCCTCTTGATTTTCTCTAGATTGTGTTATATGTTCGGAGGAATGTAGTTTGTTTGTCAAAGTGGTAGGATGACTTTAGGATAGAGTGTGGTGATCAAATGGACAATATGAGAATAGGATACGAAAGGATTATGAAATAAGAGGGGCATGCCCTTCTCCAATAGATTTTTTTTGGATGAAGGATGGATGGTTGAGACTAGATTTGAAGATCAATGTGTTGATGTCATTAGCAGCTTCGGGCTGCTTCTTCTAGCTTACACGATTTTAGATAAACTAAATTAAATGATAGCCTAATGGCTATTCAATTTAGACTTGATTTATTTAATAATTGAGGGCCGACCCTCATTGAGATTATTAAATATTTGGGCCGACCTACCTTGCATTTATTGGAATTATTAATATTCTCAAGTGGGCCGACCTGGTTGTGTTGTGACCTCATTTTGTATATATACAAGGTCGAATTTGTCATTTGATCATCATCAAGTTCATTTCATAATATTCACATTCCTAGAAGGAGGTCGCACTTGTGCAGCAGATCATTATTGTTGAGCAGCAGATCATTATTGTGTAGGAGCAGATATTATTGTGTAGCAGCAGATCATACTGCAGCAGCAGACCGAATTCAAGGAGAAACATATTTGTTTGTACCATTGCATCTAGGAGAGGTGCTATTATTTGTTGTATCAAATTCAGCAATTGCTGGGCTTGTGTTGTAAGCAGATTTCTGCTCTTATTCCTATATTATATAAGAGAATCATTGCTGGGTTTTTCTCCCTTAGGAGGAGGGTTTTCCCAGGGTATCTTGTTGTGTTTATCGTCTTATGTGTTGCAATCTTATGAGTGCTTTCAGTTGTGTTATCTGATCTATAAAACACTAACATGGTATCAGAGCCAGGTTTGAAAAAGATCGTGATCAGATTTGTTTTGCAGCACTCACTTTAATCTTTTTCAGTCTATCTCTATTTTTGAATTTCAAGATGGTGAATGGTCTGAAAATTGAGGATAGACTTGAAGGAGCTTCTAACTGCACTTCATGGAGGTTCAGGATCTTGCTCACCTTGGAAGAGATTGATTTGGCTGAGTTTGTGAAAACAAAAGTTCCCGAACCTGAGGAGGAAGAAGAGAAGTTGCAGTGGAGGAAGAAAGATACTAGGGCAAAGAAAGTGTTGGTTGATTCCATCAAAGATCATGTTTTTTCGATTGTTTTCAAGTTGGATACCGCAAGGGAGATGTTCACTACTTTGGAAGAGTTGTATGAAATTAACAACACTAGTCGAACACTTGCACTGAAGCAACAACTACTTCACGTTAAGATGGCAGAAGGAGAGTTTGTCATCACCTACTTCATGAAGATTTCTGAATTGAGAGATCAACTCTCTACCATTGGTCATATTGTTGATGACAAGGATTTGACCATGTTGGCTCTTAATGGTCTTCCTTCATTTTGGGAGTCTTACATTCAAGGAATTAGTGCGATATCGAAACTTCCCAAGTTTGATCGATTAAGGGCAAACTGCATTCAAGAGGAGTCGAGGTTGGCGGCTAGAGGCGTTGGTCAAAGTTCAAAGAATGAAGATTTACATGTTCTCACCTCTCATTCATCGAAGAAAGGAAAAGTTTGGAAGAAAGGATATTTCAAGAGGAATCGAGATAATGGGTCAGATGGTGCTCCTGCATTCAAGAAGAAGTGTGACCTCTCTCGTGTTCAATGCTTTAGATGTGACAAATTTGGTCACTATACGAAGGATTGTCCTACCAGGCCTAATCAGCATGCTTCATTTGCGGATGTGATTGAGATCTCTCCCCAAAATGATTCTAGTGAATTTCTACTCTAGTCATGGGCCTATGTTCAAGCTGTGAAGGTTGTGTACTGATTTGAGTGCAAGAGCAACGTATCGTACTGTGTCCACCCTTCAAAATATTTAAGAGATAAGTATTTTTTGTTTTGTTTGCAATTACCCTTCTAGGTTAAAATTCAGTTTGCTGAGTTGTGCAAATCTGACTTTGATTATTTGAATCATGTGTGTTTAGTCAAAATCGTGGTTTTCTAGTAAATAGTGATCACTGTGATAAGATTCCTTAGATTTATTCATTGAAAGTTGTATCATGCTAATTTGTGAAGATTGTCTTTTGTTATGCTGAGATTAGCTCTTCCAAGAAATTGGGAGAAAGACATGTCATGATTGATGAATTAATTATCTATTACTCAGGAGATTTTTGAATTCTATGAGATAAGTATTGCATGGTTGAATAATGTTCATGAATTGTTTTGTAGTTACTAATTCATGCTATTGAGATAGTCAATCATGTATGTTCCTAACAATGGTACTTCTAATTGAGATAGTTGAGTTCCATGATCTATTAGTAATCTCCTCTTAATGCTTTCAGGATCAATCAAGAAGCATAAGAGATTGCTTCCAAGAAGAGCTTGATGCATCCTATAGGTTGAAGAATGGAGACTCTACTTGTAGTTATGAGACTAAGTGATTAGCTGAAGACATCTTTTTCGAAGAGGAAGAATTAACCTTAAGAGGGAGTTCTATGACTCACTGAGAATAAGTAAGGGTTGCAGTGTTGCAAGGTCGGATGCTAAAATGTTGAAGTACCTCTTCAACAGTTGGGTTATGAATTGCTCAAGTTAGGTCAACCTGGATTGGTAGCTCCACAAACCTATTCAGATTAGAGTGATCTAGGATGCGGTCAAAGAGGACAACCCTGAATCTCTACAGAGGTGTGCGTTGGAAACCATTTCTCAAAGACAAGCGTTGCAGACAATCTTGGACAATGAGGTCAAGTGGTTGATGCAAGTGATTGAAGATTTAGAGGGAGCCTACTGAACCTAAAGATGATGGTTGTGTTGCTCTGGATGCTGTTTCAGTTGAGGTCTGCGATGATATCCTAGTATAGAAGGAAGCAGTCTTCTGTGGCACTGAGTACAACAGAGGCCGAGTACATTATAGCTTGTGTGGCAGCTCGAGAAGCAGTGTGGCTTCGAAATCTCCTTGCAGGATTGGTTGAACAATCATTGAAGCCAACTGTCATCCTTGTGCAAATTAGAGCTGTGTGAAGACTTCTGTCTTTCCAAGTGTTTCATGACAAAACTAAGCATACCACTAAATCAGAGATATGGTATTAAGAAAAGATATTTAGTTGAGGTTTATCAACACTGATGAGCAGATGGCAGTCATTCTCATCAAGCATCTCTTCAGGATAATGTTTGTGTACCTTCGAGACAAGCTTGATATGGTGGAGAATGAAGTCCTAGCTGAGAGGGAGTCTCAGTATCAGTGATCTTCAGATTTGTTAATGCATTTCTCTATTGAGAGAGATTTGAGGTGCAAGCCCTCGATAATGCATTTCTCTATTGAGAGAGATTTGAGGTGAAAGCCCTTGTTCCACCCTCTGGGAGAGCCATGGTGGATGTCACGTGTGTGACTCCATGACAACATCACATGAAGGAGTCCATGATGATTTACTTGTACTTGTGTTTCACCCCCTGGGGAGCCATGGTGAAAGTCACGCTGAGGTGACAACATCACATTGAGTGATGAGCACTTGTACATACCATCTATGGAGGTAGCCATGATGGTTGATATCACGATGAGGTGATATCTTATTTGTTATCACGATGAGGTGATATGCTTTGTGTAGCTAGAAGTATCCCCTAGCTGAGAGGGAGTGTTGATGTCATTAGCAGCTTCGGGCTGCTTCTTCTAGCTTACACGATTTTAGATAAACTAAATTAAATGATAGCCTAATGGCTATTCAATTTAGACTTGATTTATTTAATAATTGAGGGCCGACCCTCATTGAGATTATTAAATATTTGGGCTGACCTACCTTGCATTTATTGGAATTATTAATATTCTCAAGTGGGCCGACCTGGTTGTGTTGTGACCTCATTTTGTATATATACAAGGTCGAATTTGTCATTTGATCATCATCAAGTTCATTTCATAATATTCGCATTCCTAGAAGGAGGTTGCACTTGTGCAGCAGATCATTATTGTTGAGCAGCAGATCATTATTGTGTAGGAGTAGATCATTATTGTGTAGCCGCAGATCATACTGCAGCAGCAGACCGAATTCAAGGAGAAACATATTCGTTTGTACCATTGCATCTAGGAGAGGTGCTATTATTTGTTGTATCAAATTCAGCCATTGCTGGGCCTGTGTTGTAAGCAGATTTCTGCTCTTATTCCTATATTATATAAGAGAATCATTGCTGGGTTTTTCTCCCTTAGGAGGAGGGTTTTCCCAGGGTATCTTGCTGTGTTTATTGTCTTATGTGTTGCAATCTTATGAGTTCTTTCAGTTGTGTTATCTGATCTATAAAACACTAACACAATGGTGGAGCATTTATGAGAGGTTAGGGCTAATGGGAAGATGCCTAATGGCATCACTAGATTGATGGATTTGGGAGAGGAGAGGGTGGAGGAATTATCAAGGCCTAGGATTTGTTTGACCAAATTTGATGGAGTATGAGTAATCTCACACGTGTGAGAGAATGCATGGTGAAGAGTGGATAAGGACAAGTGCCCTCTAACACATGTGAGGACATATTAGGAAGAAAATTATGTAACATGCGTGTCCCCACACGTGTGAGAGATCAAATGGGGATAAGGGACGGAGACATGTGACTTTAAAGGGTTGAGATTGTCTAGGGATAATGGATGGTCAAGATTTCGTTGTAGCTGTTTAGGATAATTAGGATTAGGATATGATTAATTAAATTAATCATTTGTAGGTATGTGCATTGGATTAACTTAGTTAACTAATTCCAATTGGAATTAATTAACTAAAGGATTAAGATGGTAAAGGGGATAATAAATATTGTATTTATTTAATCTTGTGGGACAAGAGAACAAAGTTAGGACTTAATTAAATAAATATAAATGTATTTATTTAAGGTGACAAATAGAGATGAATTGATTAAATAAATAAATAATATTTATTTAATTTTTAGTCAAAATGGGATAAAGTCTAATGTGGTTGGGTATGACAAATTTGGGTGTCTACATTTTGCCCTTCTTTGATATTGCATCGTGACTAGAAGAAGTGTTGTATCAAAGAATATTAAAACATATTGGCTAGAAATGTATGAGGACTAGTGGCAAGATGCCCTAGTCATTGGAAGGATGAGGAGGGATAATGAGGAGGAAGCTTGGTATGCTCCCTTGAGACGACAAAGGGGTTCGAAGAACATGGGTGTGCTCTCGAAATGGATGGGAGACTAATGGCAAATGGGTAGAGGGCTTGAAAAGCTAGGGAGGTTAATGGATAGGATAGGATAAGAAGATGGAAAGATTAAGGGGATGGAGAGATGAAGGGATGGATGAGTCATGTTGTAGCGGTGTAAGCAACCTTGATTTGATATTGTACTTGATGTTATGCGCCAAGCTCTAAGGAACTAGGGTGATGATGTACCAAGTATGTGATCAAAAGGTTGAATGCAAACATGTGCCTTATGAAACAATGATATGGAAGATCATGATGCTCATGCATCGATATGATGCAAAGATTGTGATAGATGCAAGCAATGAAAATACACACAAGCAACAAGTAAGCACACACAACGAGCTAGAAACAAAGTAGGATTGTGCCCCTAGTCAAGCTGAAAATCAATTGATTGATTGATGTATTGATGATGATGAGGATACGATGTTAATGATAAGAATAATGGTTATCCCAAGGATTGTGTTGTTAACGATAAGAATATGAGGATTGGGAACGATATATCCCTATGATGATAATTGGATTAAAGTGGGTCAATGGATTATCAATTGATTTGGGATCAAAGCCAATGGATGCTTTTGGATGATGTGCTAAAGTGTATGGGTTATGATTGATTGCATTTGGATGGATTGTTTTGGAATGTTTAGATTGAAGGGATAGAGGGAGGATAAGTGGATTGGATGGGATGGGATTGCATGGAGAATTGGGAAGGGAGGAATATAGTGGATATGATGGTTAGGATAGTGGAATGGATGTGAACCAATGACAAAGGAGAACGAAGGATTGGGAGAAGGATGGGAGGATGGAGGGGTTCCTTACATAGGACATGGGGGGATTGAGTGGATGAATTATGAGGGTGAGGATAGGAGATAAATGGTGATAGGATATATGAGGATATTTGGGATGGAGGATAAGTGGATGGAATTCCAAGGACTATTGGAGGGAGGATAGAAGGATGGAGGATTATTGGATAGAGGACTAGAATGAAGTGATAGGAGGATGTAGCTCCAAGGATTGTGCTGTCAAGGAATAAGATGCCCACACTAGTTGTAGTGTATTTGAGGATTGAAGGTGGTAAAGGATGAATAGGATGGTGTGCAAGGGGGGTGGGTTGTATAGGAAGTAAGTTTTATATTGTTGAAAGCATGCATGGATATTTTGCCCTTGGTCCTTATTGAGATCAAAGGAAAGAAAGGGAGATAAATTAGATGGGACGAAGGTAGATAAGATGAAGGAGATAGGATGGTGGATATAGGAGGATGTGGTAGGTAGGAGAGTGGTTGAAGCTTGCCCCCAAGGGTAGAGTGCAAGAGGAGGGGAGCTTACAAATGATATTTGTTTTCCAAGTTTTTAGCATAGTATTGGCCCAAGGTGTCACGAGAAGTTGTTTTCACCATTGGATGGGTTATTTTTCTTTACTTTTTTGATTTTATATTTTTTTTGTATTTTTTTCTTTATTTTGTTTGAAATTTTGAATAATATGGATGGAGAAGGATGATGATAAGGATGTGGATAAGTGAGTGTGAAAGATAGTGGATGAGTGATATAGAGATGGAGGAAGGACACACGCATCTATTTCCATGGATGGTATCCCTTGAAGAAGTGCTATGATGAGCCATGATGATGAGGGTATGTCCATAGATGTTGATAGTGTTGATGCGGGTTTTGTGACCTCAACCAACATTAGTATAAAATACCCAATGAAATATCCTACTCTCTCTTGAACAAAGTTTCCAATGTCCTAAGCTAAGTGATCACAAAGTAGAATTCAAGGTTCCTTGTGCATATAGGATAGTCTCAGTTGGTTTTGCTATGTTTTGCTGGTATTGCAAGGGGGACTTACACTCAATTTGTTGGTTCAATCCTTCTTCCTTTAAGACTTTAGCAACAACTTTTCAACACTTTGAAATACAGATACGATTGTCTATGAGTGCTGAGATCTTACTACTGTCAACTTTGAAAATAAAATAGAAAAGGATAAGGGCTTTAGACGCTAGGCTAATTCTAAACTATTCCTATGAACTCAAGAGACAAGTGTTGGATGGCGAAATTAAAACCTATCTTTGTTTTGCCAAGTACAACAACTAGACAAATATGGTGCAATCTTCAATGGGATTCACAAATGATATACAAAGAAAGAAATAGCAAGTCAAGAGTCAGGGCTCAAGAAGCAAAGGGTTAATTCAACTCCATCATCTTCAAGCATGCCATCCATTAGGGTAATAGAATAAGCATCTATTGCTAAATGTGAATCGGATCATGAACAAGGAGTTGAACTTCAAAGTGTAGAGCAGCTGGAACCTCTTCAAGAACAAATCTTCACAAATTATATGAAGGGAGAGGACACACTTATGATTAGAGACATAGGAGATATTGAGATCTTAGAAACTAATGAAGAATTGGATGAAGAGATGATTTCTACCTTAAAGGGGATAGATGATGATATTCAGCTAGAGGATGAGATGGAATTATCTACTGTACCAGATTGGTTGACCAAAAGCCTAATGAAGAAGCCCAAGTCAGTGAATGAGGTTCAGCCAATCGAAAGTATGCAAGACTTCTTGGAAAGGATTGGTAAAGTCAAAATACCAAAGAAACCTAAGAAGTATTCTCAAATCACTAGAGATGGTATAGGATCTAAGATCTTATAGGCAGCAGTTCCAAAACTTGATAAGCCTAGGGACGAAATTACCCCAATGGATTATGAAGTTACAACACTTGACATTGGACCAACCACAATAGAGCAAGACTTTCATGAGTTAGCTAATACCTCGACGGCTATTAAGGAAAAATATGACAAAACAGAGGAGAAGAAAGAAAGATTAGAAGTGGAGAATTTGAGACTAATAGAATTTATCCAGCAAATGACAACCCCACTAAGGCAAGAAAATGAGGCTTTCATTCCACCATCTTCCCTTCCTCAAGAATCTATTGATAGCCTTGAAGCAATGAGAGTTGCAAGTGAAGCAACTAGAAGATGGGTCAAAAATACCTCAAAGCAAGTGGAGCAATTCCTGGAGAGGTGTGTTCGAACTTATGATAAATCAGTTATGCTTGTAACTGAAATTCGCCAGATGGAAGAGAATTGGGAGGATTTCCAAAATGTAGAAGACAAGGTGATACCTCGCCTAAAGGCATTAAAGAAAATATCTACGCAAGTGTTGGTTCAAGAGGATGTTATTGATGATGGAGCTTCTTATGACTTCAATAGATGGTACTATTCCTTGCTAGTAAAAAAGAAAATATATGATAAGATGAAAGAGGAATGTGCCGGTATGCAAAACTCTCTTGGAAAGATACAACTCAAGATCCTCACATCACTTGAAGGATTGACAAGACAGGAGGTCGATGATACAAATGGTCTGAACTTGGAAGATTTAAAGGAAAATGTGAAAAGTGTTTATTTCAAAGAAGTGGAGGCTATTAATGAAAATCAACTAGATGATATGTTATCTCTCTTGATCTATTTGAACAACTTTCAAAGGCAAGAGGGTAAGTGGGAGGACACTTTTTCTCAATGCATTGAAGCCTTGGATGTAATTGGAGTGCAACTGGATACCTTACCGAACATATCAATGGAGGAACTCAATTTAGTAATGGCTGGGTTCATTGCATTTGCAGCTAGAGAACAAGCCAAAGGGAGTTGCATTCTGGAATTTAGCTTGCTTGATTAGTTTGCAAGGTG
Organism: Sequoiadendron giganteum; assembly: GCA_007115665.2. Classification (NCBI taxonomy): domain Eukaryota; kingdom Viridiplantae; phylum Streptophyta; class Pinopsida; order Cupressales; family Cupressaceae; genus Sequoiadendron; species Sequoiadendron giganteum. The sequence goes on along the minus strand of CM021108.1, from coordinate 253,786,751 downwards.
TCAGTGTCTTCTATGCTCCAAGTGACTCCTCTTTCTTGTGCCATGTGCCATAAAAGTTAGTTATGCTTTTCTAAATTAGGGTTTTTGGGGATAATCTTGACCGTTGATCTCAGATCAATCTGGGCCGTTGCTTTCTAATTGGGGTGCCTATATAAACCCTTTTCATTTCATTTGTTCGAGGAGACTTTTGAAATCGTTGCTAGAGCGATATCAAAATAATAATTAGACTCATTGATGAGCATTTGTTAGTTTGAAAGTTAGCATGGTTTCATATTTCCTCAATAGAATAGATTTGTTTTCCGTAATTTTAAATGAATGAAGGATTGATAGTATTGGTAATGGTGAAATTCGTTCATACCTTTTTTAGATTGAATGATGTTCAATTTGATGTGTAAAGTTAGTCTGAACTTCTAAATTGCTAAATTTGACCTCTATTACTTATGTTCGTTGTTCAAATGAAGATGGCCTTGAGTAATAGTATATCATTTGTGAATCCCATTGAAGATTGCACCATATTTGTCTAGTTGTTGTACTTGGAAAAAAATATCGGTTTTAATTTCGCCATCCAACACTTGTCTCTTGAGTTCATAGGAATAGTTTAGAATTATTCTAGCCTCTAAAGCCCTTATCCTTTTCTATTTTATTTTCAAAGTTGACAGTAGTAAGATCTCAACACTCATCGACAATCGTATCCTTATTTCAAAGTGTTGAAAAGGTGTTGCTAAAGTCTTAAAGAAGAAGGATTGAACCAACAAATTGAGCGTAAGTCCCCCTAGCAATACCAACAAAACATAGCAAAACAACTGAGACTATCTTATATGCACAAGGAACCTTGAAGTCTACCTTGTGATCACTTAGCTTAGCACATTGGAAACTTTGTTCAGGAGAGAGTAGGATATTTCGTTGGGTATTCTATTCTAATGGTGGTTGAGGTCACAAAACCCACATCAATAGGTAGAATGATGGCAAGTGGGATGGAATGGATTGGAAGATGGGGGGAATACCGATTTAATGCAAAATCTTGGAGTAAAGGGATTTAATGAATGGATGTTGGATAATGGATGGGATGTTGGAAGACTTGTGGATGAGTGGATGGGAATGTTATTAGGACCAACTTGGATGAGTGGATGGAGGATGGATAGTTGAGATTGGATTTGAAGATCAGTGGTCGAGGATTTTGTTACGGTTAATGAGAGAATGCCATATGTCATCACTAGATTGATGGATTTGGGAGAGGAGATGATGGAGGAATGATCAAGGGCTAGGATTTGTTTGACCAAATCTAATGGTGGAAGATGAGTCCTCTCACACGTGTGAGAGGATGCATGGGGAAGAGTGGTAAGGGCAAGTGGTCCTCTCACACGTGTGAGGACACACTGGGAAGAGAGAAGGTGACATGTGTGAGAGAGCACATGGTGATAAGGGATGGAAACATGTGGCTTCTCACACGTGTGAGTTGCATGGGCTAAATAAAGTGTTGAGATTGTCTAGGGATAATGGATGGTCAAGATTTTGTATCTTTTTAGGATAATCATGTTTAGGATATGATTAATTAAATCAATCCTACTTAGGCATGTGTATTGGATTAACTTAGTTAATTAATTAACTTATACGATTACGATGGGAAAAGGGGATATTAAATAAGTAATTTTGTGGGATAGGAGAACAAAGGTAGTGCTTAATTAAATAAATGTAAATATAAATTTATTTAATTAATAGTCAAAATGTGGTTGGTTATGGACAAATTTAGGTTTCAACATAAATAAATTAAAAAATACCTTTTTAATAATTAAATACATAAGCAAAAAAAGTCTCATCTAGACGGCCTTATAAAATAACACTAAACTTGCCCAAACACAGCAATAATTGGGCCCCAAAGTGTTATCAAAGCTGTCAACCTTGAGAAGGGGATATGACATACAATCCACATGTAACAAGAAAAAAACATTATAAAATAGTTTGCAATGCAGTAGAAGCTGTCACACATTAATCTACTCCTCGTTATGTTAGGCTGACCAATGTTGCAAGAGAGAAATAGTAGCTGGGCTCAAAGGTTCCCTTGAAAAGTGCAGACTGCCTTGAAAACATTTAATTACAAACGAATCTTTGCTTGAATTGATTTTCCTCAGGTTTACTGAGCATTTTCATCCCCTTACAAGACCAGACTTGCATCACTTGATTTTGTAAACTAACTTGAGACACCAAGGCCAGAAAATTGGCTCATAGACCAACTCAAAAATAATCTCACATTCATTTATATACAGCCTTAGAATGTTCAAGCAGCCCTATGGGTGTAGAGGTTTAGTCAAATCAGACCTAGATACATCTTGATTTGGATCAACATCAAACATCTTCCTTGATCAGCACACAACTACAGAGAAAGATTGTATTTGCAAGAATAGAAAATCCCCCTAGGATTGGCAAATCAAATACAAGTCAATGAAATTAAGAGTGGGGCACAAATCGAATCTATTTAATTCATTAGATCTTGCTTGTGAGTTGCAAAAATTGTAAAAATGGAAGAGGGTTGACTTGAGGAGAAAGGAGCCACAAACTCATGCCCACCAAAAATGTGTCACCCCAACAACAAGGTTCAAGGTAGGGAAGACATGGCAAACATGTCTAGAATAGAAAAAAGAAAAACTTGGATGAATCCAAAATTAGCATATTGAATGCACCCAATTGGGAATGAAAGCCCTAGCAAGCACATACACATCACCAAGAAACCTTGCAAAGATAGACAACCACCTATAGAAAAACATAACCTCCAAGAGTCCACCAATATATATAAACATCCACCCATGAAAGTTAATGTCCATAGATTGCAGACAAACACCCACTTGCATAGATTGTACCCTTGAGCCTATCGCTTTAGCATTTAGGTCAAGAACCAATCAATATGACGTTCTATGAATTTGAATATAGCATTAGATCAATGGCATAAATGTTGTTGGTGCATAGCAATTAAAAAACACTGATTCTCATTCTCTCATGCGGGCAATAGGAGCATGAGTTTACTTGGCACATAGCATGAGATATCCATGTTGGCGGATTGTTGTAAAGTGCATGGAGAGAAGTCTCTGTAGCCAAGTAAAAGAAAGGGCCCCACTACTCAAGCCACAAGGCTACCATGAGGCAATGTATGATTTGTTACCATAGAAGAGAATACCGGCACATTGATAGAAGATTGGGCTCACCACCAGCAAAAGTGACATGTAGCTGGCAATACTACGAATTATGAGTGTGCTAGGAAATATGAACTGAGGCAAAACCATGGCAAGAGGATGCTTAAGGTTTGGGAATGGATTGCAGCATGCCATGAAATTATATTTAAGATCACATTAGAAGCACAAAAAAGGCAACTCCAGGCACATGAACACATGAAATTGATAGTACTGAAAATATTGCCAACACTTGGCATGCTTCAATAACATTACATGGGGGATCATATCTCTTGTAGGGCCAATATGCCAATCTGCTACTGTATTAACCCTAGGGTTTTTACCAACTTCAAAATCAATAGGTTAGGGTTAGGGTTAGGGTTCCCAGCATAACTTAGATTTGTGACACATCAGCAGATTCCAATGAACTAACAATGAACAGAATGAGAGATAAACACCAGATCACACTCAATCAAGGAAACAATGAACAGCAAACAATACTGATTGTAAATTTCTGATATAAGGTTCAGGTTTAAACTCCAGATTTACTGCCCATCAGAGTAATACAATAGAAACAGTCTGATTTATATTGTTCTGAGGTAATTCCAACTGCACAGACCTCAAATGGCGCCGTTATACAGTTCTTGTATTAATGACATGTCAATGGCAACTGATTGCTCCTGGAATGGTGCCCTAATCCCCTCTGCTCTAAAGCCTCAAACCCTCCAACAGCAGATTTGAAATTATAATAACTTGCTTCTGCCTGCTATGCATGTGCTGGATGGGTGTTAGAATGATGTGGGCTCTTATTGAGATCTGTAGCAACTCCTCTGAGGGCGGCTGGGTGATATAGTTGCCAGGTTACAAAGATCTTTGGTTTTAGAATTAGGGCGCAGCCCTTTACAGCCCCATTACAAGGGTTAATTTGGGCGATCAGCACTCAAACTCCCATTGCCACAGTAGAAGAGTATTCAAACCCTAGTGCAGCCCTGCAACCCTTGGTGACACTCCTACAAAAGCACTTTGACTGGCAGCAGATCCTCTGCGGTCAGCGCTCAGGTTAACAGTGAACCCCAACAATGGCGCTCTAGGGTTTCTGTACCCTCCAAACTCGTTCCTAACCCTGACTGGGCTCTGTCCAATGGCTCTGATCAGATTTAAATGTGAGCAACCTCAGAATGGTGCCCAAACTCCCTGGAGCAGACCTACGCTGGATCAAATAGGATATCTCAGATCTAAAATGCAGTTTTTACTGATAATAAACAGCAAAAAGGTGAAGTGACTAAGTCAGATTCTAGTTCAGGGTTTTCATCCTGACCTAGGTAGGAACTAGGGTTGGCGTCCCAGCTGACTTGCTTGAGAAAATATCAAAATCAAACTCAATCTCTGATGATTGTGCCCAGCCACCAAAAACCAAATACATACCTGCCAGGGCAAGGGCGCTAGGGGCCAAAAATTTGGTGCTCAATTTTGAAATTCAAATTTTACTTTATTTATTTTTTATTTTTATTATTTTAGGAACTAGGGTTGGCGTCCCAGCTGACTTGCTTGAGAAAATATCAAAATCAAACTCAATCTCTGATGATTGTGCCTAGCCACCAAAAACCAAATACATACCTGCCAGGGCAAGGGCGCTAGGGGCCAAAAATTTGGTGCCCAATTTTGAAATTCAAATTTTACTTTATTTATTTTTTATTTTTATTATTTTATTATATTTTATTTTAAATAATTGTTAATTAATATATTTATAATGGTGTTAAAAGACACCTTTATTAAACTGGGAGCTGGCCTACCAAGCTAAGTAGGGGACATGACAGCTATGGAATTTGGGATAGCACCAGTAAATAATATAACTCTGCCTTCGATGAAATCCCTCCCAGAGTGAGTAATAAATGCAAAAGAATTATAACCTGATGTCACAGTTTCTATACTCAGATTTTCTTTACTCAGGACACACTTCAACGTTTAGAAGCACATAGAAAACTTGCCGAACCAAACATATGAAGGCAGTGTAAAACATAAATGATCAATAAGGTCTGTCTAAGAGTTAGGAACTTAGGACTATGACTGTACATGGCTGTTACAGGCTTGTGTAAATTTCCCATATTTGCTAAATAATCAGCTGAATTCAAATGCGTCTGACAATGAGAGAATCTTATATCTGTAAAATTCATTTGGAGTTGAATCTTTTTCAAGTGCATCGATCACCAACAACAAATCTCCTTCTACCAACAGCTTTTCCAAATTCTGAGGTTTTACTGTAACTATAACAATGTCTCCCATTCTGCTTCATTTTTAATTTTGCTTCCGAAGAAGACTGAGGCGCTACATAGGAACTTTCCACTTGAATCTTGCAATATTACTCCTCTAGCCTAGACCAAATTTCCTTTTGATGTTTTATCAAAATTCATTTTTACATATGCTTTTGGAGGGGGGCATCATTTATCATCTCTATCAAACTTACTTTTGTCCTTTTTTTTGTTGATGCATAAATCTTGTGTTTTTTTGAACTTCTTATTACTCAAACGGGAAGCTATGATGAAATATTATGCTTGCCACTATTTTAGAAATATCTAATACTGTTTGCTTGATATTAGTTTTCCAATTCTTTTGACTGTTGCAATATTTATTACTTCTGATCTTTACCATACATATACCATGATTTAGTGTACTTACAATGATTTAGAACTATTTGTCACTGTTTGCTTGAGAATTTTCTTTTCTTGATTAGTTAGATTTGCAACTAAGAAGTAACAATCTGGCTTGTCATTCCAGGACAGTTTGGAAAAGATTTGCAGAGTATATGATGCATTTTTGGCAGAGTTTCCTCTATGTTATGGGTACTGGAAAAGATATGCTGATCATGTGGCACTTTTGGGTAGTCCCGATAAGGTTGCCGAGGTCTATGAGCGAGCAGTACAAGCTGTGACATACTCTGTTGACATTTGGATGCATTACTGTGCCTTTGCGATATCAAAGTTTGAAGACCCAAATGATATTCGAAGGTAAGCAATTGCTGGTTTATAAAAATACTATCTGTGGCTAATTTATTGGCTATCTGCAGGCAACGGGAACATGATCCTTGACATGATGAATGTGTTAGATATTTTTGAGCTGGTTAACCTTTTCTGTCTGATCATTTTCTTGTAGCACTGCAGGATTTACTCAATGCGCTTTCTGGTAGAGTGGTCTTCCAAATGTGATCATATATATTAAAAAATTTAAAAAATGTTTTGATTGTGAAGTAAAACCCAGATTGTTATGAGATCTTTTGGCCCACTTAAGTGGTTTAATTAACTTTAAAAACAATGGCATGATTATCCCGAGTTCTGTTCCAAAATTGGGTTGTTTGGATTGACAATACATGCAAACAATTTATATTAGCTATTTTTGCTACTCTATTGCTTGACACTTTTAAGGATATTATGGGTGCAATATTACAATCAACGCTGCAGTGGAGGATCAGGTCCAATTGAGGGCAAAGAGGGCCTCTAAGCACTACGGACATAGTTTGGTTTAGCGGGTAGGTAAATGTAGAACTTTTGTGCCCAAAAGTTTGGAAGTGTCAAATGAGTGTTAAACTGAAGTTTTTTCTGATCCAATCTTTTCACCTATGGTGGGTTTAAATGATCCTTGGAGTGAGAGTGCCAAGGAGTTGCTCTCTTCCACAATAACCATCAACCTGTCTGTTGTATGGATTTTGCAGGCTATATGAAAGGGGTCTGTCATATGTACAGGTGGACTATTTATCACACCTTCTCTGGGATAAGTACATTGACTTTGAATATTCACAGCAGGAATGGAGTCGACTGGCACAAATTTACACCCGAATCCTGCAGATACCCATTCAACAACTTGATCGCTACTATGAAAGGTATTGTATTCTTCAATTCATAATGCTTTTGTATGATTCATTATAGCCATTGGGCTAATGCAGTATTTACAAGTACAAGGATGATTTTCAAGCCTATTGACTGACTCACAATTGTAGCATATGTTGAAAACTGACTCCCCTGATATCTTTTATGCTAGCATTATTTTGAAGTTGGAACTGTGGTCCAATCAAGTTGTTTTTCTGTTATTGAGATATTAAGTTGGAGTTATCTGATTGAGCTCAGTGCTTTAGATGCCTCCTAATGCTTGACTTTCCATTATTTTGTTTGCACTTGGAGCTCTTTGTGTAAGATCTAATTTTTCCCATATTTCAATGAGTTGAGCTACCCCTGCTTTAATCACTGGTGTCTTCCTGTCATACACAGAATGTACATGGCACTTTTCCTTTCATTAGTTTTAAGTTTTGGTTTCTAAGGTTCCATTGGAGAGGCAGAATTTTCCATATAACCATGTTTTCATTGACACACATGTGGTGATCAGACTGTTTGCAGATGCCTTGGGGGTGCACTTCTGCATCTAGGATTTATCTTTAACAGCAAAGAAAGTGCAGAAAGGGAAATGTGAAACCATTCACACACAGAAAGACACAAAAAATACAACATTGCATGAATTATTCACACAAAATGACAAAAAGCACAATATTGACAACAAGAATTGAATTGGAATATTATTACATGAATGATAAAAGTTGTGTTAAATTTATTGCGAAGTAACATAGAATTGTGCAAATCTAAGCTTGCAATGCATTTATATAGACTAAGCTTAATAAAAATTGAATGCACGCTAAGATAAGGTTAAATGATTCATCTTTTAGTGGTTATAGAAAAGTTGGAGCAATTAGCTCTAAGTTTGCACCATGAAAGTTGGCATTGGCATTGGTATTTCACACCGTGTTGGTAGGTGATGTATAGATGCTTCTGGTGGTCTTGGTCCCTTGGAGAACTGATAAGGGAATGAGTGTTGATGCAATTTGGAGCTTTACTGCTGATTGAAAATACTTCTCAAACTTAGTGCTTGCCAATATTCTGCAGAGGGACCAAGGGAAACAATGGGTGTTTTTTGGGTCTGGCTTGTGCTGAACTGCTAGGGTACATGGAACCTCCTGTGTTGAAAAGTCTGAATCAATGTTTGGCTAGCCAGTCTTTGTAATTGAATTTTTCTGGCCAAACTTTCTTTTACAAATTCTAACTTGAAGGGCCTTCCCCTATTCCCCTGTGGTGTCATCTTCACACCTGCTTCCTTTATCTGAGACTTGTGTGTTTATTGTGACCATGGTAGCAAAAATCCTGTTCAATAATTCTTTCATAAATTGTAACTTTAAGGGCTTTCTACCAGTCCCTACAGTGTCATCTCTCATGCATGCTTGCTTTATCTGAGACTAATGTGTTTGTTTTTACCATAGTAGCAAAAATACAGTGTTCCATGGAGTTTCCTGATGGGGACGTGTCTCGGGGACAGGGGGACAGAGGGTCTAAGTTTGGGGACAGTGGGGGGACGGCGGCGGGTGGGCAGCGGAGGGGCGCTGCTGATATACATATGGTACTTGAATAACTAGTTATAAAAAGATATTTAAGAATAATTCAAATTAAACTTTGGCAAATTAGTAAAATTGCAAATACTAACATTTTAAATACCTGAATACTATTACTAAAAGACTAAAAGTAAATAAAATATTAAAATTTGACAAATGAAATTGTTGAATTTGAGATTTCTATTATATGAATATCAAAAATATGACATGTCACATCATAATATCATATCATAAAGATGATACAATGAGTTGCAAAACATCAAATGGCATATGTGAGCAAAAAAATGAAGAATGAGAGTGTTTTCTTTCGCTTAGAGGCTTTTAGAAGGGTCCCACAAGCCTTTAGGGTTCGGCCCAAGGCTCACATTCCTAGAAAAGTAAATGATTTTTTTTTAAATTGCTTTTTTGCACATCCTAGTGCGGGGACTTCTGGGCGTCTCCGAGACGCTTGAGGGACAGCTAGAAGTCCTCGAGACGTCTTAGGGACATCCAAGAGTCCCCGCCGTTTCCTCGGAGTCTCCCAAGTCCCGGCGGCGGTGGGGGGATGGCGGGGGGACGTTTCTCAGCCATCCCCAAGTCTCCGAAACGTCTGGGTCGGGGGAACGGCTAGATTTTGGGGGGGGATGCGTCCCCGTGGAACACTGCAAAACTATTTCTATTGGCAAACCAAAAGACAAAGACTCTTTCAATTAATTAGGATTTAATTGTGAAAAAATGTGTAAAACTCAGCAAATCAAAAAATTCAGATAAAAAGTCAAAAAATAGAGAAAAAACTGCAGCTTTTTTGGTTTCATGTGAAATAAAGGGAAAAACACTGCTTTTCCATATGGCACAGCCAAAATCATTATTTTTGCTTTCTAAAACTGGAGTGGGGTATTTTGTACGGAGGCCCTAGTGTGGTTGAGGGGTAGCACCCCTTGTAGGGGTTTGGGGATGGCGGCTTTAGTGGGGTTGCAGTGCCTTGTGAGGGTTGGGAGGTGGAGTCGCAAGTGGGGTTGAGGGGCAGTGCTCCTTGCGGGGTCTAGGGGCTGTTCCCTTGGCATGTTTCTTGTTGTGATACTGGGAAGGGTTGACTAGACCAAATTAGGGCCTTTGAGGCCACATAAACCTTCATGGCACATGCCATTTTTCATGATTTTATTGCTTTAAAGTTTAAACTAATCTCCAAACCCATAAAAACATGGTTGTTGAGGCCATGAAGTAGTAATTAGGCAATGTAAAAATGAGGTTGACAAAAAAATGAAAACACAAGTGTTATACTATATTGGAAAAGATGGACAGAAAAACTATAGTTTATTAAATATTAAATTATTTGTGATTAAACCAGCCTCAAGGAAAAAATTGGCTATAGAATGAAAAATTCGAATTATATAAAGCATACTTGTTGTGGTGATTTATTTATGATTTTCCAAAAAAATATGATTTGTTGTTGATTTTTTTGCCTCAAAAACATATCTAAGTTTAAATAAAATTGGTGATCACTGACCTGTCCAATTCTATTGCTATTTGTGCTACTTTGATTTGACAATTTATGTATGAAATATCATTTTATAATGTTCATTTTCCTTTTCTACTTAAGTAATGAGATATTAGACCTTGTGCCAAGGAAACACTATTAAAATGGTTAAATACATTTACAGGACAACATGAGGGTAAAATTTGGCTAGTGTTATATGAGAGCACAGCCCCTCCTCCCCCCCAAAAAAAATCATGTTGGGGATGCCCTTGGGATGTGGAAATTCCAGAGAGATGTTCCCTGCATCCCCCTTCCCACTGGCACTGCCATCACCAGAAGGGAATTTCTGGGATGCCCTTACTGTTGGAGACATTAGGAGGATGTTGGGGAGTCCTTGGGATGGCGTGGGGCCCCCCATTCAAAAATAATTTCCGAGCTTTTCAAATCATTGCTCTGTGATTTTTTAATTTCTGAGCAATGATTTGTCTGAGCTGCTATTGGCTAAGAGTAGGAGGTGTCTGAGAAAAGGCTACATTTTCTCTGTAATGAATGGTTGGGGTTATTTGAATATCAAGGGTAGAATATTATACTTTGATCAAGAATGTTGGGGGCATTTCTTGATCCGTTTCCCTCGCCGTTCGTGATCCGCTTCCTTGTTGCTTACTGCTCAGCTTATATATCATTATATTTCCTTCACCTGCTGGACAACCTATTAGCTGATTCAATAGAAATCATTACATATATAGATTAAAAAACATTATATATAGTATTACTATTAAGTTAGTAACTATATTAAACTTAATGTTTAATTATTTAAATAATTATTATTTAGTAATTGGTTAACTATTTAATATATTACAATATTTATAATATAATTATTAACTAATAAAATAAATAAATGTAATAACCGTTTTAATTTTAGTATAATTATTATTAATTTATTATATTTAATATATTAATTGATTAATTATATTATAATATTAATGTATTATAAATTTATATTATATATTATTTTCATTGCTGTCTCCAAATTTAGGATTTTGGTTCCCATGTCCTGGAAACCTGCCCCCTTGTTCCAAAACTCTTCGAAATTATGCATTTGGCAGGCTTTTGGCTTGTTGGTAAGGATTTTGTTTAGAGATCTGATAACCTTTCAGGATGGTCCTTCAGTCTCCATCCTGGGAAGTTTGTATTCTTTAAATTTGGCTTGCACCAAGTTGATGCAAAAATAGTTGTGTTTGGTATAGATGTTAGTTCCTTAGATGTTGGACCCAAACTTGATACATTAGCCCATCCTCTGTTTTGAGGTGAATCTCCTATTGCTGCTTGGATGTTACTTGTATTATTCTATACAGCCTTACCATCCCATGATGTAAATGCAATATAAATGTTGGCTTAATAAAGAAAAGAAATAAAGACTTGTATTTTTTGACAATAGCCCTTAGGTATGGAAGTAAATATTAGCAATTATCATATTACATTACTTTGGTGTTGAGAGCATCAAAAAGAGCTTGCTTCTAAAATGTGAGGTGTGCATTTTAACGCATCAAGTTTTTAGGTGTTTTCTCATGTTTGAGCTACAGGTGAAATTAATAATGTGAGGCTTATGAAGAATGATGTTTTTGTTGGCATCTAGCAACTGGATTCATTAACCCTTATGCTTACTCTTTTAGCATTGAGAAGATAACACATTAACAAAATATAAACTGATTGTGAAAACTAAGGAGACTGGATTCTTATCAAACTATTTTGATGAATGCAAAAATATTCAGTATCTGGACCATTGATGCTCATGTATTAGGGCTTATTATTGGTGGGTTTTCAAGTGCATCTGACTATTATGTTTGTTTTGCTCTTTGCAGCTTTAATCAACTTGCTCACTCTCGGCCTTTGGTGGAGTTACAAACAACAGAGAATATCTCTTCAGTACCTGCAGCTGTCCTTGCAGACACAAGTGGGGAAGGACCTGAAGGAACCACTGACAGGGAAGGTTTCAAGCCTGGTGGTGCCAGTCCATCAGAAAAAGAGGAATTGGACAAGTATCTTGCTTTTAGAGAAGAAATTTATAAGAAAGCAAAAGAATCTGATGCAAAGATCTGTAATTTTGAAGCAGCTATCCGCAGACCTTACTTTCATGTTAAACCTCTTGATGACATTCAACTTGGCAATTGGCATCAGTACCTTGATTTCATTGAGAAAGAGGGGGATACTGATAGAGTATGTTTCTTTACACTAGTATGAAAAGAACATTCTTAATGCAGTTGTGAGTTGTTTTTCCTGTCAGTGTAATAAAGATTTCTATATTTTTACAGATAGTGAAATTGTATGAAAGATGCCTGATCGCATGTGCCAACTATCCAGAATATTGGATTCGATATGCCCAGTTCATGGGAGCTCGTGGCAACATGGAGATAGCAAGCAATGCACTTGTTCGTGCAACAAATGTTTTTGTTAAGGTAATATTATTGATCCTCTTAGAATATTTTTGTTTGGTAATGCGACTGGTTTTAGATTCAAATGAATTCAAATGGAATTTTCATGATTGTTTCTTTATTCCCATACTACTTTTTGTATGCTCTGATAATATGTTCATGTCCATTGTTTCTTTGATGGTCATGGTGCTTTATGGTGAGTATATTTGTCTGCAGTAAGGTTTTATGATTTCTTTTGATTATAAGCTGGCGAGGTTCAGGATCCAAATGCTACCTTGTTAGGATACCTGTGTTCAAAGTTCTGCTGTGGTGGATTTTTCTCTTGGCTAGGTATACCCTGGTTACTGAAAGCCCAGGTGATCCCTGTGATTTGAGGAATACTCTTATTGTGGGAGGAATCATTTAAACTATTTAAACAGTAAATTCCAATGGTTTCAACTCTGCATACCTGTTGAAATGTCTTTAACTGAATTGGGCATGAGCTCAAAGTATCAGTGATGCTGATTATAATGCTTTCTATTGTATGTTATATGTGAGGTCAAACTCCTCCTGTAAACACTTGTACAACTCCTGCCTGCCATAGTTTAATCCTAGTTTTTTAATGTGGTGACACTTCATTGCAAGTTTCAACTTTCAACCACTTGGACGTGTGCAACTTTGTTGATGAAAGGTAGCTTCGGTCAGATATAAATGATGATTGCTGATTGCTGATTGCATTATCATCATTTATATGTGATCGAAATTATTCTTTAAATAAATATTTTTGGAAAATAAGTAATTAGAATTTATAAGCATGTATAAGATTCGAAATAATAAATGATGTTCAAACTCTGCATTGAATAAAATCGGAACTCATAATATATATTGTTGCCATGCATATAAGTTTGTGTGTTAACCGAATGTTAATCGGTTCTGTTTAGGAGCCTGCGCACCCAAGGGACACGTCCTCTCATGAGACGCGTCTCTTGTAGAGGCGTGTCTCCATCATATATAAGGTGGTTCCTTCATTGATATGCAAATATCGAAATTTATAAATGTTCTGCAATTAGCACATTCAAATATCGTGCGCCCAAGGGACACGTCCCATGAGCGGACGTGTCTCCATTTGTGGAGACAGACACGTCCTCTCATGAGACGCGTCTCTTGTAGAGGCGTGTCTCCATCATATATAAGGTGGTTCCTTCATTGATATGCAAACATCGAAATTTATAAATGTTCTGCAATCAGCACATTCAAATAAGAAGAATTAAATCTGACTTAGAATCTTGAATAGAATTCTTACACTTAGAATTTTCTTAGAATCCTTAGGCTCCTAGTTTGATAAAAGATTTGAATACATTTACATGGTATCAGAGCCAAGTTGAGTGAATCCAAATCAAATATAGATATCAGATTGCTTAAGAAAAATTCGTATTTTTAAATCGAATTCACATCACATTCTTCATAATGTCAAGTGTGATCAGATTTGAAGATCATCTTGCAGGATCAAACAACTTCACATCATGGAAATTTAGAATCATGATGACTTTTAAATAGAATAAGTTAGAGTCACTTGTGAGAGAAAACAAAAGGGAACTAGAGGCTGATCTTGAGAAAACTCAATGGATTGAAAACAATGAAAAGGCCATTAAAATCTTAGTAGATGCAGTTAGGGATCATATAGTGCCCATTCTAGCAAAACATGAAACTGCATATCTAATGTTCAAATCTCTTGAGAGCACCTATGAGATAAACAACACCACTAGGACTCTTGCATTAAAGAGGCAAATCAACAATGTCCAAATAAACAAAGGAGAAACTATTAATGCATACTTCATGAGGATCATTGAACTAAGGGATCAATTATCCACAATTGGATATTAGATTGATAGTAAAGAATTAACTCTAATTGCACTAGGAGGCCTACCAAACTCATGGGAGTCATTTGTTCAAGGAATAAGTGCGAGATCTAAACTCCCCAAGTTTGATAGGCTAAGAACAAACTGCCTTCAAGAGGAAACAAGACTCTCAACAAAAGAAAATAAACAAAAGAACATAGATGAAGACATTCATGTGCTCAACACAACATCTAATAAAAGGAGTAAGAAAAACTCCTACAGGAAAGGATCATTTAAAAGAAAGAGAAATTCCAATGTGCTCAACACAACATTTAATAAAAGGAGTAAGAAAAACTCCTACAGGAAAGGATCATTTAAAAGAAAGAGAAATTCCAATGGAAAGGGATCTTTCAAGAAGAAAGACATCTCTCAAGTACAATGTTTCAGATGTGATCAATATGGCCACTATGCAATGAAGTGCCCTGACAGATCAAAACAACAAGCATCTTTTGCTAAAGTAGGAAAGTCAAATTCAGATCATGAATCTGAGAGCTTTGGTTCTATTCAGCCTTATCTAATCAAGTATCTAACAACACCCACAATTGGGTAATTGATAGTGGTTCCTCTAGACATATCACAGGGTTCAGAGAACACTTAGACACTATGATTGAAAAGATTGATGAAGAAGTAACCATTGGGGATGATTCTGCACACCTTATAAAAGGGGTTGGAACTTGCTCCATCAAATTGAAATCTGGTCTCTCCCTTAACCTCACTGGAGTCTTATTTGTACTTGGAATAAAGAGGAATCTAATATCCATCTTTGCACTTGAAGACAATGGATATAGAGTTACCTTTATGGATGGGAAAGTTCTAGCATGGCTTAAAAAATCAACAATCAAGAAAGCCCAAACCATAGGTATAAGACAAGGGTATCTTTACAAACTATGCACTGAGTTTAAGCAAGCCCTTACCCTTGACACTTTTGATTCAAATGAAATTTAGCTCAGAAGATTAGGACACCTTCATTTCCGTGCCCTACCTTCTGTAGAAAAACTTGTAACAGGCTTACCTAAGTTAAAACCATCTCATGAAGGAACTTGCAAAGGTTGTGCCCTAGGAAATAATACAAAAGGATCTTTTCACAATAGCTTGAGTAAAACCCAAAATGTATTAGAACTGGTTCACTCTGATTTATGTGGACCCATATTTGTACCTTCCAAGGCAAGATTTCTATACTATGTCATTTATAGATGACTTCTCTAGGAAAACCTAGATTTATTTCCTTAAGTGTAAAGAGTCGATAGAAATCCTTAAAAGGTTCAAAGAGTTCAAAGCCCTTATTGAAAACTTCTTTGGGAAGAAAATAAAAATCTTAAGGATAGACAATGGGAAAGAATACACCTCTGAAATTTTTAAAGAATTTTGCATGAGTGTTGGGATTAAGAGGGAGTTTACAGTAGCCTACAACCCTCAACAAAATGGGGTTGCTGAAAGGAAAATTAAAACCATTGTAGAAGCTGCTAAAGCAATGTTGCTTGACCAGAACATTGAAACTTCTTTTTGGGCAGAAGCCTCTAGAATTGCTGTCTACATTCAAAATAGATGTCCTCATTCTCATCTAGATAACAAAACTCTTGAAGAAGCTTTTATCGGCATAAAACCTGATATTAGTTATTTTAGGATTTTTGGTTGCCCTATCTATATTCATGTGCCCAAAGAGAAGAGATTCAAACTAGAACCTTCCAGAAAGAAAGGGGTATTTGTGGGATATAGTGAAACCTCCAAAGCCTATAGGATATTCGTACCCGGGCAGAAACAAATTGAATTGAGCAGAGATGTCATCTTTGAAGAAGACATTGCATTCAAAAGGGCAAAAAGTTTTAGTGAGATAGAAACCTATTCCCCTAGAGTACTAGAAATGGAACCTGCTCTTGAGTTTCAGAGGGAGTATTTTGAGGAAATGCCCAAATGAACTTCAATCTACTTCAGATGAGAATACAAATGACAACAGTAGAAAGAGGCCACTTTGGGCTAGAAAGATAATCAAAGAAGCCGAGAATCATGCAGCACCCAAAGGAACGTTTAGGGAAAGTAAAAGACCCAAATGGTTCTTTGGCTATGTTGCTCTAATGAACATAAATTCAGAACCTGTCAGTGTTACAGAAGCCCTCAGACATCAAGTATGGAAGGACGCAATGACGAAAGAATATCAGTCCATTCTAAAAAATGATGTATGGGATATAGTGCCTAGACCAAAAGAGAAATCTGTTGTCTCTTCTAAATGGCTCTTCAAAATCAAGCATGCTGCTGATGGCAGTATAGAAAAACATAAGGCACGTTTTGTGGCAAGAGGTTTTTCACAAATGGAAGGCATTGATTATGAAGAAACATTTGCACCTGTTGCCCGTTACACATCCGTGAGAGCAGTGTTAGCTATTGCTGTAGCTAAAGGATGGAAGATCCATCAAATGGATGTAAAAACTGCCTTCCTAAATGGAACCATTGAAGAGGAAGTCTATTTAGAACAGCCTAGGTTTTGTGATACATAAACCTGACTCACATGTGTGCAGGCTAAAGAAAGCTCTCTATGGACTTAAACAGGCTCCCAGGGCCTGGTATGAAAGAATGGACAGCTACCTCTTGGGACTAGGATTTTCCAAGAATGATGCATACCCAAATCTCTACTTTAAGGTAATCAAAGGTGATATGTTAATAATTATTTTATATGTTGATGACCTACTGATAACAAGAGAAGATCACCTCATTGCTCAAGGAAAGAAGGATCTAACTTCCGAATTTGACATGAAAGACTTGGGCATTCTACACTACTTCCTAGGTTTGGAAGTATGGCAGAAATCAGAGGGCATTATACTAAACCAAGGAAAGTATACTATTGATATTCTGAAGAGATTTGGAATGTTGGACTGTAGACCCATGTCTACACCTATGGAAATCAACCTTCACAAACTGAAAGAAGCAACAACAGAATCCAAGTGTGCAAATCCAACCCTATATAGACAAATGATTGGATCCTTGATGTACCTGGTTAACACCAGACCCAATATTTGCTATGCAATGAATGCTTTCAACTAGTTCATGTGTGAGCCAAAGGAAATTCACCTTATGGCTGTGAAACATATATTGAGATATCTTCAAGGCACTATTGGATATGGTCTTCTTTATAGAAATGACCAACTAGATCTACATGGATACTCTGATTCAGATTGGGTTGGAAGTGTAACCAATCGGAAAATCACATCAGGATGTTGCTTTAGTTTAGGATCGTCTATGATCTCCTGGATTTGCAGAAAACAGTCTTCAGTAGCACAAAGCTCGACATAAGCTGAATACATTGCAACTTCTATGGGGGAAAGAGAAGCAGTTTGGCTTCGTAAATTGCTTGTGGGACTCTTTGGTGAGCCCTTGAATCCTACAATTATTCATTGTGATAATCAGAGTTGCATCAAACTCTTTGTAAATCCTGTCTTCCATGATAGATCTAAGCACATTGAGATCCCCTATAATTATGTAAGAGACATGGTAGAAAGGAAAGTGATCCAGTTGGAGTATGCTAGTACAAATGATCAAACAACAGACATTCTCACCAAACCTCTCTCCCGAATGAAAGTAGAGCACTTTAGGAAGAAACTTGGTATGGTTGAAATGTAATTTGATATTATGTTTGAAATTCAAATTGTTTATAAGTTGTACTAATATATAAAGATGTTTAATGTGTAAACTCTTTTGTCATGTGTGTGACTCCATGACCTTATGGGCCTACTCCCCCTGTGTACATTATTGAAAGGTGACGATCTTTCTAATAATGAACACTTGCATGTGACATTGTAAAGTGACAACTCTACAATGATGAGTTGAACTATCGTGATAGATATCATGTGACTTGATATCTGTGGACATGTCATAATAGTATCTCTTGGACACTTTGATGGATATCATGGGACTTGATGTCATTTTGAAGATCATTGTGATCCTTAAGAGATAATCATGGTGGATAATTATATATCTGTGGATATGCCATGAATTATTATGGTAGACATCATGTGACTTGATGTCAGTGTACATACCATAATGAAGATGTGTTATGAAGAATGTCATGTGACTTGACAATATTGAGACAACATACCATATCTTCGATATCATGTGTGAAGGTGATATCTCCACTTATTTGATTTGAAATATCTTCCCTAGCTAAGAGGGAGTGTTGATGAAAGGTAGCTTCGGTCAGATATAAATGATGATTGCTGATTACATCATCATCATTTATATGTGATCGAAATTATTCTTTAAATAAATATTTCTGGAAAATAAGTAATTCGAATTTATAAGCATGTATAAGATTCAAAATAATAAATGATGTTCAAACTCTGCATTGAATAAAATCGGAACTCATAATATATATTGTTGCCACGCATATAAGTTTATGTGTGTTAACCGAATGTTAATCGGTTCTGTTTAGGAGTCCGCGCGCCCAAGGGACGCGTCCCATGAGCAGATTGGAGACACGTCCTCTCATGAGACACGTCTCTTGTAGAGGCGTGTCTCCATCATATATAAGGTGGTTCCTTCATTGATATGCAAACATCGAAATTTATAAATGTTTTGCAATCAGCACATTCAAATAAGAAGAATTAAATCTGACTTAGAATCTTGAATAGAATTCTTACACTTAGAATTTTCTTAGAATCCTTAGGCTCCTAGTTTGATAAAAGATTTGAATACATTTACAAACTTTAATGACTGGTTAGAATTATTTTCATATGATAAGATACTGTGTCCTTACCTTGTAATGATTTCACTTGTTAATGACATTTTTAATAATAAAATATATACTTATGACTGATAGAAACCCACAATA
The DNA here is from genome assembly GCA_007115665.2 of Sequoiadendron giganteum. Taxonomy (NCBI): domain Eukaryota; kingdom Viridiplantae; phylum Streptophyta; class Pinopsida; order Cupressales; family Cupressaceae; genus Sequoiadendron; species Sequoiadendron giganteum. The sequence continues at coordinate 253,767,581 of CM021108.1, read as the reverse complement.
ACAAATATGATAGAAACCTATGGTAGCATAATATTTGACTGTGTCATGCTCTTGCCATGAGATTGGATGATCTCCTTAAAATGATAAACCCATTTGAAAATGATAATAAAATAAAAATATTAGACAAACATGAATCATACAAAAAATGAATAAGACAAATTAGAGAAGCGACAGAGTGTGTTTGAAGGCAGCGATTCACTTTTGCAAATGCAGCAAATGATCTAAGAGAGCATCGTCGATTTTAGAGGAATAATATTAATAGAATTAATTATCCCTCAAAGTGATTAATGAAGGCAGGGATTTGTCAAGCAGTTAATAGAGGGACATGACTGTTGGTAGGAACATTACAATGAAAAGGTGTGACCTTCAGCCCATCGTGGGTATAAAATGAAGGATATCTCAATTGCAAAGACCATCGATGGGATTCAGATGAGTGAATACCTTACTCAACAAAGATAATATCTTCTAAGTATTAAATCGTCAATTTGAAGATCAGATACATTGATCAGACTTTGCAAATATACAGTAAAACAGCAAATAGGTTCTGAATATTAGAAGGCAAGGAGGCCGACCTGAGTGAGTTATCAGACACTCCAAACAAGGATTGATAACCCTTACAACTGCCGCTGTATAGCCATCTCATGTGTTATTAACCATTGTGGTATGCTCTATCATGATTATTGTATGTAATTGTATATTTTGTTATTGTATTATACTCAGCAAACAACCATGGGAGGAGCAGGGGAGGGATACCAGTAGGTTGAGAAGATACTAGACTTCTTCCTAGGTATGCCACTCCTTGATGGATGGTTGTGTGTGCCACTTGGAGCCAAGGGGGTGATATCTACTCTTGGGCTTAGGAAGAGGATGTCTACAGGCCTCCTATGGTAGGCCTTTTTCCCCAACCTCCACATGGATTGGTGGGTGAGATGAATTTAAGGAAGTTTCAGTCATAAGAGGAATGGATAAGGCAGCAAGGGTAGGGAATGCAGATACAAGTTGTCCGCCAAGTAGACCACCCCATGTGGTATGACTGTGTGCGCCACTTGAGGGCAAATAGGGATGGTATATCCGCTCTTGGGCTTTGTGTGGATAGCTTGGGCGGACCTATCATACTCCTCATCCAAGTTCCATTATGATCCAACTCCCAATGTGTGTTATAGATATTGTGTGGTTTACATTACTTGAAATGGTTAGATATTTACATAATTTAAATAGATAAAACTTTAGTTACATATGCTTGACCATATGAAATTGTATTCCAATATTGTCTAACATGATTGTAGGATCTAAACCAAGATTATCCGGCTTAAAACATTAATTGGTAAGTGGTAACCCTAACTGCATTAAATTTGTGATTCTAGGGCACAAAGTAAGGTTTTCACAAAAAGGGGACATTACAGATTGATATAGGGGTATTGCATATGAGATGTGAACAAAGTTTAGTCACTTTTATTTTTTATATGCCCTCTAATACAATGTTGAGAAAATGTGTGTTGTACAATGTAAGAACCCCTACAGGTTCAAATTGAATTTTTTTCTGTGCTGGTCTAGAAATTTTGATTTGTTCTTAACTTTGATTTTCAACTAGGGTTTATTGTAATATGCATAATGAAAGATTCCAAGCACAAATAGAAAGAAATGAACTCGAATATAGACTTTAGGCAATTAAATAGGGCACTTAAATATATAATAGGACATACCCAGCAAAATAGCTCAATCTTCTTATTTGATTTGAAGCTGATTACAACTAAAGAGGGCTGGAAGTACAACAGTCAGGTTTGATTTGAATTTCAGACCACCAATTACATCCACTTGTGCCCAAACACAAGTCCAAACCTTAGCTATGTGAAGCAGGATAATAGACCCAGCTGGAGATGACAAAAAATTGACTGTAGCAGCTCATTGGAGTTTGAAGATGCCCATAAACTCTTCAAATATGAAAATGAAGTCTGTTTGAGGACTTCTGTAACAAAACCTGGTTATGTTTGAAGCTGGAATCGCCCAGAATAGCCTTGTTTGCCAGATGAACCTCTTGAAAGTCTCTTATCAGCAAGTAGAGATGAAAGTGCCACCAAAATAAGGATGTAATCTGCAGCTAGAACTTGCCAAAGCAATCTGTTTAAGCCCGGTGTTGAATTCTGTCTGAAATCAACTAACTTGGTGGGATGGGGACATCACCATGACACAGGATTCAAGGGAGCACAACCTTGAATGGACTGAAAGTTACTTTCAGTCAAGAGATTTCTCTCCTCAATCTGTCACAGAAAAATAGTAACACAAAAAACACATCTTTCTCATCCCCCAAGCCTTCTTTAAATAAGACCTTAAGACAAGGCCACCCTAGGGTTGAATCAGATTTTCTTTTATTAAAATATTTACTTTGCTTCAAGGCTAAGGCAACTAGCCCAAGTCGTCCCAAAGAGGATCAGATTTGCTCCATTAAAATATTCAATTTCTTCTTGGCTAAGCTTCCCCAAACCGTCCTAAGTAGATCTGATTGCCTTTTTGCCTTTTTGACATTATAAAATTCTATTTTGGAAGTTTCCTTAATCCGCCCCCAAGGAAGAGATCAGATTTGGTCTTAAAATACTATTTTTTTGGTAGCTTCTCCCTTAAGTCACCTAAACCGCCATAGGAAGGCGAATCTTCTAGAAACATATCTGATTTGATGAGGTCGACTCACCTTCTTGCTTGCTTTGTCTTCCTTGTTAGCTTGGTCTAGCAAATAGACCTTCTTGCTTGCTTTGACTTGAGGTAGACCTCCTTGCTTGCTTTGACTAGCAAGTAGATCTCCTTGCTTGCTTTGACCTCCTTGTGTGCTTTGACTTACAAGTGGACCAGGAGATAATGATAAAATAAGATAATCATTATACTTTGATTGGATTAAGGATAGTTCTCTCTAAATCCCCTAAACACATCTTAATCAAAATTTAACTCTTATGGCCAAAATCATTCCCTTATCATGCCATCTAACCCATGGGAATGCTAGATGGGCTAGAATCAATCCACCTTGATGTCATTCTGAGAGTGGGGACATTACATACAACTTGCATCATGCTAATAATGTAAAATTAATAATTATTTGTGGTGCACTTAGGGAATCTAGGGATGTGTGCATCACATGGGTTAAGACATTCTTGGGGCCACTTTGTATGTCATATTTAACATTAGGATAAATGTTTAATCTGGGTTGCACATTGCAAAAATATTTAATATTGAGAACTTTACTATCGAAAAGGAAAATTTAGTACCAAAAAGTAAACGTGAGCATTGTTTTGTAAGTTCATGGTATTAGGCACGTGGTTTATGTAAAACCATTTGGTGGGTTTGTGCAAGCTTGTTTCTATAAAAGCAAGCATGTAAGTAGTTTTTGAGGTTGGCTATCATAATTTTTAGCTTGTTGGTTAAGGTTGATTGAACATCTCTTGTAAGTTGCATATGTGAGGAGAAGAAGCATGTATTTAGATATGTGGTTACATGATTCTAATTGGCTTATTCACATGGAGTGGAATGAGGGAGTTTGATGTTCAAAAGATATGTTATCGGGTTCGCCTCCTGCAGGGCCAGATCCGGGTTTGGTTCGCACTAGATCCAGGTTCTAATTCGGTTCCTTTGTGGGTTCACACTTTCCCACATGTGTGCAGGAGTTGTCATTAGATCAAAAGTCAGGCTATGATAATGTCATTGAGAATGAGGACCGCATGATAACGGATGATAATAATGTGGCTTTGATGGAGGAGGATCCAATCCAACCACCACAAGCAATCACAACATGTAATATTGTAGTAAATGAAATCAACAATGATGGATTGCAATGGCAACATTGTATGACTCCTCAGTCGCCACTCAACCCACAGGTGATGTGGTCATATTAACGATTCTTTGAACTTGAAGCCTCTTTCCATGATAAAAGGTATGGTACTTAATGGAGAGGTTGGAATTTTTCTATATAGAAAGTGGAGGAGGCAACAGTGATGGATTTGGAGGCTGAGTTCTTGTTTATATTATGATGGATTTGGGTTCATTCTGAGCTATATGCATATATTTTTCAAACAATGACCTCTATGGGAAAATCCTCCATGTCTTTGATGCTCATCGCTGAAGCATCTTTACTGTGATTATTGTTAAGACATGCTCTTTTGCTCTCTGTTTTTTCTTCAAGATATTCTATATGTATCTTGGTTTCAAGACCCTCTCAAGGATTATCTAATATATTAAAGTAGATGCTTTCCTCCAATGGATATTTTAAATGACATTCAAGTTTATGGTGGTTTTATTGTTTATGACGCTATGTGATATTCTAATCCTAATTCATGCTTTGAGTCTGCACACATTATATGTATATATATATATATATATATATATATGATTTTTACATGTTTTTTGTGTGAAACAAACCCAAATCCCCCAAAAAATTTTAGCCAAACCCGTGAACCCAAACCCAAACCAGTACTAGAACTGCATGGAGATTTTGCAAGTGTATTGTAATATTTGTTCAGTAAATAACTATGTTCCACGGCCTTTCGGGGACAGGGACAGGGGGACGGTTGGGGACGGGGACGACTCGGGACGCGTTTACGGGACGTTTCCTAGGGGGGCATTTTTAGGGGACAACAGGGGACGACGACATACAAAATACATATATATATGATTTTTTCAAAATTTATTAATATATTATAGACAGAGAGGGAAAGAGAGATATATGTCAATAAATTAATAATTGATAACAACAATATCAATATATAAATAAATCGCGAGAGTAGTAGTATAACAACATAATAAATGTCATTAAAGCATTATAATATAAAATTTATCATAGCAATATCAAACATCAATATAAAACCATGGTCTATCAATATCCAAATGATTCAAACATGCATCCAAAAGTCTCAAAGTTCAAACTGTAAACATGAAAATCAAAATACTAAATACTGAATACATTGTCCAACGGTCTATGAAATTAAGCCTCATTCGGGCTATGAATATCAAAAGGCTCAGAACTATCTGAGTCACTATCATCCTCTGGCAAGAGTGGATCATCCAATGGTAGCCCGACCAATCCTGGTTGCACCTCATCCTCATCAATTTGCCTAACATCCTCAGGATCAACATCCCATCGTGCTGCTGGAGTTTGCCAATACCCAGTAGTCTGTCGGTCCTGAAGTCTCAAGGCACTATGAACTGCAACTAATTTCTCAGCTCGTTTTGAAGTAAGCCTGTTTCTCTTAATGGAGTGGATGAAGCCATAGGTGGACCAATTCCTCTTTGCAATAGAGGAACTAGCAATCTGTGAGAGCAAATGAATGGCAAGTTGTATCAAATCCGGTGTGTCCTTCCCATGAAATTTCCACCAGCCAATGGGGTTGTTCTATGCAATGGTGGCCCTATCTGTCCTAGCCTCTGGTTTGCTGAATGTAGGACCCTGAAGATCAACAAACATAAGCCTCTGCTCTCTAATAATGGTTGCTAGCTCATTGGTATACATTTTACGAAGGGCTATTTTAAGCCCCTCTATCACCTCATCATCCTCAGAGGGAAACATTCGGCCACGTCTAGGTACATACCACTTCGGATTAAGAGCATAGGCAAGCATATGAAGAGGGGTATTCATTGTGTTCCACCTCTTTGTCACAATAGGCCTAATATGGTCCTCATAAAAACTCAACTCAGGTTCCTTTTGACGAATAGTTTGCTTCATTTGGTCAAGCATGCTATCAAAAGTCTCATATATCTCTCCCAAGCTAGGAGAGTCTGTATCTACATACCGAATTACCCTCACAATTGGTGATATCTACAAGCAACAAATTAAATATTAGAACTTTTAAAAATTAAAATACATTTAATACAACCTAGAAAGTAAAACAAAGTGTTAACAAATTCAAAAACAATTTAAATTTTCAGATTTCTTACTTGATAGTGGCTCACCAAGTTTCATTAAGTGCTCTATCTCTCACTTCCTTGCCTTCATTTGTTTTCAACAGAGTCCACCTCTTCCAATCTGCACAAACAACCATGGCTTGTAGAGCATCTTGGACCTCCAACATCCTCTCCAGCAAAATATAGTAGCTAGCATATCTAGTCTCAACTGGTTTGAAGAATTCTTTCTTTCTATAAGACCGGAATAGTGCGTGTGAAGTGTGATGGTTACATACAAACATTTGTATGTTTCTAGCCTCTACAATTGCTGCCCTCACCCAATCTATTTTTCCAATGTCTTTCAAAGCATTATTCAAAGCATGTACACAACATGGAGTCCAAAAAATATGTTTGTAAGCACTCTCAATCATCAAACCAGCTAGCTTACAAACACAAGCTGAGTCTGTCACAACTTGCACAACATTAGAAGGCCCAACCTCCTCTATGGCCTCCCTCAAAATGCCAAACTGAAAATCAGCATTCTTACGCTTCCCAGAACAATCAACAGCTCGAAGAAAGTATGAACCAGCAGGGCATGTAACAATAACATTAATGAGTGGCCTATGTCGAATATCAGTCCACCCATCCATGACAATGGAACAACCAGTCCTAAGCCATGTTTGCCTCATCTCCTCCATCAACAAGGTAGCTTTTGAATATTGTTTGTCAAGGAGGGAGGTACACAATCTATATTCTCCAGGGGGGGGCATAAGAGGGTCTGACTGTCAATATTTCCTTCACCATAGTTTTGAAATAAGGTGACCTTGCCAAATGAAATGGAAGAGCATGTGCATAAAAGAATTTGGCCACTGCATCATCAGCTTGCTCACGTTTTTGCACATTCATTAACCCCATGATTGAAGTTTTCTCACTTGCTTTTTTCTTCCCTCTATCACAACTCTCTGTAACTGATAAATTGGAAGAGGCTTGCAAATCAGCTAATGGTCGTTTTTTATTTTGAATGGTAATGATTTGGTCATCACTTAGTCCAACCAACTTTACAAATTGAAGTTGCTGCTCCAATGTTATTTTCTCACAAATTCTAACACCCTTTCCAGTGTCACCCACTAGATGGCCTCTAATCCTAGTATAGCTCCCATGGTAATTAGATTCACAAACATGACAAAACTATTCCTTGCTGCCCCCTGAATTTTTCTTCTTGTTGACAGTCACATCTATGGCAAACTGACGTAGTGGTTTGTTGCGGTTGAAAGGGCCTTTTGCAAACCTTTGAAGAGTGGGTATAGGGCATGCAAAATGGTCTAAAGAAGCATGGGTTGGATTTTCAGAGGTAGAAGAAGGGTCTATTGACATTCTTTGAACTTCATATTCACTGTCAGTACCCTCATGACTGTCACTGCCACTGCCACTACTGTTGCTGCTCATTTTGAAATTTGTATGGCTTTTTTTAATTTTTTAAAGAATGAAAGTTTGTATGCTAGTTGAAAATCTGAAAGTTTGTAAAATGATACTAAATCAATGAACATTGAAAACAAAAAATAAAAATGAAAAAAATGTAATGCAGCAAAATTAAATTTAATGATTAATCTCAAACCTGGAAGTATCAAGAATGTGCAGCTCGCTAGCTCCTCAAGGTGTCCCAAACACAAAGCAAATGCAGCTCAAGTCAAGGAAAAACGCAACAATAATAGCCTAGTTGCGATTTTCACCTCAGGGTCTTCAAAACGCGTATGAATCTGGAAAACGCCTCTTTGAAATGCAAAAACATCTCTTCAAAATGCTTAAATGCATGAGAAAAAATCGATTTGGGGCGAGTTGAAGAGTTTTTGAGTGTGTGGCGTGAGAGTCTAAGACTGAGACAGTGATTTTTTTTTCTTGTGCTGAGAGAGAGCTGTCACTTGCCAATAGTCGAAAATATTATGAGTAATATTATGTTTCATTTACATCTTAGACAAAATTTTAGGTTTCCCAATCAATGTGGGCCCCGCGTGACCTTTAGCAGCAGAAGAAAATTAAAAAAAAAAACAATTTTTTTTGTTTTTTTTAATGGCTGGAGGCTCCATGTCCGCAGGGGATGGTTAGCCGTCCTTGGTAGACGGGGGACGTTTCCAACGTCCCTCAGCTGTACCGGGGACGGGGGACCATTCCCTACCAGGGAGAAACGTTTCCTCCCGTTTCCTAACAATTTTCCCAATTCGGGGACGGCCGGGAACCGTCCCCTTTGCATCCCCCCGTCCCTGGGATGGATGGGGACGGGTACAGTGAGTTTTGGGGCAGGGGATGCGTCCCTGTGTAACCTAGGTAAATAATACATTGAGTGTGTGAGTGCTTTTGGAGGCTAGGTTTTCCCCCATGAGAGTTTTCCCAAGGTACATTTTGTCATTTTGATGGTATGTTTGTCCATTCCTACGCATTCTGAATATTTGTTTGCATATTTTTCTCTTTTGGGGTTATGAGGAAATGGTTATTATTGCTGCAAATATTCTTTTCATACAACACTAGGTTAAGACCCTTTCGTATAGAATAGATAGCTCTAATACACCTAATGGTACAGGGCACTCTGTCATAACATAATAGTTGCAACAGTTCTGCATTTTTTAATTGTGTATTTGTTGACTTGTTATTTGGCTCTTGGCGCTGGCTTTAAGTCATCAATGCAACTGAAAATTTTGATTATCTAGATATATTAAGCTACATTAAGTTAAATTCTAGATTCAGTAGGTTTTGTTCAGCACTACGAGTTTAAATAGGTCACCTTGATGATAGCATGTGTTTGATGTGTCATTTAACTTGTGAGGTTAAGTTCTCCAGCATCAATATTTATCCAGAGGATTCACCAGCCCTGTTTCTCAGGCATCAGTCTACAGTTTAGAATTCCAGACATTTTTATATATATGGTACTGGTTGGAATTTTGTTGTAATGTTAGAACTAAAGATGCAATATCTTGTATATCAGATAAATGCAGAACTCTCATCTGGAGACTCCTTTTTTGAATGCATTTCCTGTTTCTCTAATCCAGCTAATTTGAATTAGACTCCATCAGGCTTTTAATATTAAATTATTAATGGAACTGTCTTGTATGCTTTATAGAGACGGCCAGAGATTCACATTTTTGCTGCAAGATTTAAGGAACAAATTGGTGATATTGATGGTGCACGCACAGCATTTCAGACTCTTGTAGAGTTAGCTCCTGAACTTGTTGAAGCTGTTGTTAAACATGCAAACATGGAGAAACGCCTGGTAGGAATTTTTAAATTTTTTGGTGTGGTTACAGAACGCTTTATTTGTTTTTCTGCAAGAAAGGATTCATCATTCATATGTATTCTCTTAGCTTTTATCACCTGTTTTCTATAGGGAAACTTTGAAGGGGCTATGTCAATATATGAAAAGGCAATTGAGCGAGAAAAAGGAAAGGAAGAATCATGCACATTGCCTCTGCTCATCATTCAGTATACTCGCTTCCTTCACCAGGTTGATTTTTCTAGTTGTTATAAACTCTATCATATCTCCAGCCATTTGGCTAAATTTGACCACCTTGTTCATGTATGCCTGGTCTCTCCTGAAAATTGCTGGTATTTATGCATAATCTGTAGATAAACCATTTCAAAAATACATCCTTGGAATTGAACCTGTTTAACTGCTTAGACAGCTACTTGTTTATAGCATATAACACGTACTCACCCTTGGGTACCTGTCTGGTGTTTTTGAGTCAATTTAGGTTGTGAATGTGATACTTTTAAGGTCTTTTCTGACTCTAGTGCCAGTCAGATGATTTTCTTATGCACATTTTGTTTTCAGGACTAATTTTGGAATTGTATATGCAGTTGGAAGGCAATGAAGATAAAGCAAGAGAGGTTTTGTTTCATTCGTTGGAGCTATTGCCAAATTCAAAGCCTCTCATAATGGTACTGTTCAACCATATTGTGCTAGTTAAGTAGCAGTAAATTTTGTATTGATTTCTCCCTTTTTATCCATTTGATATTTGTCTTGTTATTGTGTTAGTTGAAATCTAGTTTATTTTCTGTTCATTGTGAAAGTTTTTGAGTTGATTTTTGGAGGAATATTGTTAGAGTTGGAGTTTGTCAAAATGTGGAAATTCAAGTAAGTTTTTTGCCATGCAGGCAGCGATTCACTTTGAGTCAATATCCAGGAGCTCAAGAGAACTTGATTACTTGGACTCTATTGTAGACTGTGCAGCGAAGTCTGATGGATCCCAAAACCTAGGCTCATCAGATCGGGAGGAGTTATCAAGCATATTTACAGAAGTAATTTTGGATTTGAAGAGCTGTTATTTGTTTCTGACTATATTAATGCTCTGTCCACCCTACTGAATATGTTTTGAAGTTTTCTGTTTCTGCTTCCATTTTGTGTAGTAGGAAAAATTTAGTTTGATTTCATCCTATAGATTTTTGGTGCTGGATGGAACCATGCCGTTTGAAAGGATGAAGCTTTGCTGTTGACAGTCTAGTCAGACATTAGCATGTCCCTCTTACTTGTGGAAAAAGGAAATTGAAAAACTGACGTTAGACACAAGGAACTGTTATAAATATCATTTATTTTGGTTTTGCAGTTTGTTGATGTCTTTGGAGATATACATGCTATTAAAAAAGCTGAAGCTCGTCACAAACAATTATTTCCAGCAGTGCGCAAGACTCGTGCAGTTTCTAGAAAGCGCACTTCAGCAGACATCAGCACCTCAGACAAGGTTAAAGTACTTAAGACAAGCACATCTTCTGAATCTCCTGCACAATCTAATACTTACCCAAATGGGCAATCTCAGTGGGGTGCTGGCTTTGGTGGTCAAGGTTATGCTCAACAACCTCAAAATTGGCAGCATGTACCTCCTCAACAATCACCTTATGTACAACCTCAACAGTGGAATCCTGGCTATGATCAACAGGTTTTATTTTTCTAGTAATATATCTTTTAATATTCTTTTTTTGGGATATTTGGAGCTTGCATCTAAGATCATCTTATTGCCTGAACATTATAGGGAGCATACAGTTCATATGGGGGCTATGCTAACTACAGTCCTCAACAGCAACAGCCACAACAGCAGCCACAAAGTTATGGTGTTTATGGTCAAGGATATCCTCCACAGGTATTTCCTTTGCGTGTTTATTAATCCAAGAACAATATACCTCTTTGAAAATATAGTTCGAGTCTCAACTAGGAACATATGGTAGAGCAATAGACATCATATGTGTCTCAAGGAGAAACGTATGTAGGCCTTGTTTACTAATTCTAAAATTTTATTCAGTCTGATTTGATAATTATGTTTACATCTAACTCTTTTTTTGCAGCAAAATTATGGGCAACCTGCACCTGCATACACGGCCCCTCAGCAGCAACCTTCTGCACAGCCAGGTTATTATGCTGGGGGGTATTAATGAGGTACTGTAAAGTTTTATAGAGGAGTTCTTAACACAGTTCTATTCAACTTCTTGTTCATTTCAAGAGTTCTCTTTTACTAAAGGAGAGTTACAAAAGGTTTCTTTCTGGATATACTGCAAAAACAATATCATGTCTCTTAGGTACATTATTTGGTGGACAGCTTGTCTAAATAATAATCAAATGGGCAACAAGAAATGTGACAATATTGTCTTACCAGGATGAAGAATGTATTGTTTACTTATGAACTATCTTATATGTTTCACTCCAAAACTTCTTTGATTTCTTTTTCTTCAGAGGTGCAGTAATAGGAATCATATGCTAGAGGGCAAATGTTTGTATTGAAATATGGTATTTTTCTCACCGTGATCATTATTTGGAGAATGTATATGCATAGATTTAACATGTCTCAAACTCTTGTTTAAAGACACATAGGTGTTGTAATTTTCAAAAATCTTATTCTTATGAAGTGCTAAATGATTTCAATCTGGTCAGAAGGGGGTAATTAAAATGAAAATGTATATGCATAGATTTAACATGTCTCAAACTCTTGTTTAAAGACACATAGGTGTTGTAATTTTTAAAGATCTTATTCATATGAATTGCTAAATGATTTCAATCTGGTCAGAAGGGGGTAATTAAAATGAAATATTAATACATTTATTTAAACCCGAGTCTCCAAAATTGGCTAAAATCTGGAAAAAAATGGCAATTTGAAAAATAATCACCAGAACAATTATTTTCTAATGAGTTTAGTGGTTATTTCTAAATTTCAATTTGATTCTAAACTTCCTATCCATTACAACTTTTTCTGATGAGTTTGGTGGATTTGATTTTTTTCTAAATTTTGTCTTGATTCCAAACTTTTCAGACCCTTCCTATCCATTGCCACTTTTTCTAATGAGTTTAGTGGTTTGGTGGAGTTGATTATTTCCAATTTTTTTGTTTATTCCAATTTTTTTTGACCCTTCCTATTGGTTGTGAAAACACTGAACTTAAGTGGCACAATGACTCCCTGAGGAATAAACATCTTTAGGGTGAATTCCCAATTTTTTTTAGCTTGTTAGTTGAAGATTTTGTCAGACTAGACTTTTGTATGTTTAGAAGGAATCTCTTCCCGCAATCTTTTTTCTTTTACCCTTTGTGGGTTACATATGATTTGTAAACTTAAGTTTTAACACTTATTTTATCCTTTGTAAGGCTTCAGCATGTTTCATTTTTAGAATTTAAAGGACTTTTAGTATGTCTGCTACAATTCCTGTTTCCATTTCAATCTGGCCTTTATATGTTTATTTACAGCACTCTGTTACGTACCTGCACTAAAATAGATGTTTTGTGTTGGCTTTATAGGTCTACTTCTAGTGCCTACACACACATATGGTAGACAGCACATGCTATTGCAGAAGCACATATTATGTGAGTTGATTTTAGGATAAAGATGCATTCATACTGAAGATAAAATATAGCCAAAAAGCCTATGGCTAAAAGTTAATTGACCATTACTTACTTTAAGACTCTCCCTTAATGGTTAATCTGCTAACTACACCAAGCATATCTTAAAATTTTGCAAATTTGTTAGGACCCGAAGACACAGTAAGAATGTTTGTAGTTTGGTCTTTTGGTAGACAATATTGCAACCTAATAGATTGATCTTCTACAAGTTGTCTGATGAAGTTACAATGTAGTTCCACATGTTTAGTGTGCTCATGGAATATTAGATTTTTGGCAAGTTTGAGCACCCCTTGATTGTCACAAAATAGGGGTGAAGGCCTAGTTTGAATAATCTTCATGTTTGACAACATTTTTTTCAACAAAACTGCCTCACATGTTGCTTTTCTTGCTCCTTGATATTATGCTTCAATTGAGGAAAGAGCAATTGCATGCTGCTTTTTGTTGGTCTAAGTGATTGCTCCTTTGCCAAGGTTGAAAACATGTTCAAGAGTGAATTTTTTGTCATCCCAATTTTTTTACCCCACACAGAGCCTAGGATCTTTGCATCAGCATGTCAGATCAGAAATGGAGGCAAGTGGAAAGAATTCAAAAGCATCTAATTGTTAGCAGCCTTAAGCTCAAAACTGCAATACCTTATGAGATTTTATTAACGGAGACAAGTACCTTCTCCTTGGAGGCTTTTGCGATGATTAGGTTACTAAGTTACCTGCAAAAGGTGCAAAACATGGAGAAGCATCGTTGGCCTAAATTGATTGTAGAAGAAAAGCTGGATAGAAGAAATAATACTTGGATGAAATGAAACAAAAAGTGGATGCAAAAGTGGGGTGTGAAAATGGAAGATTGTCCAAGTACAAATGAAGAAATAAAAAAATGTGAAGCAAAAATTCAAAAATGCTACATGGACAAAACAATCAGGACGAAAGAAAGACTACTATATCAAAGAATTTAACCTAAGGGGGACCATGAAGAAAAGGCCTATATAGGAGCGAATATTAAATGGAGAGCAAAGATGTTGATAGCTCAGCTTCAGACTAGCTTACATCGTCTTAGATGTGAAACAGGCAGATGGTTGGTTCCTAAAGGAGAGTGGGAAGAAAGAATATGTCGATTTTGTGACATGGGAGTGGTGGAGACAGAATGACATTTTGTTATGGAGTGCTTAGCGTATAATGATATTCGGGCCAACTATGCGGACACTTTACAAGTAGATAATTTAAATACCTTGTTTGAGGAGGAAAGGTTGGCCAAATCAGCAAACTACATCATCAAAATTCACCGTCGTATGGTTGACCTTGAGCGAAGAACTCAAATTGTTTAGGGTCCCCCCTTTTTGGTGGCGGTTTTGTGTTGTTCTTGGGTCCCATAGGCTGTTGTGGCCTTGTGGATGCAATTAAAATCTTTTATTTCATTTCATTGCTTTCGTTATATAGAAGGGGGTAATTAAAATGAAATACATTTATTTAAACCCGAGTCTCCAAAAATTGGCTAAAATCTGGAAAAAAATGGCAATTTGAAAAATAATCACCAAAACAATTATTTTCTAATGAGTTCACTGGTTATTTCTAAATTTCAATTTGATTCTGAACTTCCTATCCATTACAACTTTTTCTGATGAGTTTGGTGGATTTGATTTTTTTCTAAATTTTGTCTTGATTCCAATCTTTTCAGACCCTTCCTATCCATTGCCACTTTTTCTAATGAGTTTAGTGGTTTGGTGGAGTTTGATAATTTCCAATTTTTTTTGATCCTTCCTATTGGTTGTGAAAACACTGAACTTAAGTGGCACAATGACTCCCTGAGGAATAAACATCTTTAGGGTGAATTCCCAATTTCTTTTAGCTTGTAAGTTGAAGATTTTGTTAGACTAGACTTTTGTATGTTTAGAAGGAATCTCTTTCTGCAATCTTTTTTCTTTTACCCTTTGTGGGTTACATATGGTTTGTAAACTTAAGTTCTAACACTTATTTTATCCTTTGTAAGGCTTCAGCATGTTTCATTTTTAGAATTTAAAGTAGGACTTTTAGCATGTTTGCTACAATTCCTGTTTCCATTTCAATCTGGCCTTTATATGTATTTACAACACTCTGTTACTTACCTGCACTAAAATAGATGTTTTATGTTGGCTTTATAGGTCTACTTATAGTGCCTACACACACATATGGTAGACAACACATGCTATTGCAGAAGCACATATTATGTGAGTTGATTTTAGGATAAAGATGCATTCGTATTGAAGATAAAATATAGCCAAAAAGCCTATGGCTAAAAGTTAATTGACCATTACTTACTTTAAGACTCTCCCTTAATGGTTAATCTGCTAACTACACCAAGCATATCTTAAAATTTTGCAAATTTGTTAGGACCCAAAGACACGGTAAGAATGTTTGTAGTTTGGTCCTTTGATAGACAATATTGCAACCTAATAGATTCATCTTCTACAAGTTGTCTGATGAAGTCACAATGTAGTTCCACATGTTTAGTGTGCTCATGGAATATTAGAGTTTTGGCAAGTTTGAGCACCCCTTGATTGTCACAAAATAGGGGTGAAGGCCTAGTTTGAATAATCTTTATGTTTGACAACATTTTTTTCAGCAAAACTGCCTCACATGTTGCTTTTTGTTGGTCTATGTGATTGCACCTTTGCCAAGGTTGAAAACATATTCAAGAGTGAATTTTTTGTCATCCCAAAATTTTTACCCCACACAACCTAGGATCTTTGCTTTCGTTATATAGAATGACAAAGTCAAATGTTTCTTTCACATATTTCAACACCTTTTTTGTTGTAGTCCAATGTTCTATCTTTGGTGTTGTTATGAATCTTACAACATAGCTCAAATTAGGTCTAAAACATGTAAGCTATATTAAGTTATCCACTAGTTGCCTACTAACTCATTAATTATCCTAGAGTTAGTTTTGGTTGAAAGTTTCACTCATTTTTTCATAAGTGTAGATAAGATTTTGCATTTTGCCATTTTGAATTTGTCAAGCAAACTCTTGGCATATTTGGAATGTGAAACAAAAGTGTTTGCCAAACTTGTACACCTAGGCAATAATGTAAGAGGCATAAATCAATTATGTCAAAAGTTTTAATCATTTTAGATTTGATCTATTCAATAGCGCGTGTTTCACTATCTATAGGAATGATGTGATCTACATATATAACTAGTAGAATGAAATCATTACCTATTCTTTTCACATACAAATTGAAATATGAAGGATTCCACTATTATTTTTGTTCAACCAAATACTTGTCAGTTTTGATGTACCATGCCCTAGGTGTTTGCTTTAGGCAATATATAGTTTTCTTCAATTGGCATACAAGATGCTCCTCTGTAATTTGAAAACCTTGTGGTTGATACATGTATATTTCTTCCTCCAAAATTCCATCGAGGAAGACATTTTTCTTGTCCATTTAATGGACTATCTAGCCAAATTGAGTTGCTATGGCTAGGACTAAATGAATGGTGCTCATATTTGTTGTAGGATCAAATGTTTCATCATAAGCAATACCCTCTTTGTGAGAACCCTTTTGCAGCAGATAGAGTTTTGTACTTGCCTAGTATACAATTTGTCTTGTATTTGACCTTCTACACCCATTTGTAGTCAATGGTTTCTTCCCTAGTGGAAGATTTGTGAGATCTTAAGTCTTATTTTTCATCAAACTCATGTTCGGTTGCCATGGCCTTTTCCCATTCATGTTTTCTTTTTTCCTCCTCAAATACTTGTAACGCATAAATTCCCTAGATATTGGCCATTAGAACAAAGTTGAACATATTTCTCTTACTCTGGCTTTTCGTTGGTCATCCCTCAATCATTTCACTTATTTGAATATTTCCAATGGTGCTTTGCCACCACTTTGGTCTCTTTTGGGGACACTCTTCATCTAAAGCAATGTTGTCACTATGACTTGGGTTATTTGTGTGTCATCTCAATGTAGATTTAGGCTATCATCAATAGATTCTAGGAAAAAAATTGGTTTGAGACTCCACATGCTTAGAATCATCCCCCCTTTTAAGTGGAGCTACTTAAAGCTAAACAGTTGAATCCTTTGTCGCTATAGGTTGTTTTTTAGTAATTTTGAATTCTAGAGAAGTTTGGAAAGACCCAACTCTTTCATCAATCACGTCTTGGTTGAAGATCAAGTGATTGGTGTCAACATCAACCAACTTGTCAGTCTTATGACTTTTTGTACCCTATAAATTTTAATTTCTCACTATTGGGATCTAACTTGGTTCTTCTAATCTAAAAGATAGACATATGCAATGGAACCAAAGACCTTAAGATGACTTACTTTGGCTCAAAACCTCTTGTGAACACTCTTGTTCTCCATCATACATCTAACCATTTTTGTGAGTACGGTTCTACATCTCAACCACTCTATTTTGGTGTGTAGGGTGTAGTGAACAGTCTTTTGATATTGTGTTTAGCACAAAAGTTGTTGAATTCTTTTGAATTGAATTCTCCCCCATTATTAGATCTAAGAGTGGTTATGTAACAACCTAACTCTTTTTCTAGTAATTCATTGAACTTTTGAAATTCGTTGAATACATGTTTTAATAGTAGAAAATACACCCACTTTTTCTTACTTAAATCATCAACATATACAAGTAAATACCTAGCATCAATGAAGGATGACATGTTTATTGGTCCACAAACATTTGCATGGACCAATTGCATGACTTTCTTGTCTCTCCATGTTTTTCCATCATCAAATGGAGCTTTGTGTTGCTTCCCTGCTTCGCAAGCTTCGCAAGCTCCACAAGCACCTTGTACCTATTGTCAGATGTTAGGAAGGCTATCTATCGAATTTTCTAGGCCTAATTGAGAGAGGTAGGATAAATTAAGGTGCCCATATCATTTATGGTAAAGTGTTAATATTTGATGCACTCTTGGTTGCTAATGCATGCTCTTTGACTTGCTTAATGTCAACCAATCTATACAGTCCATGATCTTCTACACTAAGATCAATAGTTTTATTGGTCTCTTTGTCAACAATGTAACATTTGTGGTTGCTAAAAATGACATCTAGATTGGGACAATGTTGTCTAATGTGACTTATCGAGGGTAGATTAAGCTCCATTCTTGACACAATACACATTGAGAACATTCTAGAGGGTATTTGTACATTACCTTAGTTGACCACTGTGTACTCATCATTGAAGATTATTGAATCAAAATGAGTAGAGTACTATGTGAACTAGTCTTACTTGTTGGTGAAGTGATGTGATACTTATGAATCTATGTACCAAATAGATGACTAGGACTAATATGCTATTCTTTTGGCCATAAATGTATAGAAGGTTAATTTCTTTTGAATGCTCTATGATATAGGCTTTTTGCTAAGGCCCTCCCAAAGGCCTGTTCTGTTGATGTTATTAGCAGCATCGGGCTGCTTCTTCCAACGATCACATTAAGTTGTGATAAATTAAATTATAGCCTATGGCTATTTAATTTATACACAATTGATTTAAATGAATGAGGCCGACCTTCCTTGATATTATTTTGTAATTTATTATTTTCAAGTGAGGCCGACCTCTATGAAGAGTCACCTTGTTTTGTATAAATACAAGGTGATGTTTGTTCATTTGCACAATCAAGTTCATCAAGCATAATTCGCATTCCAATCAGAAGTTTGCACTTGAGCAACAACGATTCATCTTGCAGCAGTAGGCCAATTTCAAGGAGAAACATATTCGTTGTATCTTTGCATCTAAGAGAGGTGCTATTATTCATTGTATCAAATTCGGCCATGAGCTAGGCCTGAGTTGTAAGCAGATTTCTGCTCTTATTCCTTCATTATATAAGAGACATATTTGCTGGGTTTTTCTCCCTCAAGAGGAGGGTTTTCCTAGGGTATCTTGTTGTGTTTATTGTCTTATGTGTTGCATTTTTTGAGTGCTTTCAGTTGTATTATCTTATCATCAAAACACTAACATGGTATCAGAGCGGGTTTGAAGAAGATCGTGATCAGATTTGTTTTGCAACATTACTCCTTATTCTCTTTTTTGTTTATCTCTATTTAGATTTTGCAAGATGGTAAATGGTCTAAAAATTGAGGATAGACTCAAGGGAGCTTCCAACTACACATCATGGAGGTTCAGAATCATGCTCACCTTGGAAGAGAATGATTTGGCTGAGTTTGTGGAAACCAAAGTTCCCGAACCAGAGGAGGAAGAAGAGAAGTTGCAGTGGAGGAAGAAAGACACCAAGGTAAAGAAGATGTTGGTTGATTCCGTTAAAGATCATATTGTTCCGATTGTCTCCAAGCTGAAGACGGCAAGGGACATGTTCAAAACATTGAAAGAGATGTACGAAATCAACAACACCAGTCGAGCACTTGCACTTAAGCAACAACTACATCATGTTAAGATGGCGGAAGGAGAATTTTTCATCACCTACTTCATAAAGATTTCCGAATTGAGAGATCAACTCTCTACCATTGGTCATATTGTTGATGACAAGGATTTGACCATGTTGGCTCTTAATGGTCTTCCTTCATCTTGGGAGTCTTACATTCAAGGAATTAGTGCGAGATCGAAACTTCCCAAGTTTGATCGATTGAGGGCAAACTGTATTCAAGAAGAGTTGAGGTTGGCTGCAAGAGGTATTGGTCGAAGCCCTACAAATGAAGACATTCATGTTTTATCCGCTCAATCCTCGAAGAAGGAAGGAAAAGGAGGAAATAAAAGATACTTCAAGAGGAATGGAGATAAAGGGTCAAATGGTGCTCCTACATTCAAGAGTGGGACCTCTCTCGTGTTCAATGCTTTAGATGTGACAAATTTGGTTACTATGCGAAGGATTTCCCTACCAGGCCTAATCAACATGATTCATTTGCGGATGTGATTGAGATCTCTCTCCAAAATGATTCTAGTGAATTTCTACTCTAGTCATGGGCCTATGTTCAAGTCGTGAAGGTTGTGTAATGATCTGAGCGCAAGAGCAACGTATCATACCGTGTCCACCCTTCAGAATATTTAAGAGATAAGTATTGTTTGTTTTGATTGTAATTACCCTTCTAGGTTAAAATTCAGTTTGCTAAGTTGTGCAAATCTGACATTATTTACTTGGATTATGTGTGACTAGTAAATAGTGATCACTGGGATAAGATTCTTTAGAATTAAGAATTATTCATTGCAGGTTGTATCATGCTAATTTGTGAAGATTGTCTTTTGTTATGCTGAGATTAGCTCTTTCGAGAAATTGGAGGAAATACATGTCATGATTGATGAATTAATTATCTATTACTCAGGAGTTTTTTGAATTATATGAGATAAGTATTGCATGGTTGAATAATGTTCATGAATTGTTATGTAGTTATTAATTCATGCTATAACATTGATATAGTCAATCATGTATGTTCCTAGCAATGGTACTTCTATTTGAGA
Source organism: Sequoiadendron giganteum (assembly GCA_007115665.2). Taxonomy (NCBI): domain Eukaryota; kingdom Viridiplantae; phylum Streptophyta; class Pinopsida; order Cupressales; family Cupressaceae; genus Sequoiadendron; species Sequoiadendron giganteum. The sequence goes on along the minus strand of CM021108.1, from coordinate 253,747,469 downwards.
TAGTTGAGTTCCATGAACTATTAGTAATCTCTTCTTAACGCTTTCAGGATAAATCAAGAAGCATACGAGATTGCTTTCAAGAAGAGCTTGATGCATCCTATAGGTTGAAGAATGGAGACTCTACTTGTAGCTATGAGACTAAGTGAATGGCTGAAGACATCTCTTCGAAGAGGAAGAATTAACCTTAAGAGGGAGTTCTATGACTCGCTGAGAATAAGTGTTGCAAGGCCAAATGACAAGTTATTGAAGTACCTCTTCAATAGTTGGGTTATGAATTGCTCAAGTCAAGTCAACTTGGATTTAACATTGGTAGCTTCACAAACCTATTTCGATTAGAGTGATCTGGGATGAGGTCAAAGAGGACAACCCTGAATCCCTACAGAGGTGTGCGTTGGTAACCATTTCTCTAAGGAAAGCATTGCAAGCAAATCTTGGACAATGAGGTCAGGAGGTTGATGCAAGTGCTTGAAGATTCAGAGGGATCCTACTGAACCTAAAGAAGATGGTTGTGTTGTTGATCGATGTTGCTTCAATTTGGGATCTGCCATGATATCCTGGTGCAACTCGTGAGGTAGAGTATATTGCAGCTTGTGTGGCATCTCGTGAAGCAATGTAGCTTCGTAAGCTCCTTCCAGGATTGTTTGGACAATCAATGGAGCCTACTATCATTCACTGTGATAACCAAAGTTGTTTGAAATTTTCTGTCAATCATATGTTTCATAATAGAACAAAACATGTTGAGATCAAGTACCATTATAACAGAGATATGGTATTGAGGAAAGCTATATAGTTGAGGCATATCAACACTGATGAGCAGACGATAGACATTCTCACCAAGCTCCTCTCTAGGATAAAGTTTGTGTACTTTCGAGAAAAGCTTGGTATGGTGGAGAATGCAACCTTGACTGAGAAGGAGTCTTAGTATCAGTGATCCTCTGTAATGAGTTCTTCTCTGAGAGAAGTTTGAGGTGAAATCCCTTGGCTATGAGTTCTTCTCTCAAGAAAAGTTTGAGGTGAAATCCCTTGTTTTCCACCCTCTGAGAGCTATGATGGATGTCATGTGTGTGACTCCATGACAACATCACGTGAGGGAGTCCATGATGATTTTCTTGTACTTGTGTTTCACCCTCTGCGAGAGCCATGGTGAAAGTCACGGTGAGGTGACAACATCACATTGAGTGATGAGCACTTGTACATACCATCTATGGAGGTAGCCATGATGGTTGATATCACGATGAGGTGATATGCTTTCACGATGAGGTGACAAGCATTTTTTTTTTTGGGGCTACATTGATTGACATCATGATGAGGTGATATGTCTTAGGTAGTTGGAAGTATCATCCCTAGCTGAGAGGGAGTGTTGATGTTATTAGCAACATTGGGTTGCTTCTTCCAACGATCACATTAAGTTGTGATAAATTAAATTATAGCCTATGGCTATTTAATTTATACACAATTGATTTAAATGAATGAGGTCGACCTTCCTTGATATTATTTTGTAATTTATTATTTTCAAGTGAGGCTGACCTCCTTGAAGTAATCTTATTTTGTATAAATACAAGGTGATGTTTGTTCATTTGCACAATCAAGTTCATCAAGCATAATTCGCATTCCAAGCAGAAGTTTGCACTTGAGCAGCAACGATTCATCTTGCAGCAGCAGGCCGATTTCAAGGAGAAACATATTCGTTGTATCTTTGCATCTAGGAGAGGTGCTATTATTCATTGTATCAAATTCAGCCATGAGCTGGGCCTGAGTTGTAAGTAGATTTTTGCTCTTATTCCTTCATTATATAAGAGACATATTTGCTGGGTTTTTCTCCCTCAAGAGGAGGGTTTTCCTAGGGTATCTTGTTGTGTTTATTGTCTTATGTGTTGCATTTTTTGAGTTCTTTCAGTTGTATTATCTGATCATCAAAACACTAACATGTTCTACACTCCATGTCTCACTGCTACAACCAAAATGATTCTTACATTTCTCGTGTTGTAAGAGTTTATTGCACAACTCTTCAAAGTTTTCTGTCAACATTCATAGAGGTGATATTAAAGGTCTCAATAAAGTATATAATTTGTCAACTAGACTCTTGTGTTAAGATGTACTATTTTTTTTTATATTTAGCTTATTGTGAATTAGAAAAGATAATTTTCTAATATTGGTTGTACATTGGCTCCTCTGCCTGGTGTGGTGTCTTGCGGGGTCCCTCCCGCTGGGGGCTCCGTCCTCCCTGTCTCGTGCGTGCGTAGGAAAGCCTCTGTGGTGTCTGCAACCGCTCTGACGGATCCAACTCCTCCTCCTTCTGCTTTGACTCCACCTCTGGTTGCTGCGCTTCCTGGCGGTGGCGTGCCTATTGTGGTCGGATGTTTTCCTACTGTCCCATGTGTGCACAGGTTTGCGTCTACTAAGTCAACGGGTTTTGGGCCAGATGGAGGGAATGCGTGCAGGACCTCCGTGGGTGCTTCTGCTATGGGGGATTCGGCTGTGGTTGGGCTTTCTGTTCCTACCCCTCGATTGCTTGTTGCTGGGGGTGCTTCGAGAATGGCTAGATCCTTCTCTGATGCTACGAGGATGGGTTCTCGTCCTTCTGATCTGTCTCTACCCTATGCCCAAGATTCCCCTATGGTTGTCTATGGTCCGGTGATCGTGGAAAATGAGGACTATTATTCGAAAATTGGTGTGGTTTGCAGATTCAATGGCCTGTGACCCTCCCTCCCAGATCTCCACGATTGGGTTTCGGGTTCTTGGAAGCCTTTGGTCGCCGGGGAAATTGAGCTCTACCCCAGTGCTAGAGGTTTCTTCATTGCTACGTTTGCCTCCCCTCTTGAGCGGAACAACATCCTAGACATGGGTTGGATGTGGGGTATCCATTCTCTGTCCATCAGGCCCTGGACTTGATCTTTCAATCCCCTTACGGAGCCATTGAACACCAACTTGTATGGGTTCGTCTGCCAAATCTTCCTCTTCAGTTCTGGGAGGAATCATGTTTCGAGGCCATTGGCAATACCATTGGTTGCTTCCTAATGGTGGATTCCACAACTAGGGAGTTTGGGCATACTACGGTCGCTCAGTTGTTAGTTGATCTGGACATCTCCAAACCTCTTCCTGGGGATGTTGTTTTGTTGGTGGAGGACAGACCATGGAAGCAACTCTTGGACTATGAGGGTCTCCCCTTTCGGTGTAGGAGATGCTTTTTGGTGGGTCATTTGGCCTCTGCCTGTCCTCATGTCTGCAACAAGGGCGCTGCGACTTGGTGGAAGGATGCTCTCCTGGATCACTTCACAGTTGGTTCTTCTTCGGATGCTTCTTTTGAAGAGGTCGACCCTCTTGTTGCCGCTCCTCCCCTAGACCTTTCTTCTGTGCAGCCACTTTTGGACCTTTCTGCTGACACTGTTGTGCCTGACCCTGTTGTGGCTGCTTTGTCAGACCCTGTCCGCCCTTTGTTGGGATATTCTATTTTTTTGTTAGTGGATTCGATCTCTGCGGCCTCGTTGCTGAATCCCTCGCTGCTTGGTGGCTCTTCACCTGTGATGGTTGGGGTGGAGCCGCTCCTCTCACCTTTCTCTTTGTTTCCTGATTCTGAGCCTCCCTGGTCGCTTGTTCTCCAGAAGAAAAAATCTGCATTTGCTTCTCGGACTCGGGTTCGTGGAGCCGGTTTTGACCCCTCGGTGTCTGGGGTTGCTTAATCTCTTTGTGTTTTCCACAACTGACAGTCAGTTGTTTCTGTTTGTTTCTTAGTTCAATTCTATTTTGAAGTTTGTTTTCCTTTGGCCCTTTGGGCCCTTTGTGAAGGGTTCGACACCCAGTAAATGCCGCTTACCATTTCAAAAACAAAAATAATATTTTAATATTTTTGATTTACAAAGAGAGTGCCATAAGAAAGAAAAAGCCCATCTTTTAATATTATCTTCTTTTATTAAGAATATAATGATGTATTCTATTGTGTTTTTTAAACTTTATTTCAAGTGTTAGGAAGGAAAAGGAATATTTTTTTTAAAGAATTTTATTTTATTCATTCATTAATTTTTCTTCTTTTGATAATTAAAAATATTTATGTAAGGGAGAAAAAATATGTGTAACAATAGAAGATTTTGAAAGTACTTTTGTGAAATAATTGAAAGATTTACAGAGTTATTGAATCGTTTGGATTTATCTCCTTTTGCTTTACAAAATTCTACAAGGTTCAGGTAGGGTTCTTTTCATATGATGTTGTGAAAAATGTTTATTTTAAATTAATAATGATCATCTAACGTTTGTAAAAATAAAATTATGGATATATTAAATAGTGATCTAGATATTTTTTTATCTTGGTTTATGTGGTTTAAAACCATTGAATACATATCTTTACCAAGATTTACAATTTTATTTATTATATTTTATCTTTTATGATTAAAACAAGTTGATTGCTTATTTTATAAAAAATGGTTAAAGAGATGTGCGAAAAAATAGCATATTATGTCCATTATAATTTTTCTTTTATGATTTGTTTTTCTACAAATCTTAGGAAATGTGCAAATACATGTTATTTTAAATCCTCTTGAAAATTAGATGTATCAGATTTGTAGATAGCGGGATCTTAATGATTTAATGACTATATGCACCGATAAATATAAGAATTTGTAAGTCTTATTAGTTATTTTATTTATTCATTTGATATTTTTTGTATCATGATCAATTCAATTTATGTGATTTAGTGTCTTGAAAGTGAGCTATAGTCTTAACTGCCAAAGGTTTTATGTTCACGTAAATCCAACTTAGCTTGGTGTTATTTTGGCTCTAGGGATTTAAATTATTGATTTGTTACATCTTATTAGGGTTTATTTGTGATGAAATTGTGATATCATTTGTCATACTTTATTTATACTAACATGTGTCATCCTCTGTGTCATGGTAGATTTATACTAATATGTGACATCTTCTATGTCATGGTTGATTTGTAACATCTTCTATGTCATGATTCTATTTGTAAGAGTTGAGTGTTATTTGAAAAGATAGGATGTATGACAAGTTTAGCTCATAGATTCCATTTAAAAGGATGAAATGTGATTTTTATGAAAGGTTTATCGCATGGATCCATTTAAAAGGATGAAATACGATTTTGTTCTATGGTTTAGGATGGTTAATATCTTATTTTATATACTTGGGTCTCAACACCTTACAAAATTGTTCTACTTGAGAAAGTTGGCTAAGATTTAAGCTTACTCATCTTGTTATAGGTACATCACTATAGGCTCTAGTCCTCTTGTTGGAAGAGGGTTTGGGTCTATAGATAGTCTATGTTATGACCATCTTATATCACTAAAGCTAGGAGATCTCTGAGATAAGTCTTATGGCCCATAGTATTGACATACTTGTTTTTACTTAACGGTAGTGGTTCTTTGTGGTTGGTATCTATAGTTAACCTCCTTAGCTTATGTGAATTAGTGGTATTTGGGTACATTGCATAGTTGGGAGATGCCAACTAATGAGTTTTTGAGACCAAGTATGTTTGTCATCTTTATGGATTCCTTATGTGATTATACTTATGTGTCATCGTTATTGTGTTTCTGTAATTTGTGAGTGCTTATATCATATGTTTATTCTATTTTCTTGCTTTATGTGTGTTTATTTTATGTGTATTTGTTTTTGTATTTGCTTGTGTATTTGAATTGTTGATATCAAGTTATTTGGATACTTATGTGGTGCAAATGCTAGGATGGATGTAGTATGGGATGCAGTTTCATTAATAGGAAGACATGCAAAATCACATGAAGAGAGATTTTGTAGTATGCAATGCAAGTAGTGATTCCTATGGATTTATATATGGTATTGGATGCATTGTATTAAGTCGAACCTTATGAGGTTGAAAGGACTTATGGTTTTTATTAATAGTCACATTTTGGCTTGTTCATGTATTAGATTCTTGAAAGAACGTGTTATGGAATATTAGCTATCTTGAAATGATTATTGGACATGCGTCTATTATTGAGAATATGTATTGTGAATTCTATTCCATGTATTTTGAATGTTTTGGATCTATGGTTTCATGTGTATGCTATGTATTACTAAATGAATGAACTACAAAAAATAACTAATGTTGTATTGTACCACACCTTTGGTTTTTGGATGGTTCTTCACCTTGATGGATGGATGAGGAGAAAATAGAAATCCTCCTAGCGGGTTCAAACCCTTTCCCAAATAGCAGTAGCAACATGTGATCTTGGACAAGGGTTGAGCATATTATTTTTAGACCACTTATATGTGTGGTTGGTCTCATGATCTATTATATATGTGTAGATTATTTATGATCTCAAGTATTATTTATGGTGCACATTATTTTTAGACCACTTATACGTGTGGTTGGTCTCATGATCTATTATATTCTTATTGTAGACATGGAAAATGTACAAGTTCGGTTCGACACACTTGATCCTGATTACTAACGACATTTCCTCCTAAATCACACTCTCAACATTTCATCATATTATATCTCTTAATTTAATAAATCATTATTTATTTAATTAAGTCTTTCTCTTTCATTGATTAAATTAATCAATTTAATTTAATTAACCTTATATTTTTGTTTAATTAAATAAATCATTTTATTTAATTAAAGTTTCTAAAGTCCTCTTATTAAATAAAATAAATTAAACCTTATTTGATTTAATCTAACATTATTTCACTTACTTAAATAAATCCAAATCATTTATTTAATTAAGCATTTCCTCTCAATTCTGATTTAAATCAATTCATCAATTTAAGTCAAAATTGTCAAATCATCTAATCCTTCATTAAATTAATCAAATTCTTGATTAAGTTAATCCCTATCACTAAAATTTTCTAGAGAATGCAAGTTGCACATGAAAATAGATTTAATTCATTTATTAAATCTCTATTTTCCCTCACATGGCATCAAAAGAGAATATTCCCTCAAGTTTGAATTCAAAAAGTCCGAGTGGACTTGTACATCCAACAAGACATTTACTCCTCTTACATGTCCTTGTGCATTGAGCCAAGTGGCATTTATATCATTCATTTTTCCCTCTCACATGCCATTTCTTCAAATTCAAATTCCACCTAATTACATTTATTGGCACTTTGGCCAAAATGTGCACAACCATCAACTATTCACATGGTGACAAGTGGCATTTGGCTACTGGGTAAAAGTTAGTCCCACATTGCCCAAATCTTGCCATTTCTTCCAAATTCAAATCTATAAATGTGAGACTTCTCTCCTCATTCATCATCCACAATTTTGGTAAACTTACTATACTCAATTTCATCCACAATTTCATGCAAAGTTACTCTTTTAACATTGAGAGCCAATTTTGTGCACATCACTCCATACTTTATCACTTTCACAATTCTTAGCTAGGTTATGCTCAAATCTCATCATGGAGATTTGATCAATCTACACACTTCCACATTGCAATTCAGGGGTTGGGAAAGGGCTGCTTACTACACAACAAGGTGACACCAATCCACTATGAGATGAGGATTTAATAATGTTTTTTGTATATGCTTCTGTTTAATTTGTTTTCTGCTCATTAGTTACATATTTGGATATGATTAAGTATTTCATAGGGATATTAAATTTGCTGATTTAAATTGACTTGTGCTAACAACATGAAATCGTTTAAGTCTCTCTCGTAGATTTCAACATCCACATTCTGGCGCTAGAAGGAGGGTACCTCTGAATTTGTTTTTACAATCTTACTTGTATCTCTGTTGCAGGAAATTTTGTTCGATGTGTTTAACTATCCTATTAACAGTAGTTTCTGTTGTTATTTTTGGTTAAATACCTTTTGCAGATCATTCCATTTCATGAGAAGACAATTATTTACGTTTTCATTTTTGCATATTATAATGTCTGATAAATTTTTCATAGAATATGAGTCTTGATTTTTTCTTTGATAAATGCTTACTGCTCATGTATCCTGAAAGAAAATAATCTAAAAAGATCAAACCATAATCTGGACAGGCCTTGCTGCGAGCTTTTTCCCCGTGGTATTTCTTACGGTTCTCCCCCACACTCAATCCGGCCTCTCACCGCACTACCACGCCATCATTTCTTTCTGCTCTCATTGTCTCCACCATCTACCGCCTTATTGTGCCTCTCATACTCACTGCTTGCGGTACCGCAGTATCCACCGCCATACTGCGACCACCTCCTCACTAACCGCAATCTTGCGGTTTCCACCCTCTCAGTCTCCCGCGTTACCACAACCTGATTGTCTCTTCCTCGCGGTTGAGCGGTGAACTACTTGCTAGTTGCTATCACTGTCCCACAGTCTTCCTCCATAACCATCACAGTAAAGCGGTGTCCACCGCGTTACCGCCGTCTAGCCAATCCTGTCCCGTGGTTGAGCGATGAACTGCCTGCTAGCTGCTATCGCTGTCCCGTGGTCTTCCTTCGTAACCGTCGTGGTAGAGCGGTGTCCACCGCATTACCGTTGTATAGCTTTTCCTTGCCCACGGTAGTGAGGTAACCGCTTGATTCACTGTCACCGCAGTCTCCAACTTAATTGCTAGCGGTAGTGCAGTAACTGTCACCTCACTATCCACCACCACCTCACGGTCTTCTTCTTTACCATTCGCGGTATTGCAGTAAACTTACTAACCGCTGCCCTAACCGTCACTTCACCGCCATCGCACCACTGCGGTATTCAACCTCACTAACCGTGGTATCGCGATAAACTTGCTGACCGCTGCTCCCGCCATTACCTCCCTGCCCACCGTGCTACCGCGGGTTCCTCTCGGACCATTCGTGGTGTAGCGGTAGCTGTCCTGATCGACTGTGCTCGCCGCCACCAAGTCACCGCACAAACTGTCTCAACCATCTGCAGTATAGCAATTGAAGTGTTAAATTTGGGAAATAAACATCGGTATAGGGAATTTTAAAGCATTATAAGGGGCTGTAAAATATTTTTTTTATATATATCAAAAGGGTGGCAAATTTTTCTTAACTTATATTTAATGCATTAATATATGAGAGATTTTGTGGATTATCATATTAACTTTGTATTTTCTTTTTTTTACAGGTTGATATTGGAATCAAGCCAAGGCAAAGCAAGATTGGAGTCATTCACAAAAAAAGGCATTTTTTAATGCTTGTTGAGCTAGATTTTCCATTTTCTATGCTTATTTTCAGTTTCAAACCATCTCACATCTGTTTTTGGGTTTAAAATTAACCATTTGACTTGATATTTCTGGTTAAAATTAAACTTAGACATTTACTAAATTTCAATTTGGGTTCTAAAAATTGAACAAGGAAAATTCTCACACTTCAAAGTTGGTGCTTTAAAAAGAACTCACCGCCACCACGCCACCGCGGTAAACCTATTGATCGCTGCTCCCGCTGTTACCTCCCTGCCCACTGCGCTACCGCGGGTTCCTCTTGGACCATCCGTGGTGTAGTGGTAGCTGTCCTGATTGACTGTGCTCGCCGCCACCGCATCATCGCACAGACTGTCTCAACCATCCGCGGTATAGCAGTTGAAGTGTTAAATTTGGGAAATAAACAACGGTATAGGGAATTTAAAAGCATTATAAGGGGTGGTAAAAGATTTTTTTTTCTATATAAAAAGGGTGGCAAATTTTTCTTAACTTATGTTTAATGCATTAATACATAAGAGATTTTGTGGATTATCATATTGACTTTGTATTTTATATTTTTTACAGGTTGATATTGGAATCGAGAATTGGAATCAAGCCGAGGCAAAGCAAGATTGGAGTCATTCACTAAAAAAAGCATTTATTAATGCTTGTTGAGCTGGATTTTCCATTTTCTATGCTTATTTTCAGTTTCAAACCATCTCACATCTGTTTTTGGGTTTAAAATTAACCATTTGACTTGATATTTTTGGTTAAAATTGAACTTAGACATTTACTAAATTTCAATTTGGGTTCTAAAAATTGAACAAGGCAAACTCTCACACTTCAAAGTTGGTTCTTTAAAAATAACTCATTTTTTTGCTTTGAGAATTAAAACGAACAAGTGTATTTGATGTTTTGTAATCCTTTTCAAAAATTAATATCATTTAAAAGGCGTATGCACTTCTCTCGTGCCTCACGACGATATTGAGAATCAAAAGTCTTTTTGTGATATTAAGTTGTCAAAAGAATTACTTCCACACTTCAATTTTTTGGGTTTAAAATTGAACAAAACATCTTGCGAGTGTGAGTAGGCTTATTGCGTGTGTTCTCCCTTTGTGTCTAAACAAAGGTTGATTGAAATACGAATATGTTTATTCGCTTTTGTTTATCTTAGCAGGCCTGCCTTATGGGAAAAAGTACTCACCCAAGGGAATGACCCAACTAGTAACACACTAGGGACAAGTGTATTTCCAATCGAGATATAAAAGTGGGTACTCGAAGAAAAGCCAGTATGACGCGTTTGGCTTCGATGAGAATGGAAAAAATGGTATCTCACCACATGGGTCAGCCTCCATGGATGGAAAGACCGAATTAAAACCCTTGTTTAGAAGACCAAATCCTTATCTATTTTGTTGGTGCAAAAGGTCATGTCCTTTGAACCCGCCCCACATTATACATGCGGTTTTGTTGTAGAGATGAAAAGTATGCCATGGGAGATTCATGGGTAGTGATGCTTGGCTGACCTGAGAAGTGTGTGCCATGGAGAGGAGCTGGTGTGGTCAAACATCTAGTCATCCACAGAAAATATGCGCAGCTGGATTCCTCCAAGTGGGAACCCAACAAAATATTGTCTCTTCATCCTAGGGTTGTACATTTGCTTGGAAATGGAAAAAACATTGCTTGGTCCTCAAAACAATTGAAAAAAAAACATTCACAAAGAGCTCCAAATTTCAAACCCCTTGGGGGAAACAAATATCCTTGACGAATTTAAGTACTCTTGCTTTCCCTAGGGATCATATCCTTAGAGGTTTCTAAGTGCTTGGATTTTATCATCATTTGTTTTCACTAAGGTTAAGCATAGGAAAATTTTGCCCTAATTTCCTTGATTTCCACATAATGGACCTTGTGGAATGAAAAATAAAGTGGGACATTAGACATGCAGTTTGAAACATAATCAAGCAAATGGTTTTGGTAAAAGGAATTCACTAAGGAAAGATAAAAGACAAATTGGACCTCACATGTGTTGTCTCAAATGATTTCCCAAAAATTCAAGATCCCAAAACCAAGATTCAAAAGGATTAGTCTAAAATCCCGAGAACAACGTCTTGAAATTCTCTCTGAAGTCAGAGAAAGACTAGTGTACAATTTTTATAAGAAGGATTCAATAAACAACCCAACTTTGTATGCATTCTATTATCAACAAAATCTTGGGCTTTTTGAAAGGTTTGCTTTCCTCACATAGGAAGTGTAGCATGTTATTCAACACCGAGGTTTTGTAAAAAGAGTCGTGTCTAGGTCAAAGTCTAAGATCAAAATCTTCACTCTCATCCATCTCTCCATCAATCAAATCACATCCCATCAACAAATTTTTTTAGAACTTTAGAAAAATCATTCATGCTAAACTTAAAGGCTAAATCAACATCACTCTATCTTGGCTTAATACACCTTGCCAAATAGTCAATTCTCTTGGACGAATTTACCTCTAAGATAATGTAACTTCCTGAGGTTTACTAGTTCATGATCACCTTGGTTGGCTTAACACACTTAGCCAATCCATTCTCTTGTTCGAATTCTCCCTAGGATAACACAACTTCCTAGGGTTTACCGGGCTCAATACCATCTTGTTTGACTTAATGCACCTAGTCAAACCATTAAAATCAATCCAAACCCTAAAGTTTAGCATAACCCCTAAAAATTTCTTCAAAGGTTTCATTCATTCACTTCATCCATTTATCTCATCATCATCACCACTCCCTTTTGATCCTTTTCTTTCCCCGGTTCTTCTCTTTTGGGCCTAGAGATTAAGATCAAACGATCCCTATTTTATATGGTCCAAAAAAGATCACAATACAAGAAGAACATGGAAAACATCAACAAAATATCAACTTCTAGTGACTTAAGTAAAGTAACCACCGAAAAAAATCTTGCGGGATCAAGAAATCCCCCAAGTAGCTCTCCTCTACCATCACAAAATCCTCAAGAGGAAAGCTATGAAGAGGACATCACAAACGAGGACGTGGGGATGACATAATCAGAAATGCTAGAAATGGTTCAAAATCCAGAGAATCATAAAATTGTCAATGCCATGTTTAAATACTTACACACGTTAATAGGATGGATTCTGATTCCTTCTGACCTTGACATAGGTGCTAGTATGAACATGCCTCTTACAAACACATCCCCAATGTTAACTCTGAATATCACTCAAGAAATTCCTCAAACTATATCAACAATCACACCAACCTCACCAATTGTGAACAAAGGAAGTGCTATGTTTTGAGAGTTACAACAACATCGCCTTGTGAACAAAAAAGAGGTAAATGTTAGCACCACACCCGAAAAATCTGTTCTGGTAAATCCATCACACCCATACGTCCCACTCACCTTCCATAATCATGCAGATTCATCTGATTCCGTGCAACACCAGCCTATCCGTTAAACATACAAACTTCTCTACCGCAAGGAGAAGGTGGTTTTTTTGGAGCAACAAGATTCATTGACCTGTTCTCCTTCTAGGGGAACTTACCACCCTTTCCTCCATTACCACTCACATCCATATCACCTATTGGATTGGGTCTTCCCCCTACCCACATCTAGTTTCTCAAATCCAGGCAATCCGAGCATCACATCGAATCCTCTCTTTTTGCCTGCAACATCACAACAACAAGTGGAAACCATTCAAGCCACTACGACCAGTACATTAGTTGGTCCTCAAATCTCTTGAAACATACCTTCTCAAGGACCGAGCATCTCAACCATACCTCCAACAACCCAAATCCCGACCACCAACACAACCATTTCGCCTGTCACAACTGTTGGCATCATTCCCAATCCACTACCAATCCCACCAAAATCTATCGTGATGAATTCATTCATCACCCTAATCCAAACCATCCATAAATCCAATCATCAGAGGGTACTGAAACAAAACCAACAAGTTCCCCAACAAGCTGCACAAGCCACACAAGCTGCGCAAGCCGCTCAAGCGGCCCAACGAGCACAAGCCCAAGCTCAGGCCCAACAATAGGCACAAGCACAATACCAAGCGCAACTACAAACAATCCATCAGCAAGCATACCAACAAGCCTTGCAAGACTTTGAGGCACAAAATCAAGCTAAACAACAAGCTTCATTGGCCCAACAACAACTCGACCATTAACAAGCTCTGTTGGCACAACAACTCGACCAACAAAAAAATTGTTGGCGCAAAAACAACTAGACCAACAACAGGCTTTATGGGAGCAACAACATATGGACCAACAACAAGCTTTGTTGGAACAACAAAAACAAGATCAACAACAGGCATTGTTGACGCAAATGCAGGCATACTAGCAAGCCTTGAATGCACAAAAAAGCTTACAAAAAACTCCCACCACTACTCCTCCCACCAATAAAACACCCCAAACACCTCAAAACACATTCATTTCACCTCTCGATCCGCATAACGATGTTGCAATGCAAATCAAACTGCTCTCACAGTAGGTGTTGGACCTCCAAGCGGGAAAAATAACCAAAACACAACGCAACTTGTGCCCTTATCCATTTGACATAAGTCTCACAATGGTACCATTCCCAAAGGGATTCAAGATCCCCAAATTCGACAAATATAATGGAACGGGTAACCCTAAAAAACATGTAAGGGAATTTCAGGTGCATTGCATGGAGGTTGCGTACAATGTCACATATCTAATGCGACTCCTCCCCCAAAGTCTGACTGGTCCATCCATGGAATGGTTTTCTTGCCTACCCACGAGCATTAAAACATTCGAGGAAATTGTGGAAGCATTTCTTAAAAATTATGCTTTCAACATGGGTGTAGACTTAGTTTGGAAGAACTATCAACGCTCAAACAAAGAAAAAAAAAGCTATTCACATCCTTCTTACAAAGATGGCGATCCAAGACCAATCAGAGCAAGTGGACCATTCCAGAAGAACAAGAAGTTTTCACGATCATATCTAATCTAGATGAAAACTTGGCATTCTACTTAAAAATGTAATGCATCACATCAAACGTTCAACTGATCCCAAGGGCGCTCAACATTGAAAGAGCCCTTACTGCACGAGGAGGCACGTCAACATTTACTCCACCACAAGATAATCGCCCTTCCAACAATTATAATGATAAACCTTGAACATGGTCGAGGAACAAAAAAATCACAAATGATGACGTGATCGATGCTAAAGTGGCCATAAATGCTCCCAAACCAAACATCCAAACTCATCACCAACCAAAAAATCATAATTATAATAATGTGCAAACTAATGCAGTAGTGGCACAACAAAAACCACTTCCCACCAACCAAATCGATAACTTTGGCAATCAAGGAGGACCACCTCCTCGAGGAAAATACCCTCCCAAGCGAAAGTTCACAGCTCTTGGGGAATCCATCAAGTCCATAATGAAGAAGTTGGTCAAGGAAAACCTAATCAAATTCTCCAACTCCGAGCAATACACGAAACCCATGACCAAACCACCATGGTATAATGAAAACCTCCTTTGTGACTTTCACAAGATGAAGGGACATACCACCGCAAATTGCATGAGACAAAAGAATATCATCCAAGACCTCATCGAAGACAAGATCATCAATGTTGAGCAACCAACCGACAATCAAGATCTGAAAATATACACATATCCAATGCCGAACCAAAATCAAGGAAATGGTCAGAGAAACAACAAAGGCAAGCAAAAATATGCTAGTGCTAATCTAGTATATGAAGAGATAGTCTCATGTGTCGATGAAATGGTCATGGTCATTAATGTCAAGGGCGCCAACACCGATTGTGGAGTCACCACACATGGCGGCAAGGTCACCATTGTAGGGGCACCATCTAAGACCCCCACTTCAAACACAAAAGCCGTCCCCTATGACTATAATGTTATTGAACAACTGAAGAGAACTCTCGCACAGATCTTCATCATGGAACTGTTAAAAATATTTGCTGCCCATAGGAAAATTCTTGATGAAGCTTTACCAGCATCCACTGTCTCTGCCACCCTTGACATAGAACAGTTTTAGGCTATAGTTGGTAATATGATTACCCCGAACCTCCTTAAATTCTCTAACAAAGACTTCCCCCCACAACCATCTCATAACTGCGCACTTCACCTTCAAGTGCTAGTCCACAAAAAAAAAAAGTTAAAAAAGTCTTGGTGGATGGTGGTGCAAGACTTAATATTTTCTCTCTCAAAATTATAAAGAAATTGGGATTCGTCGAGGATTCCATTGACAAGAACAAGAGCATCACAATAAGGGCATATGATGATCAAGAAAGAGTGTCTCAGGGCACTATTAAAATCCCAATCCATGTGGGGCCAACAACCATGGAGACTACCTTTTAGGTCCTCGACCTCGACTTACCATATAACATCCTCCTAGGACATCCATGGATCCACAAAATGAAAACAATGGCCTCAACATATCACCAATGCATCAAGTTCTTGCACCAAAATGAGGAGGTCACTATACACGGGGATCCCGAACCATTCGCCTACTACAAAAACTTGGAAGCCAAGTTTTATAAGATCCCCCAAGTGCCAAAAAATGATGAAGGCCCATCCACTGCATACATCGACCCAACTAACCTCGCCTGCACTTCTGCAACAGAGACACCCACCATCCCTGACATATCTGACATCAAAAACATGATCTAGGACAATGGATGCAGAGACTACAAAATGAAGAAGAGTGCATTTGTTGTAGGAGAGTTACCACAATCTCCTAGGTCACATGGGCAACCTCGATGAATTGAAACACCCATCCACACCCTTAGGGCAGACCTCTCTGGATTCCGCCATTAGGGAGACCTAAGTCGGGAAAATGTTGATGAGGAAGATATTTAAATCTCAATATACTGTGATGCAGATCCCACACCCACATTACCTATGGATGAAGATAACATAGGGCTACAAATAATTCTTGGCATTGGCTACAATAGGAACCAAAGCCTTGGAAGGAACAATGATGGGCGACTGGAGCCCATCATTTCAGGAAGAAGAATGCAAAACCTTGGCCTTGGATGTACTCCCCCGAGTATAACTGTACGTGGCAGAGGTACTCCCAGTAGGGTAGTCAGGTCCTCCCCTTAGGTATCGGTAACCACCCTTAGACCACCCGTATGCACAGGTATCCCACTTGACAACTTCACTTTTGACGTAATTGATTTCTGCGCTAGGAGTGACGATGATGATACCATAACAGGCCTTCCCATGATTTTTGAGAACTCCGCCTTACCAATGATTAGTGCCTCACCCGTCGAGTCAAACCAACAAACCCACAAAATCACCTTAGTATACCCTCAACTCATTGATCACGACCAATGAGGACTGCCGATTCTAGACTCATTCAAAAATGATGAGGCTCTCTCAAAATTTCTAGGACTAAGGGATACAATTTCGTGTGGAGATCACAAGGCATGTTTTGACATCACTTTAGACACCGAGGCATATTACGGGGAGACGATTGAATCCTCTAGTTGCAAAAGAAAAATATCGAGAATAAGCTTAGAGTTATTGAGTGAAAATCACACTTTGGCACTCTCTAACCACAAAACAACAAAAATAAAGGATGCATCTAATGGTGAAAACCTCTCTGAGGTTCCAGAGAAGGAAGGATTCAATCTACCCCCTACTGCACTACATCAAGAAAAATCAATAGTCCTAGCAGAGCAATGTAATCCTGTTAACTTGGGAACGAAGACAACACCAAAAATCACTTTCTATGCTGAGTCTCTCTTGACAGAGGAACAAGAACTGCTAGTGTCATTTCTGAAAGAAAGGAAGGTAAACTTTGCATGGACTTATGTGGACATGCTAGGTCTGGATCCGGAAGTGGTGGTTCACCATTTAGCTGTTTACCCTGGAGCAAAGACGATTGGACAAAAGTTAAGAAAATGTCTCCCCAGATAGCCTTGCTAGTTAAGGTAGAGTTACAAAATCTCCTGGATGTTGGCTTCATACGCTCAATTGACTATCTAGAATGGGTATCCAACCTTGTACTAGTCTCAAAATCAAATGGGGGCATCTACATCTCCACAAACTTCAAAGATCTCAACAAAGCATTTCCTAAGAATGAATTTCCACTACCCAACATTGATATGATAGTGGACATGATAGCCAGACATGAGATGCTATCACTGATGGATGGATTCTTGGGGTATAACCATATAATGATTGCAAAAGAAGACCATCATAAAATGACATTTACATGTCCTTGGGGCACATAGTGCTGAAATATGATGTCATTTGGGCTAAAGAATGCAGGGGATATATATCAAAGAGCCATGACAATAATCTTCCATGAAATTATACACAAAACTGTCGAAGATTATGTGGATGACATATTGGCAAAATGAAAGAAGAGGCAAAACCACATAGAAACTCTAAGTGACATATTTGACAAAGTGGAGATGTATAAAGTCAGGATCAACCCCAAGAAATGTGTTTTTGGGGTACAATCAGGGAAGCTCCTAGGATACATAGTGTCGATGATGGGAATAGAGGTGGATCCCATAAAGGTTAAGGCAATCCTTGATATGGAAGCACCAAGAACACTGAAATAACTCAGAGGATTACAAGGTAGACTCCAGTCCATCCAGAGGTTCATAACACAGTTGACAGACAAACAGATTGCCTATTCACATCTACTCCACAAGGGAGTAGCATACAAGTGGGATAAAAATGTGATCAGGCATTTAGAAAAATCAAAGAATATCTACTCACACCACCCATATTGATGCCACCCATTGCAGGAAAACCATTGATCTTATACATCAACAACAGTAGCCCTGGGTGCTCTATTGACTCAACACGATGAAAATGGAACAAAAAGGGCTATCTATTACATCAATCAGACAATGGTTGGCCACAAGTTAAACTACATAATCATTGAGAAAGCTTGCCTTGCAGTAGTGTTCACTTCACAAACATTTCGACACCACATGTTGGCACATAAAATCAAGCTCATCGCCAAGATAGATCCCTTAAATTATCTACTGTCAAAAGCTATGCTCATAGGAAGGATGGATAAATGGGTCATGATACTGTCAGAGTATGAGATTGAGTATGCGGAGCGAAAGGCAATCAAAGGATAGGTTATTGCAGACCAGCTGGTAGAAGCTCCCATCTACGCAGAGAACCCACTCATATCAGAATTTCTAGATGAGTCCATCTTTAATCTCAGCATAACTGATCACTGGAAACTCTACTTTGATGGTTCCCACACACAACATGGATTAGGAGTCGGTGTATTCTTTATCACCCCACAAGGGGACTGCATACCAAGATCTTACAAATTGGCATTCCTCTGTACCAACAACATTGCAGAGTATGAGGCTTTAACCATAGGTCTCAAAATTGTGGCATAGTGGTGAATCATGGCATTAAAGGTCTATGGAGATTCCCAGCTTATCATCAACCAAGTCAATGATGAATACAAAACTAAGGACGATAAGCTTACACCATACAAGAAAGTGGTAGAAAGCCTCAAAGAATCATTTATTGATATCACCTTTGAGTAGATACCGAGGGCAAACAACCGAGCAGTTGATGCAATGGAAATGATTGAATCCTTGCTAGATATCCCTCAGAATGTCTCGAAACATGAATTCCTGGTAGAGCAGCTTCTCATACCTACTTTTGAGGTACCAAAGTCGAAATATACATGTGAAATCATTGGTCCCGATGATCTTTGGTATCATGAAATTTATGCCTATTTGAGACTAGGAGTCCTCCCAACCAATATCAACCTGAACCTCAAATGAAACTTTGTCGAAAGGTCCTTACGTTTTGTCATCCTAGGGGAAACCCTCTTCCGTAGAAGCATTGATGGAACCCTATTATGTTTCTTAAAACATGAGGAAGCCCTGACTGCTTTGACTAAGGTACACAATGGCACTTGCGATTCACACTCGAGTGGTATGACCTTGACCAAAAATTTGCTGAGAATTGGATACTACTGGCCAACAATGGAAAGAGAGGCACATGACTCTGTCAAAAGGTGTCTATAGTGCCAACAATATGGAGACCTCATTCATGCACCAAATCAATAATTACATCCTATTGTTACACCTTGGCCCTTTTCCCAATGGGGGCTCGATCTCATAGGTAAAATCTCACCCACCTCACCAACAACCACAAGTTCATCATCACCGCCACAAAGTATTTCACAAAGTGGGTCGACGAAATTTCCATGACCTACATCACTGGAAAGCAGATATCCAAGTTCATTCTGAACTACCTTATTTGTCGATATGACGTCCCCCAATCCATTATCTCTGATAACGAGACACCTTTCAAGAATCAGGATGTCCGTGACTTGTGTGAAAAATTCAAAATCCAACATCGCTTTTCCACACCATATTACCCACAAGGCAACGACCAAGCAAAAGATACCAACAAAACCATTTTGAAAATCCTTAAGAAAACAATCAATGACTTTGGTTGTGACTAACATCTGTAGTTAAATCCTGCCTTATGGGCCTACCACACTAGTAACCACATGCCAACAGGCACCACCCCATTCTCCTTGGTCTATAGATCAAAAGCCATCCTCCCTATCGAGATCGAGCTCTCGTCACTAAAGATATCATTGCAAAACCTCATCACAGATGAGGAATATAGGGTTACAAGACTAAATGAGCTGGAGTTACTAGATGAACAATGCATGGACTCCCTAAACCATCTATAGGTCTACCAGAATCGCCTGAAACACAATTACAACAAGAAGATCAGGCAACACACCTTCCAAGTCGGTGAACTTGTGATGAAAGAGAACCAAAAGAATATGCCAAATCTAGAGAGAAAAGGAAAATTTGAGCCCAATTGGCTGGGACCTTTCGTCATCATAGCCAGCTATAAATTAGGAGCATATCAATTAGCAACACTAGAAGGTGAGCCTCTATAAGAGCCTCTGAATAGCTCCCATCTCAAAAAGTTTTATGCCTAAGAAATTGCAAGGTATAAAACCAAAAATACAAAAAGAATCAGAAAAAGTCTCGAAAAAATGGTTACCTTGATGAAAACCTGGCAAACAGGCATCTTGGCGACCACAAAAAAAATCAAAAAATCAAAAAATCCAAAAAAATTAGAAAAAAAGATTGAAAACAATAAAGAAAAAAAATCATCCTCTAGTGAAAACCACTTCGGTGGCGCTTTGGACAGGTACCTTTGTGAAAACCTGGCAAACAGGCACCAAGTGTAAATAAAGCACTCCCCATCCACCAGGATCTACATGACTCAAATCCATTCCATCACATTTCATTAATCATTCATCCACCCATCCGCTTGCATCCATACCATAGCCTGAGTTGATGACCATATCATATTCCACCATAGCACTACTTGGCATATTCCTAAGGTCAGTTTGTCCTGCCTTTATTGAAGTAGTCTATCGCTTAACGCTGGGGGAATGTCCTTGAAACTGGCAGTGGATCGGATTTGTGTATGTATTTTGTGCTCTTCCCAAAATCATAAAAAAATCCAAAAACATTCAAAAATTTCATCAAAAAATCCAAAAACATGTAAAAAATCTTAGAAAATCTTCAAAAATTTCATCATTGAGTCTTGTCAGTCTTCCACCTTGTCCAAACTACATCATCTCTAAGCTTGAACGTAGGAAAGGTTGATTTTTGATCATCCCCCGAGACAGTCTAGGTCAGTCCTTTAGGCGTTCGTCACAATAATTTGGCAATCCGTTTGCCCATCTATTTTATCATTGAGTCAAGTCTATCGTCATTTGAACTGCGTGGTCACTGCATATATAACGTAGGCAAGACTAATCTATGGATAAGCTCCTGAGACCCCTAGGATAGGTTTTTAGATTAGTTCCTTTGTCATAAATCTCAAAAATACCAAAAACATTTGTAAAACATCTTGAAAATACCAAAAAGCAACCTCAAAATATCTGAAAATCCAAAATGGTGCATTCATCTCATTTTGCTTTCACCCGCGATAGTCATCATTTCTAATAAAATCAATCTCCACCTTCACCCTTTGGTGAGTCAGTCAGAATCAAGCCTAACACATTCAAAAGTGAACACCCTAATCATCAGAGTCTCAAAAGTCTAAGTCAGTAAGCAAGCAAGTTGATCAACTCGGAATATCAATAGCTTATCACCCAATGAGTCCCACCAAAACCCTAATCACTACATGTCCTAAGATGAATCCTTACCATGATGGACATAAGCATCAGGTACCTCATAGTAGTTTAGCCTTGGCTAGTGGTACGAAGAACATTAGCTTGTCTATTTGCTTTATTTGGTCTTTTATTGGCTTATCTTATTTTGTGCTCATTCCAAGGAGCTCTCAATGATGCCTAAAAAAAATAGGTTTAGAGAGAAAAGAATGGGGCAAAGACCATTGTCTCTTTATCTACTATGCTTGTGGGATACACTTGTAAAATATTTTTTTCATATGTGCTTTGGTTGGTTTGTGGCGAGGATGTTTTAGATGTCTTGTTGACTGCTTTCCTATGTTTTGGCCCGAGATGTTTAAAATATTTGAACTACATCCTGAATGAAGTATACATGCTAAGTGTGAACAAGAATACTCCTATCTAATTTTCAAGTCAAAGTCCATCACATTGGATACCGCGCCATCCCGTTTCTTTATACCTTGATGCATCATACCTATGTGTGTTATCAAACATAATGTAATTAGCCCTTTGAAAATCCCAACTCCTAGTAAGCAATACATCATCAATCATCATCATAACATAGGATTGTGTAGATCCTCCTTCCACTCTTCTCATTCTTCTATCTTTACTAACATTTCTATCTAAAATCGGTGTGTCACATCAAAATATACACGAGACTACCCATGGTCGACTATTTATGCATCATCAAATTTGTCTACATCAAAGAATTATCTTTCATCCTTTGATCAATAGAACCACTCCTCTCACATTTTATCGCGATATCAATCAAAAAATTAGCATCTCCGCTCGATCTCTCGAGGGGGCAATATACCAGCATAATATTTCTCGCAGAGGCAATAGTGGGGCATCTAAAAAATCAAGAAATTTTGAACTTTGATCACAACGGTTTATTCTTTGAATCAATGCAACAAGTACATTGCTTCAAAGAGGGGCAAAATGTAGACATGGAAAATGTACAAGTTCGGTTTGACACACTTGATCCTGATTACTAACGACATTCCTCATAAATCATACTCTCAGCATTTCATCATATTATATCTCTTAATTTAATAAATCATTATTTATATAATTAAGTCTCTCTCCTCCATTGATTAAATTAATCGATTTAATTTAATTAACCTTATATTTCTATCTAATTAAATAAATCATTTTATTTAATTAAATTTTCCAAAGTCCTCTTCTTAAATTAAATAAATTAGACCTTGTTTGATTTAATCTAACATTATGTCACTTAGTTAAATAAATCAAAATCATTTATTTAATTAAGGATTTCCTCTCAATTCTGATTTAAATCAATTCACCAATTTAAGTCAAAATTGTCAAATCATCTAATCCCTCATTAAATTAATCAAATCCTTGATTAAGTTAATCCCTATCACTAAAATATTCTAGAGAATGCAAGTTGCACATGAAAATAGATTTAATTCATTTATTAAATCTCTATTTTCCCTCACATGGCATCAAAAGAGAATATTCCCTCAAGTTTGAATTCAAAAAGTCCGAGTGGACTTGTACATCCAACAAGACATTCACTCCTCTTACATGTCCTTGTGCATTGAGCCAAGTGGCATTTATATCATTCATTTTTCCCTCTCACATGCCATTTCTTCAAATTCAAATTCCATCTAATTACATTTATTGGCACTTTGGCCAAAATGTGCACAACCATCAACCATTCACATGGTGACAAGTGGCATTTGGCCATTGGGTAAAAGTTAGTCCCACATTGCCCAAATCTTTCCATTTCTTCCAAATTCAAATCTATAAATGTGAGACTTCTCTCCTCATTCATCATCCACAATTTTGGTAAACTTACGATACTCAACTTCATCCACAATTTCATGCAAAGTTACTCTTTTAACATTGAGAGCCAATTTTGTGCACATCACTCCATACTTTATCACTTTCACAATTCTTAGCTAGGTTATGCTCAAATCTCATTATGGAAATTTGATCGATCTACACACTTCCACACTACAATTTAGGGGTTGGGAAAAGGGCTGTTTACTACACAACAAGGTGGCACCAATCCACTATGAGATAAGGATTTAATAATGTTTTTTGTATATGCTTCTGTTTAATTTGTTTTCTGCTCATTAGTTGCATATTTGGACATGATTAAGTATTTCATAGGGATGTTAAATTTTCTGATTTAAACTGACTTGTGCTAACAACATGAAATCGTTTAAGTCTCTCTCACAGATTTCGGCATCCACACTTATCATGCACAAGGGTTGTCTTTTTGACCCCTTGTACATCTTGGTTATGAAATGATGTTATCTTCATGTTGAGTACAAGACATGTATTTGTGAGACTTTCATATTATTAAAATATACTTGAGATATACTTACTTATTGTAGTACTCAAGCTAGTTATATATATGTATACACGTACACACACATATATAAGTATATATATATATATACATATGCATATAAGATATATATATATCTTATAAACATACATACATATATATATCTTATACACACACATATACATATATATATGTATATGCATATATGTATGTATGTGTATATATATGTATATTTATAAGATATATATGTATATGTATCTATGTATGCATATATATGTATATATATATATACCATGTGGAATCTTATTAGTTACCACTTGCATGTCTTACATATCATTATAATTTTAGGATTGGAAGTTGTTAGAAGTTATCTTGTACCAATTTTTTAACAATGAGATGTTAAATTTTGGTTAATGCTTAAGAAATTTTAAGGTTGTTACAATCTTTCTTCAGTATTTGTACAATTATCTAAGAAATTTCCTTTTAAATCTTCATATTTAGGGAAGCATGGGGATTTCCCCATAGAGGACCTGTCCATGGGCACAATAGAAGGAAAGGAAGGTCAAATCGAAGAAGCCAAACATTGAACATATACCTCAGGAGTAGACTGAAGTCAAGTTAAAGTTGAAAGAGTAGTAGTCTAAGAAACCATATTAGAAGGTGGTTGGGACTCACCAATAGGATTTGATGGATTAGGAGGACTAGGACTCACTAGAGTCATACCAATTGAATAGAAAACCCCCATGATACCTTTGTGGGGAATGTGAAGAGAAGATCAAACATCATGAGAAGACTCATTATCCTAAGAGGAACCATCAATTAGAGATTCAAAAGAATGAAGTCAAGTGGTCTTTGTAGGCATTCCTCCACCACATCAACATGCCCTTGCACTAGGAAAGATGACAATCAATAGCTATGTGGTCAATGGAAAAGCATTTACACTTGAAGGGGAGACCCTCATCGTTAAGTGGTTGAGACCAAGGTTTGTCCCTCATCATCAAAACAATATCTTTGAAGAGGCTTGGAGATATCAATGTCCACCAAAATATGGGAAAATATAGAGCGACCCTTGTAGGAGGTAGTAGATTCAACCTTCAAACAATGACCAATAATATTGCAAATGGCCTTATAATAGGAATATTCTCAAAATTGGAGAGGAAGATTTGGAAGTCGAACCCATATAGGTCTAATTTTGGGAGGTTTTAAGAGATGGTTGAAGAATATAGACCAAGGCTTGACTGAGAGAAAGTGCTCAACCCATTTCCATAACTTATCGTCAAGCACCAATTTCCTATTTTATGATGGCTCAATAAAATATTCATAAGCATATGATAAGATTTTATGTGTGATTACTAGCACATCTTCTATTTATTGACCACTGACTAACAATTTATATTAAATATACTTGATCTTGATTAAATACTCCTATAAAGACACTTTCTCATCCATTATGGTTGAAAATAACACATTCTTTAGGAAGAATGGATTGCATTGTTTGAAGTCGCATGTAGATCTTGTAGATACTTCGAATTTTAGTTGAATTCATCCCTATTTATACTTAAATAAGCATTTCATGTGTCACAAAAAAATTGATCAGCATGGATACTATGTGGCAGGCGCGACCCACCTTGGGCCCTCGATTTATTTTTTATAAACTTTTTAATACAGTTTTTTTGTTTGTTTTTTCATAAAAAACAATGAGTTTTTAATATTTTTTTACATATTTTCTTATTTAAAAAAAATGCAATAGTTTTTTTTAACATTAAAAAAAGAAGGTTAAATTGTGCAATTTTTTTTTGCAAAATAAATGCATTGTATTGGAGGATTTTTTTTTTATAGCATCACTATATTTGGCAGGCCTCTAATTTTGGAGGATTTTTGAAAAATTTGGTGGAGATCACTTTTTGCTCTACTCAGCCCCTCTCCATTGGCTTTTTCAATTTTACACCTCAACTTCTAGAGGCCATATCTTAGCCATATGGTGGGATTTTTCAGTGCAATTTTTTTTGAAATGGGGTGAAATTTCACTCATCGCATTTATGCAGGTTTTTTTTTTACAGTTTTTACTTTTAGTTTTTTCTAGAGTTCTGTTTACTTAGTGCTGTTTCTGTTCATTTCTCATTTTTGGAGACTTCGATGGGCCATATCTTCTGCATCTAGACACATTTTTGGGGGCCATTTTTTTGAAAATGCATGTTTTTTCATGTACTTCATCATGGTGCCACCGATTTCCTCCCTTTCTGTCAGAGAATTGTATTTTTAGCATGTAGTTAATTTTTGGACATTATGGGCTCACATTGTATGAATTTTTCATTATGTAAACACACTAAAGTAAAGTGACATAGTAGGTGTATCTTTTATGGGATCTTGCACATCACTTTGTGCCTTATTGTACTCACACTATGATATAAAGTGCCATGGGGGTTGATGTTTTCCTTTATTTTTTCTTTCATACCTTTCTCATGCGTGTGTGCCTTGGTTTGCACACCTTTTATATCTACTTGTACTTTCATGTTTGTACATTTAGATGTTCTTGGTTCTTTATTATGCACTACATTTCAACATTCAGTTTCAGTGTACTTGTCATACCTCTCCCTTGTCAGCATTATGGGGGGGTTTCTATTGTTGGTACTAATGCTTCCTTGGTTTCGCATTGGAGTGAGCTATGTATACAATATTTGTTCCTATGTACTAGGCGGGTGCAATAAATAGTTAGCCATGCATCTTGGTGAGATGGAGCACTTACCATTTGAAAACTCTTGCATTCCTATTTTTGGAGGCGACCTTCCATTTTTCATTTGATTAGTTCTTCAAACTATTGGTACTTGTGCCATCTATATCTTTGAGTTCTTGATGTTTTCCTTGGTTTTCCATCGGATTCAAGTAGTGTCATTGGGTAACTCATGCATATTCTTTTCTTCTTGATCTTGATCATCATATGTTTCGACAAAGATTCTCATTTCAAAATTTTAGTAGTCATTCTACGACAATGTTTGTAGCTTCTTCATGCTTCAGTGGTGCTCTCTTTGTTCATCCTTTGTTCCTATCTTTTGGGACAACATTTTCTTGTTTGGAGGCTTCTTCAATCCTTTACTTGGATTTCATCTCTTTTTGGACTAGAGTTTTTCCCATGAGGTTTTCTCTATTTCTCCGCATTATAGAGATCTTCTATTTGTACATGGATGCCTTATTTTGCCTTATTTTTCGGGACCCACCATGCATTATTTTTAGGGTTTTTAGCTACTCCCTAAGTTCATATTAAGAGGGGTGTTAGAGTTATCATGCATTAGCTAATAATTAATTAATATTTAATTGATTATTAGTATAATTTATTCTCGTGCACTTGAGCTAAACTTAGGATTACTTTATTAATTGAGTTAATATTAGATCATTATGTCTCATCTCATTTGATGTTGACACTTGTCATGATCTGATCCCTTTCTCATTTTGGGCTTTTATCTTTTAAGAACTCAACCCTCATTGTAAATATCTCTTGGATATTATCTAGATCTTTCATATCTTCTTGAGAGTCTCTTCTGTAGCTTTTTCTTGTTGAGGAATAGTGCACATATTGTTTGCAGATCTCTTGCATGTAAGGTGTATTTGTTTGTTGTTTGATCCTGTGGCTTGTGGTTTTGTGCTTGTTTCACAATTCTAACATAAAATAGTCAATGTATGTTGCTTCCATGCATTGCATTTTTTATTAGAGAATCTTTAACTATCTTCCAACATAATTTTAGGTAAAAAGGCCATTTATAATTTTGTTCCATTTCACAACCTACAGTCTTAGAGTAAGAAAAATAAAAGCCTCTTTGTTGACTTTAGAATTTCAAGTAAATCCTTAACTATAACTTCAAAATATTAGCACAAAAACCCATGCCATAGTAGCAAAAATATACTCAAATATGCCCTAGCTATGATGTGCCCTAGTAGGAAAAAATATGGCCTTACAAAAATTACAAAAAGCTTATACCTCTTACATAACCTATAGACAACTAAGAAATTTATTATACATTTAAAAAAAATTCTCTTGTTTTCTATTGAAAAAAATTCTTCGATTTGCATTAAACTGAATTTGTGATTTTTTTGTCCAAAATAAAATCATATTATTGACTCTGTTAGTGAACGGATTTGCCCTTATAAAAATACATTAATTACTAACTCTACAACCCACTAAAATAGGGACAAAGTTACTAACGAGGAAAGATCACAATTTCATTTGTGACTTTCACTTGATTTTTACCAAGGTACAACTCCCTCAAAGGTTATACAACATTAATAATGGGTATGCTTTTAACTAGAAAGCAAAAAAGGTGAACTAACATTGACCCATAACCATGAAATCGATGCAACAAACCAAATAAAACTATTAACATCCTAACACAAAGGCCATAATTACAATAGAAGATAAAATAGTTTCCAAAATAACTAACTTTAATCTCAGAGCAAGTAAATGTAACACAATGAAGCTTTCATTCACAAAGAACGAAAATCCAAATATTACCTAAACATCACAGACTCATTTAATATGGGTATTACATTCACAATTCAATGTTCACAGACACATAGTATTTTGAAATCAAAACCAATTCAAAATGTTCCTCCGTTTCTTTTACATCACAATGTAATTTATAAAATAAAATTATGACCCTACAAAAGTCCCTTAAACATAAATTTATATTTCCCTAATCTTGAATCTTGACCGTTAAAGTAACCACCATATTTTCAAATGGTGGTTTCGTAAACCATCACCTAATTTCAAGTAACCAAGCTTTGAAGAAAATTTATGAATTTAGATAAGTCATAATTACATTACTCTTCTCTATTTGATTTTGACAGGTGAATGAAGCATTTTTTCTTGTATGTTAGCCCCGTGGTTTAATGTATGTGTGGGCAGAATGCAACCTTTAAAATTCACATTCAATACATATATACTTCTACGATTATGTTCGTGTGAATTGCCATTTGAAGCTAAAGATTGTTAAACTTGAGAAATTAATGTAACTACATCACATCACTAGCCACCTTCATTAATTTCTAGCGTAATATTGTTGTCCTTGTGATTGCTAACCTTTCCCAAGAAAATATTTGTTATATTTCTCCCACCACACCATTTAGTTTCTATAAATCCAAGAAGAATGATTTTATTTTCATCATTATGATTTCATTGCTCCAAGATGTCGACCTTTGCAAGTGATGCTTCTTCAAAAAGTGATTACTTATCGATTGAGAATGTAGAGTGAAGTTTGGGTACTCGACTAGTATCAGACCACCTGAGGGACATTTTCTTGATGCATAATGATGTGGAAGAAGGTGTAGTTAGGAAGATAAGTGGGGAAATTTTTTGAGCGTACAATTTTGAGCTTTTAGAGTGTTTTGTGTATAATGTTATCCACACTTCTAGCAAACTACATTGAGGAATGAGAGTAGTGGAGTGCCAAATTAAACTTGAATACTTGGCCAATGTGAGGACAACCATAAGAGGCCTCATTGCATTTATGAGATATGGTTTAGTAGGTGACACCATTTTCTTTGCAACTTCACTTTAACATGAGCTTATTGAGGAAGTCATCACTCTTCTTTGCACAAGACTTGACCAGAATGACCTGAGGTTGTTTGCTTGTTTTGTGGAGTCAAATGAGAAATTTCTCTCTCTGGCTTAGATCGAACGAATGTAGGAAGTGGTGAATGGGATTCACATCCTCATATTTACCATGTGTGTTTGAAAGAATTTATTGGAATGCTTACCTTTTTTGAGCGTAAACATGATGTATGCAAATATATATAAAGAATTTTCATGTTTTGATAATCTTGGCTCATGTTTTTATCTCTTTTGTAGATTTGTTATTTTATTTTCCTACAATTGTGATGTATTTCTAATGAGCTCTGGTTGGCATAACTGTATTAAAATTTGTTATTAGAGAATCTAGTAGTGCCCGATTCATGGATAACCCCCTATGAAACTTTTCCGTTTCATAGGTTTGTGTGTTTCAAGCACGCAAAATGAGGCGATTCTTCAATCACCCTCGATGCATAGTCCTTGTAATCGAATTGTTCATTTGAATGTTTCTCGCTCATTGTCTTTCAAAAATCTCTGAAATGAGTGTTTTCGTTAACTCTCCTCTTCTATTGGGAGTTAGTCATTTTTCTAATGGTGTAGGAGTGCTGATTTTCAGCACCCCTACACCACCCTTCACTCTTAAAAGTTTTAAATTTAGGTGTAGGAGTGCTGATTTTCAACACTCCTATACCTAAGGTCCCTTCTAAGGTGTAAAAGTGGTGAAAATTACCGCTTTTTCACTTGTCTTTCATTTAATTGCATTCTTGGTGCTCGAGCTGTGATTTTCACCGCTTTTGCACCTTTTTATGTCTTAACTTAAGTCTTCCTAGCACAATTGATGCAAATGAATTGATTTGTTTTTTGCCCTTCTTAAACACTTTTAAGTCTTTTTAGGTTAATCTAAACTTTAATTCACTCGTTCTCCTTCCTCTTCCTTGTGTGGTAGACATTCCAAATCTCTTACAACCTGAGTTTGAGTATCTTTTTCAAGCATCACATTAGGGTTTTCATCGCTATTTCCACCAGACATGTTTTTATCTTCATGTCCTTTGCCACTCCTTTCGTTTTTGATCTTCTTTATTTTTTATGTCATTTTGGGGTTTCTGAATCTCGTTCTTCACCTTCAAAATCTTCTACCTCCTTTCTTTATTCATGTCTGCACCTTGTATTTACATAAGGGTTTTTTGCAATGCTGATGACGCGTTTTAGGTGATCATACCCCCTGTGGTTCCCCTTCACCTTCTGGTCTTTCCATTTTACAAGGTTGCTCAATCCTAGGTCAAGCAGTGTATGTTGTAATTTATGTATAAGTTTAAACAAAAAACCATCAACCTTGAATGAGAAAGTCTTGGTGTCCAAGCAGTGAAAATCACCGCTCAGGCACCAAGTTCTCACCATTCGAGAAATTTTCAAACATTAAATTTCCCCGCCATTACACGTAATGGAAAACCATAATTCTCAAGTGCTCGAGTGGTGAAATTCACCACCTAAGCACTAAACATACCTCATCACCTTTGGTGTCAGGGTGCTGAAATTCAATGCTCCGATACCAAACTTATGTCTTCTCACATTTTGGTGTTAGAGCGCTGATTTTCAGCGCCCCGACACCAACACTCATTTCCCCATGGTGTCAAAGCACTAATTTTCAATGCTCTACACCTACCATGAGATACAAGGTGCAGGAGTGTTGATTTTCAACGCTGCTACACCAAAAAATTCTTTTTCTTCTTAACTCCTAGAAACTCCCCATTTCTCACTTCAAACTCTGTTTTTTCGATTACACTCCATTTTTCATGCCTCATAGCCAAAATTAAGTTGCTCCAAATTGACTTTCTCACTTCACGCTTTCCAACATTTAAATTTTCTCCTAACACTTGTTGATCCACTATCCTTGTAGTTCATATGAAGTTCTCATCAGGTGAAACTCGAAGGTGATAATTCTGTAGTCTTGACATCTCTAAATGACAACCAAAGAATCCCCATTGTCTTCCAAGAAAGAAGGAAAGATGAAATACAAGTATCAGGGTGTCTTTTTTCCAACTATGGTCATATCTAAGGTGGATGAAATTAAAGACACCAAGATTGGACATCAGGACCTACAAGATTTTGTAAAGAGAATTTAGAAAATGCCATTAGAAGATAACTTGAGATCCATTGTTCATAGAAACTTGCATCTAGTGTCAAAATTTTTGACTGTCGCTCACAACACAAAGTTCATGCTCCAAGTTGCCTCTCACTACATTTGAGAAGACAAAAGTGTGAGAGATTTCGTGCGTCAATTCATGATGAGATTGGATCTTGAATTATTTGACATTGTTTTCAAAGTCCCACATGTGGAAAAATATGCACCAATTGCAATTCAAGAAGCATATGATATTTTTGATAAAGATTCTAATAAAGCTAAAACATTGATTAACTCTCAATGGTTGAAAAATCCTAGGCACTCAATTTCTAGATGGCCTAAAGGGCTTCCTCAAAGTGAATTCAAAGAGGACGTCAAGGATATGATTACTCTTTTGAGTAGGGTGAAGGGCTTGCCTCAATCATGCCATTTTCAAGATTGGATGTATGAATACATTTGCATAATTAGGAGAAAGAAAGCTCAGATAGAGTGGGGGACTCAAATCAATGATGAAATTCATGAGCAACTGGTCAATGTATTGACCACTTTTAAATTCTACAGGACATCCTATTTGGTGTACGCAGCTGTAGTTATGAGGCAATTCCTAGGTTTGTCTACAAAGGGAAACGCACACTCTGCACCTGTGTATGATTATTATTATCAATTGAATCTAAGAGAAAGCTTCCATAATTTTAGAAGAGTTACAAATTCCTTCTTTGCACCCCTACTGTTTACTTTTGATCCAACTCTAGAAAAGAAAAGAGTATCAGATGAGGCTTACAAAGTTGTTAGAAAAGTTGGTTGTATATTTTTGCAATTCCCAACCTTTACTTACCCAAGAGTAGGTTGCTATACTACGTGCCCCTTCATGTTACCTAGGTATCCCTTAGATAAATGGATTTTAATGGAACTATACAAACAACTTATTTCAGTTCACAAGGAAAAAATGAGAATTCATAAGCCAGGGTTCAAGTTTCCACTGACTATTGGGAGGTACACTATTAAAAGTGTACAAAACGGCAAATTAGTCTATGCATAAATGTAGGTAATGAATATCAGGACTTACAGGCATAGACATGAATTTGATTACCGTGATTTGAAAAGGAAGCTCAAGGCAGGTCATCGACATGTCTATCATTTTGAAGACATATGGGTGGAATGCAGAGATGAAGAGGACATCCATAGGATGGATCATTGCAGGTTAACCGTAGAGAAAATTAGGGATCTTGGTGTTGCTGACCTACCAGAGGATATCAAAGATTCTGGTGACATCATGAACATTGCCTATGATGAAAATGAAATCTCTAAGAGACCTTTGCCTCCCATTCAATGGTCTAAAAAGGAAAGTGTATCCATCAAGGAAAGGCTCGCCCCCATATTATCCAACACAACAAAATGGTTGCACAAGCATGGTTTCCAGATGAAAGCTTTTAGGACAGAGTAAGAAGGGGAAGTACCTGGAGAAAAAGCCAACCAACAATAGGAACTCCGAACAAAAGAAAAGCATGTGGTTACTACCTCTTCTTCTCACAAAGGTCCAAAAATCAAGTTCACTGTTGGAAAAAGGGATACAGAAAAATTTACAAAAGAAGAGGCCACAAAATTTGAATCTACTCACTCAAAGGGGAAAGGACCTATTTCTAAAGAACAAGAGTCCAAAGGTGAGGGAAATGAAAGTGAGGAATCAGTTTCTGAAGAGGATTTAGAAGAAGAGGATTCTCTAGAAGATCAAGATACTGAAGAAGGTGAGGGTGAACAAGAAGGTGAAAAGGAGGAATTCTGACATGAAAAAGAACAAACCCTTTCTCCACATGAGAATATTGTTGAAGACCTTCCCCAAATGTCATTGCCCATTACTTCAAATATTCCTTTCACACCTCTTGATCCTAACACTCCTCCACCCCCTCTTCCTACTTCACCTCTTTCTACATCAACCATACATGCAACATCAACAATGTTTGCTACTTCCCCCATAGTTTCAAATATTCAAGTTGTTGATGTTTTATCAAGCTCTCCATCATCTATACCCAGTTTTTCATCTCTATCTTATGACATCACTTCCGAATTTGAATTCAACAGGTTCACAAATGAATCTCTGCAAGGTCAACTTGGTGTAAAATCTATAGGATTAGTCAGGATAGACACTACCCCAGTTATCACCATACCATTCATTTCTTCAGAGGTGACTGTGACCAAGGAATTTATAGTCAGTCAAGAAGCATATACTTCCTCTCTTTTCCATTGGATGGTATCTCAAGTATCAAAACCAAAGAAACAAATAATCTCTCCTGAAGAGCTCGATCTTGAAGAGATAGCCCTCCAAAAGCCAAGGGGAAGGAAAAAGGCCAAAGTACATTGAAGCTTCATATTGAAAAATCTAGTCAAAAGTTTGTAGAGATTGGCTTACCCCCACAGGAAGAAGGCGATGTTACAATGGAGGAATATATAGTGACAAGAATCCAACTTGGCAAGGTAACAAAAAAAAGTGCCAAAGAAGATGCTCAGGTACTCCTAGATGCATTGGCAGGAAGGATTGACAAGATGGAGCAAGCCCGAGATGTGTACAAAGAGAAGGCCGAGCGCTATGAATCTGTTTTGAGAAAATTAGCAGGCTCTTCAGGAAGTACACAATCTATGGCCATGATGAGCATTGAGGAACCAACAATACTGAAATCAGAAAGGTTTGCCTCAAAAGGTAAAGCATTATATGATTTCATTGATGAAATGATACAACATGGTTCCTAGATTATAATTTATGTAAATGAGAAGGCTACTTAGATAGCCACACTAAAATAAGAGATTGATAAAGAAGAAAACACACTTTCCAAAGAGAAAGAAAAAATGGACAAACACCTCTCATTTTGGGCACAAATGAAAGAGGTAATGCTGAGTAAGTTGGTGAAAGTTGGGGTAATTCCCGACAAGGAAAAACACATGGAAGTAAGAGAATCCTTTAAGCACCAAATATAGGTTATCCAATCTCTTATTGAAGATCTTCACCAATTACAGGAAGATGGCGAAGGACATCATGACATCCTAGAAGAAGAAATTAAGGAGTTGCTGGGTAAGCTCCTTGATGAAGATCATATCTTCCTCCCAAACAGTGAAATTTCCAAGATCTACAAGGAGGCCGTCATGGAGCAAGTACAAGATGTCAAATTTTTGAAGACCTCCATGCACACAATTTGTGACTTGTGGCTTTCTCTGGATAATATAAAGACACATCTTGATAGATGAAAAAGGCTTCACTCATCTGCTAGAAGATCAATTACCAGAGTCTACACCATTGTGGATTATATTGTTGGTCCAAATGAGGCATTTGTACTGGAGACCAAGAAGAAATACGAAGACTTCCGCGCCCAAAACAAGGAACCTTGAAGGCTTATTTTCTCTAGTGTTAAATATTTTTATGCATCTCACACATTTTGTAAATAATTTGCGACATCTTAAATGTATTTTGAGTAAATGTAATTACATGTAAAATTTGAGATGTTTTCTACAAAATATGGACAACATTTTTGAATAAGTCAAAGTTAGGTTAAATTCCTAAATTAGATCACCTACTTTGCTATTTTTTCTCAACTAATTTCTTAGATTTACTCTTCCCTCTCTTTTATAAATATGACGGATTTCTATTGTAATCTTTATCTTTTATCTCTAGCAACGAATTGTCTCTCTTTTGAAACAAGTATATGAAATTTTGTGTTCAACTTTGTGAATCTAAATCTGATCAATAAAGAAGGAAGTTGCATACCAAAATTTGTGTTGGAATCAATTATTTTATGGTTTGATCAAATTGGTGGCGATTAGTGTGTGAGATCTAAGGGCTTTGGATAAATCTATGTAGACTTTGTGTTACACTCTTTATTCATATTTGTGTTTATGTTTGAATACTATTGTTGAATGATCTACAAGACTTTGTGCTTGTAATTGTTGATGCTGCTCATGGAATTTCTATATCTAAGAAGACTTTGTGCTTCTAATATGATGTAAACGTTACATCTCTCAAGGATCCATTGGTGAAAAGCTACAAAATGAATTTGTGCCTTCGTGTGCTTTTCTTTCTCATTTTATTATTTATTATTATCCTACCTAGTATCTCTAAGCTTTGCTTTGAAAATATAAAGACATTGGAATTACTACTTTGTTTTTAGTTTAAAGTTGTATCGAATCAAAACTATCACCCGTGAAGGATTGTAAAATGTCTTCACACCCCCCATCTCATAATTGTAGTGTAAATTTTGTGAATATTTAATTAGTTTTACTTAGCTTCTGTTAGCAATAAGAAGGGCACCTCCCCTTTCTGAGAGGAAATATTATATCTCACACAATTATTGTTGAAATCAAGGTTGTGTAATCTATTGAAAAGAGGATTACATGATTTTCACCCAACAAAATTTAGCAAATTTGTGTTTCTATTGAATTATTTATATGTATGGCTTTCCTTTGGTGTTGATCATTCTTTAGTATTGCTGAAAGTACCACCCTTAAAGAAGTTTCAAAATTTAGAGAGGTTTTGAGTACTCTGTCAGGGTCCACCGAAGTTGTGAGAACCTCCAATTTTTCCATCTCATGAATCCTCTTTAGTATGCTTGCCAAACAAACACTTTCCTTTAAAAATGTCGCTCACATGAACACCTTTACCATTGAGCAACAAAAAGGTTTTCGAAATCCTATCCGAGATCGACAAAGGTTTCAAAATCTTTCAAAAGTTTTCAAATGAAACCAATTTCTCTCTAACCTTTCAATCTTTCTCCTATAGGTGAGCCTTGACGTGGTTATGAGAACCTTGTCGGGCTCTGAAAATACT
Source organism: Sequoiadendron giganteum (assembly GCA_007115665.2). NCBI lineage: Eukaryota > Viridiplantae > Streptophyta > Pinopsida > Cupressales > Cupressaceae > Sequoiadendron > Sequoiadendron giganteum. The sequence goes on along the minus strand of CM021108.1, from coordinate 253,711,439 downwards.
TTCAAAACTTTATTAAAAGGTGAAGTCAAGGAACTTCTTAAAGATATTAGGTCAAAAAGAGGTTGTGATAACCTTGTCAGATCCCAATGAGGTTCTAAAAATTGAGAATAAGACTAACAAGCTCATACATAGGAAATTTTAGGCGAGAGCATGAATTTGGGGTATGTGATAGGAACTGGGATAATAGACTCCAATTTTTTTTTGGATTTTTATACAAAAAATGATTAACGATTCTATAGGTAAATGTCACATGATTTTTGATTAAAAAATTACATGATTTTTATTGTAAAAATGATGCAATTTTTCATTAAAAAAATCCATTATTTTTACTATTTAAAAATTATACAATTTTTAATTATTTTTTTTGCGATTTTTCAAAAAACCCTTGCATGCTTCTATATGAATTGGTTTATGAATGTTTTTGGCTCTTTTTGTATTACATTGGTGATTCCTTGATCCATGTCTATTGGTAGATGTTACAAGTATGAAGGTGTTGTCATTGATGTCAATTGGTTGTTGTTGTCATTGATGTCAACTATATCATGGAAGTAGGTTACTGGCTATACATGTCGAGGATATTGAGAAATTTGTAATAAAGAAGATTTGTAGATATTTAGTGTATGCTCTGGGATGTGCTCCGTATTGCTTCTATTCTTGTGAGTTCCTAAATTTTTTTTCATGGCTGTTGGTATTTGTTGTATCCAGAATTTGGGCTTTTGGATCATTGTACAGTGCGAGATATCTTCACCAGTATGTGAGCTGTGCATTTCAATGTGTCTAGCTGTGGTATGGGAGAAATGTAGTTGCTTCAAATTTCTCCGTATTTTGGTTTTATGACTTGTGGTTTTGAGAGTAAGTTGATGAGGTCATGTTCAAGTGAAATTTGTTGTCTGGATGGATTGGATCAAGTTAAGGATGCGTGTGCTTAATTATTTTATGTGTTTTACAATGGTGTTGGTTGACCTTGTGTTAGACACTACTTACAAAGTTCATGAAAGCATGTTGAGGTGTGTTAGGAATTATTTTGGTCCTCATTAAGTATATGTTTGGCTTTCCCTCATTCTAATTCCATCGTAGAATGTTTTGGTGTCGACCTAATTTAAATTTGCAAATAGAAATGGTGTATGGACGACCTTGGATGGTTTCAAGGTTGAAGACAGTATAAGTACAAGTTGAGATGTTAATGAAAAATAATATAGAAAAAAGATAGACAAAGATAGATGAAAGGTAGATGCGAGATAGTGTGTATGATGTGAATTTGAGCAGTGTAGTGTGAATTTCATGTTAGGGTTCCAAAGGCAATGAGCTAAAGGCATCCAACATCTTTCATATGAGACTGCAAGTGTGTATGAGCGAATTGTGGTGGAATATACGTTGGATTGAGAAGTGTTTCTCTTTTTAACTATCCTCTTCTATCTTCTTTGTAATTCTATGGTAGTGAGCCCTCCGATAGTAAGCCCTTGTTGGACAATATGTCTTGTCTTTTCAGTGAGCCTTTGTATTTAGTTTTATAATTCTTTATATTGTGGGCTAATTCTCACCATGGTTTTTCCCTCATTGTGTTTTCCACATAAATCTGGTGTTATCATGTGTATGATTTTGTTGTTTTCAGTTTTAGTTTCTATGCTTAATGTTTAATCACACTAGCAGAGTAAAGGTTTTGTGAATGCTTATTGATCTAACTTCTGGTGAAAGTTTTAAAGGTTAAAATTGTAACTGATTCATCCCCCTCTCTCAATTGTCTTGTTCAATAATTGGTATCAGAGCGAGGTTTCTTGGAGAAGAGCTTAACTGTTTAAGAAAGGTTTGAGATGCTGAACAAGATAGTTATTGAGTGTCCTAAGTTCGACGGCACCAAATACACTTTATGGAAGACAAAGATGGAAGGATATATGGAATACTATGGATATGATGTTGAGAAATCTTATAAGACTCCATAAATTTCTCCTACTAATGGTCCAAGTACTACTGATGAGATCAAGGTGCATGAAGCAAACAATAAGGAAAAAATTATTTTGAAGAATAGTCTTTCACACTCCAATTAATTAAAGTTATGAATTTGAAAACTACTAAAGAGGTTTGGGAAAATTAGAAAAAGATCCATGAAGGTGACAAAAAGGTAAAATAAGAAAAGTTACAGAAATTGGAGTCACAATTCGAGATCCGACAAATGACTAAAGATGACAACATTAAATATTATGTATATAGAGTGGATGAGCTAGTAGGTGGAATGCGATGACTTAGTGCACAAGTGGATGAATCCATGATAGTAAAGAAGATTCTTAGAACTCTCCCTGACACATATAGTGAAAATGTATTTTCTATTGAAGAATTTGTAGATTATTTTAGACCTATGCTAAAGATTAGTTGTTGGGTACTCTAACCTCTTTTGAAATGAGAAAGCCTAGCTTGAGAAATGGATCAAAGATAGAAATTTCTTTCAAGGCTACAAAAGTTGAATATCTGGATGAAGAAATTTTTGATGAAGTGGAAGCTAGCTTTGTAAGAAGAATGAAAAAGGGCTCTAGTAAGTATCAAGGTAAGTTACCTTTCCAATGTTTTAGTTGTGGGGGAATAGGTTATTATGATTCAATATGTCCTAAAATAGTTGAGAGGAATAAACATAGAGAAGGGAAAGAAAATAAAGGAAAGATGATCAAGAGAGCATATTGTAAATGAAGATGTTGGTATTTATGATGATGAGTTTGATTATGGAGATTTTAATTGTAATGCCCCATCCTTTATAACTAACTTTCTCATCACAATTTCTCAAGAAAACACATTATCGATTAGATATTTTGTATATAAAGAGAGAATAATATAGAAGTGAGACGAAAAAAATTTGTTAACTAAAGATAATGAGTATTGTAATAATGATAAATTTTCCACAAAACTTAAAAAATTAATGCACTTGAAACATAATATAAAACTAATAATTATATATATCTTAATTCATAATATTTTTCCACATTCTACCAAATTAAAGAGTGTTGCATATATATGATCCGATCTAAAACCTCATTAATTATTGTTATGTCTTTCAATTGAACCTTTCTTAAACTCAAGTGAGTATTTATATATTTAAATATATTTATATGTATTGATGTACCAATCTATATAATCATATGCATATAATAATATCTTAAATACATATTAGCCACATGAATCACACTATAACTAAATAATGTTTTCTCATTGCATACATAATTTAAATCATATTCATTCTATATCACATAAGCTATTGATTCAAAGGGAATTGAATAAAGTGAAACTGTTGCTACATGGAAGTGAACCATATATATATTCTATATCAACATGGAAAAGCTTCACAAATGCTACCACTATTGAAAATTTATACTTCTTTCTCAATGCAACAACACACTTGATACTTTGACGTATTACGAAAATGAAAACCATCGACTAAAGAACGTTATGAAGAAAATTAATTTCACTGTGCATAAAAAGAAATGAGATAGTAAATACTACAATATATATATATATATATATATATATATATATATATATATATATATATATATATATATATACATACATGTGTGTGTGTGTGTGCATATTGATGAAAATTGAGATTGGATTTTAAAATATACCTCTTTTTTTAAAATATGACATACAAATACTCTGTTTACATTCCAACATAGTAACACGAAGATTGCAAATGTTTCCATACATACAAAATGTGATGATCTATACTAGAAAAGTAATCTATACTAAACTCTTCTTCCTAGCCACTCAAGAAGTGTTATTTGAGATTTAATGAATACAAAGAGTTAAATAAAAAATACACATACTTATGTTACACAACTAGAATATGCTTTGAAACCATGGTGAGATTACCTCTATATTTAATCTCAAGATCTCATAGTAGGAATTGAGTAACCTATCTGCAGATCTTCTGGGTTGAGTGACTAATCTTGCACAGTTCATGAATGCCATCGTATTCCCAACATATGTTGTAATGAAAGCTTGGAACAAGACACAATCACTAATTAAAGTATATTTGTTAGATAGTCTATCATTAGATATAATTGTGTCTACCCTATAACTTGATGGATCCAAAAAATAAAAAGATAGAGTTGATTTACTACGAAAAATGGAACAAGGAAATAATTCACTGTTAGCATTTATTTTAACATATCCAACCCAATGAGGGAACAATCTTCACAATTTTGAGTAGTATGGATTCGATTTTGCAACAATTTCAGAATGTCTTGATTTATTGTGCCAATTCAAGTGACTATACATATTTTCTCTACAAATACCCGATGCTTAAAGAAATAAGAATTTGACACAAGGTCTATCTTAAGATACATAGTGTGGAGTGTAACCCAACATTCCTCCCTTGATTCAGTAAACCGCTTCTAGGCCATCAAATGCCTCATCATGCAATACCTCTAAACTTCTATTTTGTGGGGGTTTCTTAAAAGACATGGCCATAGGGCATTGGAACAATTTATGCTTCTAAATAATTCATCGACTCTTTGCTACTCCGTTTTTGAAGATGATATTTTTTTGGTTAAATTGTTGCAAGAAAACTTCAACAAACAACACAAAAATGGTACATAATGCTTGGAAAACCCATGAATTTACATCATGGAATTAATTGCATTGTCTTTGAATTCAAAGCCAAACAGTCCATTAAGAGGCTCAAGTAAGCTTCTCAGCTCTCTGTAGAGGTCAACCACGTTGGTGCCTTATGCTTTGGAAATAATAGAATCTGCTTCCATTGAAACTTTTGGTGATGTGAGAACAAATTCCAAGATATAGCTGTAGGTTTCCTTCAATGTTCAGATCTGGTTTTGTGTGGTGTTGGTCTCTGCTCCTTGTAGTGGTGAGGAGAAACCCTTCCCTATAAAGGATAAAGGTGAGAAATGTTTCATAGTTTCAAATCTTCCAAATGTTTTACCATGCATAATAAATTCAGATTCGTAGCACTCAAGAAGAGGAAATCATTACATGTAGAGTCTGCTTTAAACATTGGATCCCAAGATTTAAGTACAAGACTTGTAGTTTTTAATGAACAGATTCCAAAATATAAATCAACTATGCAATTGTGAGCCATTGCATTCATTAATTAATACGCATTAGAATTAAACATAAATACTAAAATATAAAGAATTTACCAATCTATTGTATTGTCCAATTAACGCATGGACAAGGAAACTTAAAACAACAAAGATACTCAACATATGGAATTAAGTATCAAACACAAATAGTAGCCTACCTTATAAAAACCATCAAGATCACCTGGGTTCAAAATCTACCCATTTTCCATCATGGTTGTGTACAAACAACGGTAAAAATCTCCATAAAAATCATGAAAAATAGACCCCGAAGACACCCCACAACTCTACAAAAACCCTTTCTCCTTGCAAAGCAAGCACCATGACTCCTTTCCGTAGTGTGCTAACCAATAATCATCTCTGAAATCTTGCACAAGATCATAATAAATGCATTTTTATTTGAGAATTCACATAGCATTGTAGACACATAAAACACATGATTCCAGACTAGCGAATACCTATTTACATTTGTTAAGAAAAAGAAATTCAAATGTGGCCGACAAGAAACATAGATAAACCATAACTAGATAGATCCTCCCCTCAAGCTACCCCGTGTGATCCAATATAGAGAACAATACCAGTTACCATGGATCAATAGAGATTTGGACCATTCATATCTGACCAGTTGTATAACGGAAGCCAAAGCAGTTATAATTTATCTTAGTCAACGTCAACCAAAAGAGGTACAAGCGGCGCAAAAGACTATGTGTGGAATGGTAACCATCGCACTCCCAATGCACATATTATCTCTGATACTATTTCATACTTCTGATGATTCATACAAAAAATTAGTCATGATGATATCATACATATTGAAGAATAAAAATTATGCAATATCATTCTGATTTATTTAATAAATGGATTACAATTTTATAGAGATTACACTCATAACCAATCCCTAAAAATAGGCTAACAAACTTACATTTAACTGGACTCTATTTGTCAACAAACTAATTAACTGTGACACATCTACAACTCCTATTGACACATCTATTACTGTACAACTCTAGTTGACACATATTCACTACATGCCAATAAACTAGTTATTCATTATATTCTAACAATACATGAGTAGCATAACAAAAGATAATTGTGCTGCCTTTTGGGGGTAAAGACAATGAGATTAGACAGTTACCATATGAGAATTGATTTTCTCTACAAATTTTTTTCTCTTCAAGAAGTAAGGAATCCACACAAGATAACTCATCCAACAAATCTATAATGATTACAACCACCATTAGATAAGATTAATCAAGAATATGAAAATCTTCATGGTGTAGCAACAACCATCACTCATGTGTATTATCCAACATGAAAGAACATAGAATATAACATATAAATAATCAACACTAATAGGATCAACAAGGTCATGAGGGATAGGGTCCTACATTAATGATAATGAATGCTTGTTCTTGGATATATAATATGAATCTACTCTTGCTAATATTGAAAGATATGTGAAGGAAAGTGCTCTGAAGAAAGTTGAAAGTACTATGGTATCTTCTCTTCATGATAAACAAGAAAAGAACTACTGGGTTTTTGATAATGGCTATCCATATCACATGACCAATGACAAAAGTAAGTTTGTTATTTACTTGAAAAATATGATGGAGGCTTAGTTATGTTTGGAGATGATACTGGTGCTAAGATTTATGGGATAGGTTCAATCAGTTTTGATGGAAAGCATAATACTGATGATGTCTACTATGTTAAGGGTTTAAGGCATAATATTTTGAGTGTTGGATAGATGTGTAGTAAAGGATATAATCTTGTGTTCAAGGATGAGAAATGCGAAATAAGGGAAGGATCCAAAACTGTGATTGCTACTGTAAAGAAGTCTGAAGGAAGTATTTATCAACTTAAGGGTGTAGATGGACATTACTTTATGTCTCAAATTAATGGTAGTTGGTTATGGCACCAGAGGATGTGTCATATTAATTTTGAAAAGATGGCGAGAATCAGTACAGTACAAGCTGTGAGGGATTTACCAAAAACCACAAAACTTGTTAATGCTATTTGCAAAGATTGTCTGTTTAGAAAGCAAGCTAGAAACAAATTTAGGTCAAAGGAACAATCTACTATTGGACTATTGGATTTGATTCATACAAATATTTATGGTCCCACAAGGGTGAGAAGTCTACAAGGTGATAGGTATTTTATGCTTTTGATTGATGATTACTCTAGAATGACATAGGTTACTTTTCTTAGAGAGAAATCTGATGTATTAGACAAATTCAAGGCATTTAAGGCAATGTTTGAGAATGAAGTAAATTTTAAAATTAAATGTTTGAGGTTTGATAGAAGTGGATAATTCACCTCCAATGATTTTAACATGTTTTGTGAAGAACATCCAGAATAAGAAGACAATTATCTGCTCCTAGAACTCCTTAGTAAAATGAAGTTGCTGAAATAAAGATCAGGACAATTCAGGAAGCTACTAGATCAATGATAACTGAAGCAGGTCTACTAGAAATTTTTTGGAGAGAAGAAATTTTACATCGCTATTTATTTATTCAATGGAATTCAAGAAAAAAATAACAACACTAAGAATCCCTATGATCTATGGTGTGGAAGGATTCCTACTGTCAAGTACTTCAAGGTATTTGAAAGAAAATGTTATATCAAAAGAGATGAATAAAATCTAGGAAAGTTTGATGCTAGATGTGATGAGGGTATTTTCCTTGGATACTCTACTAGATGAAAAACTTACATATGTTTCAATAAAAGGTTGAGAGAGGTTGTAGAAAACACAAATGTCAAGGTTGATGAAGCATTGAAGAATTCAATTGAAGTTGATGGATATGTATCAAATGAACCTGATTGCAAAGAAGTAGAAGTTTTTGAAGAAAAAGAAAAGTAGAATGAAGAAGAAGAAGCTCTGGTGGTGTCCCTAAAGACACCTAAATATGTGCAAAAGAATCATTCTGAAGAACAAATCATTGGAGGCAAGAGAAAAATATTATTGACAAGAAGCATAGCTATTGTTGTTGCTAAAATAAATATGTGTTTACTTTCTATAGCTGAACCTAAGACAGTAAGTGAAGCATGTAAAGATGAGAATTGGATGAGAGAAATGGAAGAACTTATGCAGATTGAAAAAAATAAAACTTGGGAATTGGTTCCTAGACCGACAGATAAAAACATAATTGGATCAAAATGGGTATTTAAAAACAAGCAGAACGAGAATGGAGAAGTGGTTAGAAATAAAGCAAGGATTGTGTGTAAGGGTTACTCAAAAGGAGAAGGTATAGATTTTCAAGATGCATTTGCTCTGGTGGCTAGGATTGAAGCTATCAAATGTTTTTGGAATTTTTTGCTCATAAGGAATTTAAAGTTTACCAGATGGATGTAAAGTCAACATTTCTAAATGGTGAGTTGGAAGAAGTCTAAATGGAACAATCAGAAGGATTTTAGTTGTCAGATCAACTAGACATGGTCTATAGATTGAAGAAGGCTTTATATGGATTGAAACAATCTCCTAAAGCTTGGTATGCAAGGTTGGACAAGTATTTGATTCAACAAGGTGTCAATAAAGGTACTACAAATGACAACCTTTATTTTAAAATTGAAAATGATAAAATTTTGATAGTAGTTGTATATGTTGATGATATTATCTTTGGAGGAAATGAAAAATATGCAAAATGTTTACTAAAGAAATGAAAAAAGAGTTTGAGATGTCTATGTTTGGTGAGATGAATTTATTTCTTAGGCTGCAAATCAATCAAACAAAAAATATATTTTTATTTCACAGTCAAAGTATGTAAAAGAAATGTTGAAGAAGTTTAGGATGGATGATTCAAAACCGGTATGCAATCCTATGGTGACTGGATGCAAATTGAGTAAAGATGATGACTCACCTAAGGCTGATAAGAGCAATTACAAATAAGTGATTTGAGGATTGTTGTATTTAACTAATACTAGACCAGATTCCATGCATGCAGTTTATCTTGTGGCTAAGTTTCAAGAAGATCCTAAAGAAACACATGTTGTAGCTGTTAAGAGAATATTCAAATATTTAAATGGAACTCCAAATTATGGCTTATGGTATCCTAGGGATAATGATTTTGTACTAAGTTCTTATACATATGTAGATTGGGTAGGTTGTGTCGATGATAAAAAAGTACAAGTGGTGCATTCTTTCTTAGTTGCAAATTGGTGTCATGGTTAAGCAGAAAGCAAGATTTAGTTTCCTTATCCACTAAAGAGGCTGAGTATATTGTTGAAGCATCTTGCTGCACACAAGTTTTTTGAATGAGATAGACTTTGAAGGATATCAGAGTAATTTATGATGATCCAATATCTATTTTATGTGATAATACAAGTGCAATTAATATTTCATAGAATCTAGTGATGAACTCAAGGAAAAATAATATATCAATACAATCACTTTTTGAGAGAAAAGGTTATGGAGAATGAAATAAGGCTTGAGTATGTACCTACAAAGGATCAAATTGAAGAAATATTTACTAAGTCTCTTCCTAAAAATACTTTTGAGTATCTTTGAGAGAAGTTAGGGGTTATTGCCCCTCCTTTCTTGAACTAGATGTATATGGAGATGCATCAGTCCAGTGGATTTATCGATCTATCTTCTTTCTGGATTAATGGCGGATATCTCTTAGGGGGAGAAAGTAGTGTCATGTGTTGTCATTGTGCAGTTGAATGGGTGTACTCCTAAGGGGGAGTATTCAATACTGGTAATGTTCTTGGTGACAAAGTGGAGAAAAATGTAAAATATCTTTTTTCCTTTGGCATTGATGTCAAAAGGGGAGAAAGAATCATGTGAAAAAGTCTATCTACATAGGGGGAGAGAAAGTAAAAGAAAAAAATCATGAGGAAGTATGTTCAAAACTATTGTGTTGTCTTTGATGGTTTTTCACATCATGTGTTTCCATCACTGACAAAGGGGGAGATTGTTGCAAACATGAAGGTGTTTTCATTGATGTCAACTGGTTGTTTTTTTCATTGATTTCAACTATATCATGGAAGTTGGTTATTGGCTGTACATGTTGAGGATATTGAGAAAATTGTAATAAAGAAGGTTTGTAGGTATTTAGTGTATGCTCTGAGATGTGCTCTATATTGTTTCTATGCTTGTGAGTTCCTAAAATTTTGTTCATGGTTGTTGGTAGTTGTTGCATCCAAAATATGGGTTTTTGGATTGTTGTACAGTGCGAGATATCTTCACCAGTATGTGAAATTTGCATTTCAGTGTGTTTGGCTATGGTCCAAGAGAAATGTAGTTGCTCCAAATTTCTCTATATTTTGGTTTTATGACTTGTGGTTTTGAGAGTAAGTTGATGAGGTCATGTTCAAGTGAAATTTTTTGTGTGGATGGATTGGATTGAGTTAAGGATGTGTGTGCTTAATTGTTTTATGTGTTTTACACTGGTGTTGGCTGACCTTGTGTTAAACAATACTTCTGAAGTTCATGGAAGTGTGTTGAGGTGTGTTGGGACTTATTTAGGTCCTCATTAAGTATATGTTTGGGTTGCCCTCATTCTAATTCCACCATAGAATGTTTTGGCATTGACCTAATTTAAATTTGTAAATACAAATGGTGTATGGACGACCTTGGATGGGCTTCAAGGATGAAGACGGTATAAGTACAAGTTGATATGTTAATGAAAAATAAGATAGAAAAAAATATAGAAAAGAGATAGATGAAAGATAGATGCGAGATAGTGTGTATTATGCAAATTTTAGCAGTGCAATGTGAATTTCATGTTAGGGTTCCAAAGGTAGTGAGATGAGGGCATTCGACATCTTTGATGTGAGACTACAAGTTTGTGTGAGCGAATTGTGGTGGAATATTTGTTGCATTGAGAATTATTTCTCTCTATAAAAATCCTCTTCTATATTCTTTGTATTTTTGTTGCAGTGAGCCCTCTGACAATAATCCCTTGTTGGACAGTGTGTCCTATCTTTTCAGTGAGCCTTTGTATTCAATTTTGGAATTCTTTATATTGTGAGCTAAAATTCACTGTAGTTTTTACCTCATTGGTTTTTCCACATAAAATTTGTGTTATTGTGTGTATGGTTTTTTTGTTTCTAGTTTTTGTTTCTGCACTTAATGATTAATCACAATAACAGAGTAAAGGTTTTGTGAATGCTTATTGATCTTAACTTCTAGTGAAATTTTTAAAGGTTAAAATTGCAACAACGGATTCACCCCCCCTCTCAATTGTCTTGTTCAACAATAGCAATCCCTAGGTCTTCATGTTCTCACAAATTCATTGGCTCTTAGCTTAACTCTAATACCATATTACAAAATTGAGCACATAAAGATTACCAAAATATTAATTGATAAAATAAAAAGAAAAATCTTTCTTAAATAGGTTTACAATAAAAGACCACAAGCCACTTTATGAATGTGGGATAAAAAAAAAATAAATCATAAATAATATCTTTAAGTTAGAAACATTTATTAAAGCCTACAACTAAAATCTAATTGATGATTACTAAATAATAATTACTTTAGCAAATATAGCCATCGTTAATATTTTTTCTAGATGTGCATCATTAAATGTTCATGACTGCCATTCCATTCATAATCAAGCTCCAATCAACTTGCAATATTTTTAAAACTCAATAAAAGGAAACAAGGCCTATTTTAGATATCAAGGATTATATGGCATTTGAAGGACTTGCAAAAGGGAGACAATGAATATCTAGGGGGTATAGAGAAACACTTGATGAGAGGTAGTAAATTTCTGTAGATACTAGGCTGACTTGTTTTAGTCCCTTTGATTGAAGGAAAAAATAATTTTTCCAAGGGCACTTAAAGGGCTGCCTTCTTCACATGAAACACATCTCTCAATGGAGTGACCAAAGGGACCTCTTGATATAACTTTACAATTTTATTTTAAGCGAATTTGAAGCTCTCTTGATCAAATGAAACAAATCTTTACATCATAACATTAATTTGATTAAAGGAGTGAATTCTTAGCATAAAATATCATTTGATTTTGTATATATAGAACATTTGGGTTTCCACCATAAAGGTAGTAGTAGAAAACCAAAAAAATTAGCCACCAAATAGTGTGGATATATACCTTATCCTATTTTATGTTCTAAAAGATGAAATGATTAAGCTTTAGGGGCTATAAATAGACTATATCAATGCAATAGTAATTTACCTTTAATTTTAGGGGTTACATATGTTCCATAATGATGGACTCTTTGTTTTATTATGATGTTGAAATTCTTTGGTTTATCATCAATTTATTGTACAGGTTATGCAATGAAACCAATTTGTATTTTTAAGTGAGTTTGTTGATTCTTATGATATAACTTGTTAAATTGAGTCTTCTAGGTATCATCTCACAATAATTAAAAGGGAATGAAATAAGGTACAAAGTGTAGACACATAAAAATGACCTAGACCCACAGGCTCTTCTTCTAACCCTAATTAGGAAATTTTAATTATGTCCCTAACTCACTTTCAACTATTAATTAGATAATTCATAATTATTTAATTAATTCATATCTGATTATTCTTCATGAATAAATAAATAAATAATTTTATTTATTTATTTAATTATGTCACTAATTAAGTCTTCTTCTTCCTAAAATTAAACAAATTCTTATTTATTTAATCCACCTTCCACTATAATTAAATAATTATATTTAATTATCTAATTATTCATTGGCCCCTTCTCTCCTAAATTAAATAAATTTTATTTATTTAATTTGGTCCTCTCCTAAACTTTGAATTAAATTATTCTATTTAATTTAAAAGGTCCCCTTTATCACATTCCTCTAATAATTAAATAATATCTCTATTATTTAATATCCCAGCACATGATATTATTTAATTCCCCCTCTTTTATTGTGCTCATTTTAAATAAATTTATTTATTTAAAATAAGTCTTATTTAAAAATCCCTTCTTTTGTAAATAATTTAATTTAAATTATTTACTGTCACATAACCCCACACTTTTTGAATTAAAATAGTTTTTGATTCAAAAAGTCAACATTCCCTCTTGATTTAAATAATTTTAAATAAATTATTTAATTCCCCAAATGACTCCGTTTTCCGTGCTCGAAATCTTTTGTCACATGCATTGTCAGCCATTGATTTGATTATCTAAAGAATCAATCTTGACCCTTTATTTTGAATTTGACCTAATGTTGCCCTAACCCTAATTGTGGGTTGCTTTATTGAATCTCATCCATTGATTCTAGGGCATTTACTAACTTTCAATCCTGGCCATTCACACAAAATTGCCTCTTCTATAAAAGAGCAATTTTGGTCTCATTTTGATCATCTTGCATTATTATATTTTTAGAAGTCTCTTGTCACACACATCTTACAACTTTCATGTCTTTATCATCTTGCATTTTCATAAGTTTCTCATTTTAGCATTGTTATCATAGCATATATAGGTTTTCATTTTGATATTAGCTTAGAGATTATAGATGTTTACTATTTGCAGTAGGGCATAGTCTGCGTCTAGGTAATTTCAAATCCTTCAATATTTGTTTAAGGGCTTGTCATTTCTATTGGCTTGCTCTTCACAAATTTGAGGGCAAACAAATCATATTCAACAAATTAAGAAGGTGTAATGGAGGTTAGTCATGGAGGATGAAGACAATCTATAAGATTTTTCATCTATTCCTTTGCACTCCATTACCTACTTTGGGTTTTTATGTTCTGCATATTATATTGCTAACCCTAGGAAAATACCCATTGTTACACGAAGATCTCCAAGTCCAAAATTAAATTGTATACTATAGTCACTATGTACCTCCCCTCTTTTTTACACTTTTCATTGATGACAATTGATTTGAATAATTAAATGTGAATTGTGTCAATATTTGCAAATTTCTAAGGTTTTAGTGGCGTAGTCTTAAGGTTCCTCTAAATCCCTTAAACCCTAAACCCTTGGTGTATAGTCTACACTTTATTTTTTAATTCCTGGTGACTTGTTCAACCCATTGCATGCTTTTAAGTTATGCTTTCATGTACTTAATGTTAGTTTTATAACAACCCCTTTATCCTAGTGACCAGCCGAGCCAATTAGTCCCGTGCTTATAAAAGTCAATTAAGTCTTCCTTTGGTTCACTTCTATGGTGGTCCATTACATCGTTTTCTTGGAAACTACATAGAAAAATTTCATTTGAGTGTATGTTTCATTCATAATGCAACTTAGTTTGTGTGATCCTAATAAAAATGTCAATTCCTAATGTGAGATGCTAAAATGATGCAATAAGAGGAGATAACATAATAAAAGGGCACCTCAATGATCAGCCTAAGGCACAATAAGCATAAAAACAAGATGACAATTAATTGAAATTGGTTATACCTTTATGCTACTCCTTCCTTGGTTGGCCCTTTGATTCTTAAAGAGTTGTGTGCTCCTTGGATGACAAGCTATGTTGAATGTGCAAAATGATATGCAAGATGGATGAGGGTATGATGATTATGAGATGAGAGCTCAAATTGAAAATTGACAAGAGTTTGGTAGCAAAAGATTTGATCTCCAAAATGAGAGAAATGAGGGGGTATTTATAGGATAATTGGAATTCTCTAGAGAATTCAATGGTTGAGATTGATCCAACAAGATCAAGATGAAGGGCTATGGTGAGTTGAGGACTCACAAGCCCTCACATCTTGACATGTGGAATGAGGTGGAAATGAGGTGGAAGAGAAGTACATGAGGTGGATGAAGGACAAGTACTTTTGAGGTACCTTGGGGCATGAGAAGATTTCCTCAAAAAAGAACTTCTTGTCCCCAAATGAGGATGAAAGAGACATTTGAGAGATTTTAGAATTCCTCAAAAATCTCCATGGGAAAAAGGGAAGTGGTTGGAAGAATAAATGCAAATTAAAAATTTACATTCATTGGAGAGTTTATTGGGTAAAAGAAAGTCTCCAAAAAGCTAGAGATTTGTCACATGTGGGTGATGTGACAAGTCCAAGGTTCTAGAAGTCTTTGGCACATGTAAAGTGACAAGTCAAGCCTTCTAGAATCTTGCATGGGGATGGGGAAGACCTTGGAAAGATAAAAATGAATTAAAAATTCACATGGGGAAGAGAGGAGATTTGGGCAAATAAATGTGAATTAAAAATTCACATGGGAAAGCGAGTCCAGGCTAAAAATGGTAAGTGGGAAGATTGACCAGAAAAGGTAAGCTAAATGTGGCTAATGATTCTGATTAAGGTTGTGCAAACACAGGATTAGGATAATTAATGAGAGATTAGAGGCAAGTGGGAGATTATGGAGAATGTGACACTTAATCAAGATTAAGTGATGCACATCCTAATCACAGATTAATTAATTTAATCTAGATTAAAAGAGGGTTATGGAGGATGTGAAAAGGAGAGAGAAAAAGGGGAATTCAAAATTGATTTTAATCCAAATTGGTTAAAAGACTAAATTAAATAATTTGTCATATTTATTTAATTTAGAGAAGAAAAGGGATAAGGTAAAGTATTTAATTTATTTAATTACATACTTTAGGAACCTTAGGCAGAAAATGAAATAATGGTTAAATAAATTATTTAATCACTATTAATGAAATAGATGAATAGAGTAGATGATTTTGATCATATGGAAGTGATCAAATTTGGATTTCTACATTTTGCCCCTCTTAGAAGTACCATTAGAATAATCGTGCTTCGAAGAAAAGAAAGTGCAGATGACTCACTAGAAGATGATGCCCCAGCATGGGGAGGAGGATTCTAGCTGTCCAATTAGTGGGGAATGGATGAAGATGCCCCAATCTTGGAAGGGATTGACTATGGTAGGGAAAATTGGTAAATGTGAAGGGTATGCCCCCTCGAGAGGGTGACGGGGGAAAAAGAGGGGTCCCAGGCGACATCTCGATGAGAAAAAATGGATGGTGTGGTTGGAAAGAGGGAAAAAAATTAGGCAAGTTTTCCTTTTGAATGAAGTCAATCAGACAAACGGGGTGCAAATGGCAGCCCCGGGAAAGAAGGGATTAATTGAAGGAGAAAAAGGTAAATAAGAGGTAAAAAAAGACCTCTTAAAAAAGGGGGAAAGTGAATATAAGGTAATTTTAAAAATTACCTCACTTCATTTGCACTGTAGCAATTGAGAGAAGAGAAAATAGCAAGTAGAAGAGGAGCAAAGATGCCGCAGGATAATGACACCGAGATTGTCCACCAGATAGACAAGGTTCGACAGTCCTACAGGGAGTAGGGTGGGCCCCACCAAGTAGGCAACAAAAAACTCTCTGCATTATTTTCATGATTTAAAAATGCATTTGAGATATTTTATTAAAAATGTGAAATATGGGTTTTGTGGGCGAGAGAAAATAAAAAAATGGGTAGGAAAAAAATAAAATTTTGAAAAAAAGTGAGTTTTTTTTCAAAAAATGAAAATTTCTATGGGAGGGTGAATACGCCCCAGCTCAGGGTGGGTCCACCCTGTGGTTGGGTGGGTCTGTCCTGCGATTGGGTGGGTTTGCCTCACTGTGAGGGCGGGTCCGCTTCACTGCAAGGGCAGGTCTGCCCCGTGGCGGGGCGGCCAGGCTCAGCCATGAGCCACGGTGGTGCCACTTGAATGCGGCAGCAGCGATGCCACCTTGGCTGACTGGCCCCCTGGTAGCACAGATAGGTGCCACCGCCTTGGCTGGCAGGGCCACCCCCGTGGTAGAGGTGGGTCCACCCCATCGCGAGGGTGGGTCCACCCCACTGTGGGGTGGATCCACCTTGGCAAGGGCAGGTCTACCTCATTGTGGGGGTAGGTCTGCCCCGTTGCGGGGGCGGGTCTACTTGTCATGAGGGTGGGTCCGCCCCACTACAAGGGCAGGTCTGCCCCACCGTGAGGGTGGGTCTGCCCCACGGTCGGGAGGAAGGAGGCGGGGGGAAGGACGGGAGAGAGAAGAAGATAGAGAGAAAAGGAGAGAGAGAAAAGGAAAAACGTGGGATTAGGAAGAAGAATTTTGACAGAGATATTGATAAGGTAGATGGGATGTGTGTAGGATTTTGGTAGATTACAGACCCATGAGTGGAGGCTAGAGGCACTGGCGGCGACGATCGAGGCGATGACTGGGGCGTACCAAGCAACACTAGAGTAGACAGGGTTACTGCACTTAGTGTAGTATCTGGAGATGAGAGCGCATCGGGTGATGCTGAAAGCCCTGACAGAGAGATGGAGCTCGATGACATCAAAATTTCATCTGCCGACAGGAGAAATGACGATGACGTTGGAGGATGTGGCGTATTTTGAGGATACCGATAGCAAGTCGATTAGTGAGTGAGGAGGTGTCGAGAGGAGCACAGTTAGATGAGACCATTATGGTGCTATTTGGGCGAGATGACTTGTCGATACAGAGGGGGAAATTAGACGTAGACAGATGTCTAGCCTTGGGGGTGCCAGCATTACCACTATTTTTGTGCTATTTGATTAGCGGGATACTACTACCGGATCAGAGCAGGCAATTCTATAGCTTGCGGTATATGGAGGTGATACAACATATCTTCGAGTGGTGGGAGGGGTAGTTTTCCTAGGGGTCATGTGTATTGGCCTAGTTATATTGAGACATGCACATGATTTGTTATTAGAGGGTGCAGAGCATGACGCACAGGACGCTATTGCAGGTGTGTGGGTAGGAGCATATCTTGGTGACGAGAACTATAGTGGTCAGGAGAGGAGAGTTGGATGACAGAGATCTGGTGGCTTGGGAGTTTGGGGCAGCCCAGGGCTGTATCTTACGGTATGAGACGCAGGGAGAGATGGATCGATGGAGGAGAGTGTTTGATGAATTATGGGAGGAGCACATTGTATGGCGGCCATACATGTATCGGCATTTTAGAGGATGGAGGACCGAGGAGGAGAGACATCGAGGATTCTTTAGATGCAGATGTTTCCTGATTGGGAGCCCGAGGCACATAGTGGAGATGCATCATCCAGATAGAGTGATGCGGTAGTTTGGAATCATGAAGGACATTCCAGGAGCGCTGACTATGTTTCATCGGCTTACTAGAGAGGTACCCTAGGGGGCGAGGATGCCAGCGAGAGACGTGAGAGAGAGGTGGGTGATGGTAGGTGTGGTGCCCTATCCAGGGAGGGGGGAGGGTCTAGAGGATGTCAGAGTGACAGATCGGTATGATCGGTGGTTTCACAACCATCGATGGGAGAAGGTTACACCGGAGGTGATTGTTGTGGGAGTTGTGGAGTGGGGGCCAGAGGATGGGTAGAAGGGGGGACAAGAGGAGGACCTGGAGTAGGGTGGACATGAGGATGAGGCACAGGAGGATGAGGGACATGAGAGTGGTGGTACAGAAGAGATAGAGGGGGTGGTGATGGACCTGGAGCAGGGTGGACATGAGGATGAGGGACAGGAGGATGAGGGACATCAAAGTGGTGGTGTGGAGGAGGGTGGCACTGGAGATTAGCTGGTGAGGAGGGGTAGGGTTAGGAGGAGGTGACCTCTGAGGAGGGCGAGGAGGGCGAGGAGAGATGTGGTAGAGGAGATGGAGGCAGGAGGGGCAGGTGATGAGGGAGAGGAGAGAGAGGTAGGAGGAGAAGGTGGTGGTGGGGAGGAGATGGAGGTGGTGAGATTGGGGAGTGAGTCAGAGGTGGATATGCTCCGGGTGGTGGAGGGGAGGTAGGTGTAGATAGGGATTGGCAGTAGAGTATGGTAGAGGTGGGTGTAGGTGAGAGCCTTAGAGCCACAGGAGGAGGTGAGGGCCAGAGAGCCGCAGGAGGATGCGAGGGTCCGAGATCTTTAGGAGGGAGTAGAGAGGGTGAAAGATGTTAGAGGATGTCCTGGGGGGATGCCCGAGAGAAGTCAACAGAGGAGGGTTCGGCCAGCGGAGTAGGAGCCAGAGGAGGAGAGGCAGCCTGAAGGGGAGCCACAAAGATTGATGAGGGTGGGGAGGAGAGGACAACCACAGAGGATTCAATTGATGAGCTGAGCTGAGTAGGTGTAGGAGGAGACCAAGGGGGAGGCGATGGACCTGGATGTAGAGGTGGTGGAGCCTCTAGCGGTAGTACGAGTGGCTATAGTTGACGATCTAGTGATGTTACTAAGAGGGGCCGAGGCGATGGTATGGGTGTTAGAGGAGGAGTTGAGGAGGGTGGAAGCAGAGGTGCAGAGGGTGAAGGAGACAAAGATGATAGTGTTTGAGCATGTTATGGGTCAGCTAATGAAAAATATACAGGTGGTTGAGAGAGAGGGATGAAACACGAGTAGGGATGGAGAGAGTACGGGGGGAGCTGGCTTGGGTGACATGGGACCGAGACAGGCTAGAGACAGCGATGACAGTTGCTCAGATGCGAGGTCAGCCAGAGCCAATAGAGGGAGGAGATCATGTCTCCGTGGATTATTTTCAGTGGGCCAAGAGGGAGATGGAGGCACTAAGAGTTTAGGTGACAGGGCTTCTAAAGGAGAGGACAACACTGCAGGAGAGGGTTTCCACAATAGAGGCATATTTAGGGGAGATGAGGGTGAGAATCAAGGCCGCAAAGGTCAGATTAGAGACAGTGCAATGGGAGAGAGAGAGTGCATAGGGACAGGTGTATGCACTATAGGGGGAGAGGGACAGTGTACTGAGATAGGTCCAGATCCTGCAATTCCAGAGAGATGCAATAGCGGGCCGGGCGGAGAATGCTGAGAGGGATATAGCACAAAGGCAAACACATTGAGGGCAGGGTGATGGGACAAAGCTAGAGACTATGCGGGTAGAGAGGGAGAGGGCCAAATAGTAGATACGACTACTGATAGCAACATAGGAGGCATGGGAGCAGGAGCGATGAGCCATGAGCAGAGAGCGGGATAGGTGTAGGTATGAGCAGAATGCCGCTCGGTTCTAGGTTGGGTAGAGAGATGAGTACATGCACGAGGTGATGTACTAGAGGGGTGCGTATGAGTAGGCAGTTCCAATCTGACACAATGTACAATGTAGTATGTTAGGCAGATACCACAGATGCCGACACCATCCCAATCTTTAGGGACATAGACCAGGGGGTACAGTGATTTCCAGCCGACTCCTTCTCAGTTTGGGACTCTAGGGCATGAGTCTCAGGGGACTGTGACACACAGGGGACCAGTACCCGAGTCTCCTCAGAGGTTATGTTTGGGCAGCTCAGGACAGGCAGATGACAGGTGATAGGATACAGGTGCTTTTGACAGATACCAGATGGTGGTGTGACACATATTTTTAGATGATGCACCTGATTTTGAGGATGGTATGTATGTGATCATGATATGACTGTATTTTGGAGATGGGATGGTTATTGTATGATTTTGATGATGATATGTGATGGTTCCCATTGATATTATGCCGCACATTTTTGTGATGGATGATTTATGTTATGCATTATTGATGTTCTGACGATAGATGATGTACGTTATGCATATGTATATGATGTTTTTGTGTTGATATGGATGTTGTGTTATGATGTTAATGATTTATTTATGCATGTGTGGATGAGGTGATTATGGATGATGTTAATGATTTATGAATAGTAATGCAATTTTTTTGATGATGTAATTAATATGGGCCTAATAATGATGCCTAGGTGGATATGAAAATATATGGAAATGTATGGATAAATGTTCGTAATGATTTGAATGAACCTATATTAATTAATACAATATGGATAAATGAACTTAATGTAAATGGATAAATGAACTTGATGTAAATGGATAAATGAATTTAAAGGAATTGATGCAAATGGATAAATGAATGGATGTGAATGGACCTAAATGAATTGATGCAAATGGATAAATGAATGAATGTAAATGGATAAATGATCTTAAATGAATTGATGAAAATGGATAAATGAATGGATGTGAATGGACCTAAATGAATTGATGCAAATGGATAAATGAATGGATGTAAATGAACCTAAGTGAATTGATGCAAATGGATAAATGAATGGATGTAAACGAATAAATGGACCTAAATGAATTAATGCCATATGGATAGATGAATGAATGTAAATGGATGAGTGGATTTAAATGAATGTAGACATAGGTATCAATGGGTAGGCATAGGGTGTGTGGAGCATAGTACCTATCAAGAACCATAAGGATCCTGAGAAGAAAAGTTAGTAAGAGGGAATGAGAGTTTGCACAACCAAAATTAAGAGTCATAGACGTAGGAGCAAGATTGGATGAAGGGGAATATGTAATGAGATGAAATGCAACATGAATGCAATTTTCCATCTTTTAGAGCACTGATTTTTGCTATAGCATAAGACATCGGGCGTCAAGGTATGTAGACCAAGACGGATTAATATCTAATGCATAAAATAAACACAACAAACAAGAAGGATATCCCAATATCCAAGTCACGATGACTCTGGTTGGGCTAGGTATTGGAATAACCACAAGCCCAAAGGGATGCCCCCACATAACACAAGATCTAAAAGGAATCTTGGTGGGTACTACATTGGGCATCCCAGTAGACAACAACAATAGTCAAGAGATGTACCTATGTTAACTAGGAAAAACAAACCACAATATGAAGGATCATGGCGATCTTGACTAGTGATTATAGGGAGCTCAAATGATAAACAAAGTCCAAAAGTACCAAAAGATCGTAATCAATTACAAGCGTCCTTTGCCATAAGATCCTAGGGATGGATGGGGTTGATGTGGTCTATGAGGAAGGATGCATCCTATTAAGACCGATGATGGATACTAAGCTAAAGTGATCTAGATGATGCAGGATAACTGTCATTGGGTAGATTTCTTGATATGAGAGGATCTTGTTTGTGAGGAATCAATGATGATAGGGACATACTTGACAACAATACGAAAAGAGGAAAAGAAACAACCTAAAGACCTAGGGGTTCGGGGGTTGATCAAAGATTAGCCCTGCCTATGTGAAAGCGCAGAGCCCTCGTAGTTTAGGAAAAGACCATGGTAAAAGAGCGGAAAGTGGACTAATGGAAACTGATGGATAACCAAGACAAACATAAGCCTTGGGGGAAGATCAAACTATCAACCTTGCCTACGTGCAAGCATAGGGGCAACGTAGTTCAGATAGGACAAAAGATTGAGGATGGACAAGATCGAAAAGTGGACCATGAGCATAGATGATGAAGGACACAATGCATCAGGGGCTGATCCAAAGATTAGCCTTGCCTACGTGCAAGTGCAGAGGTGTCATAATTAAAGAGGAGATGATGATGAAGGCAGAAAGAGGGTGATGATGAAAGATGATGGGGGACAATGATCAAATAGAATGACTGCAAAAAAAGACAAAGAGAAGCCTTGGGGGTAGATCAAAAGATTAACCTTGCCTACGTGCAAGCGCAGGGGCAACATAGTTCACAAGGAGACAAGATGAGACCCAGATGGAGATGAACACAAAGAGTGAGCCTAGATGGAGACAACCACAATAGTGAGAGGACACAAGCTCAGATTAGGATAATAAGCTCAAGATATTGGATAGAAGACAATGGTCGTCTAATGCTCAACCGAAATATAGCAAGGGACGAGGTGATGCAAGTGGATGGGAGGATATGGGGATTGAGGAATTGGTGGATAAGCCACAAAGTAACCAAGATGCGAGGTAGATAATGATTAAACCCTATATGAGAAGCACCTATTGCCAGGTTTTCACCAATCGTACATATCCAAGGCACCACATAGGGGTGTTTTTCACCATAGGACGGATTATTTCTCTTTACTATTTTTTGATTTTTTTGTATTTTTGACTTTTACCAGGAAGGATACCCCAACTGACCTAAGTGTAGAACTTCTTTAGGTGCATGATGTTGATGGGTTCCTCTAAGGGCTCGTCTTCAAGTGTGGAGAGCCTGTAGGCACCAGAACTATACTTCTTGGTGATTGTTAGAGTAATAGTTCATTTGCCTTTATAATTAAATCACTTCGGTTTAATTATTAATGCTAACTATTATTCTATTCACTTAAGCTTGTCATTTGTAGGTGCATAATAATTAATATGTTTATTAATTATTAAATGCACAAACCTAGCTTTCTCCAGCTTTAGGGTTTCTCACCTTATATGCCGCTTTTGTAATTATTGTAATTCACCTTTTGAGAAATAATAATTTTGCTCACTCCGTTGAGATTTTCCAAACCCTTGCTTCTATTTCTTTGGTTTTTATTCAGCATCAGGTATTTGCATGCAGGTGTTCTTGGCGAGTTGTGGATTTACATTTGTCAAATCCTACATGGTATCAGAGCCACCCTGTCATTGCCTGGTTTGAAAGTGTTTGAGGCCACGATTCGAAGATGACAGCCACAACTTCTCTGGGGTTTTTCTATCACTTTGAAGGAGGTGCTATCTTCTAGAGCCATTTGAGCAAAAACAGACTCCACCATCGCATTCAGAAGGTTTGGGAGAGTCAAAATACCTATAAAGTTTGACTATTTTGGTTACAGTGACCACAAGCAAATTTTTTTGGCCTATCAGGGCCGTACTGGCTCAAAAATCGAGGCAAAACTAGGAAAAAAATCAAAAAAATCCATTTTTTTAACAAAAATAAGGCGCTACCAGCACGCACCGCCACTGGCCCGCGCGCCACCCTGTGGCCACCGTGCCGCCGCTACCTGGTTGCTCGGCCGCCATCGCCGCTCCGCCCGGCTGCCTCTGCCTCCCCGCCCGGCGACCACCTTCACTGGCGTCGCTGCCCACAGGCCACCGCCGCTCCGCTGACATCTCGTGACGGCCATACGGTCGTGAAATTATTTGCCAGGACTGTGTTTTTCTAGGGAGCTTGTTTTTGGGGGTACCTTTGGTTTTTTGGCTATATCTTGGGCATACGGTGTCCTTTTTCAAAAAATGAAATATCGTCGGAAAGGTGTTTCTGAGTCAGATGCATTTATGCTAGTCTTGTTCACTGATTTGGCTATTTGAGCACCATTTTTTGGCATTGAAGTAGAGGCTTAGTTTTCCTCTCTCTCTACATCTAGCGTTCAGGTTTTTTTTCCTCATTTTTGTACTTTCAGTATTTGATTATTTGTTGTACGAGGGTTAGAATCATACATTGTGGGGGGTACTTTTGCTTTCTATCATTTACTTTCAGAAAATGACCCTTCTACTTCCATCTTTTTCTTCTCTTAATGTCGGACCCCTCTATGGCCCGGCTGACATCGCACAATTACCACACCTGGAAAGCACACATGACCAGGCTACTCATGTCATGTGGCTTATGGTCATGCCTAGATGAACATCAACCTATCCTACAACATCCTTTTGAGATTCTTCAGCACAGGAATAAAATGGATGAAGCCATGGGCTTGATTGCACTGAACATTTTTGATAGTCTCCTCTTTCACCTGGATGGTTTGACCACTCCTAGGGCCATTTGGGGCAAGTTTTCAGATTTGTTTGGAACTATAAATGAATTCCAGGCACTACAGCTTGATGAAGAGCTAACTACTTTGACACCTACCAGCTTTCCCACCATTGAGGACTTCTTGATGAAGTTCAAGTCTCTGCACTTAGTTTTGCAGGGATGTGGGAAAACCAAGATAGATGATGAGTGTATCTTCTTGATACTCTCAAAGTTGCGAGGACAGTATCAGATCTTCTCTTCCATTTTCTACTCCACATGGATGCTTTGGGTGCTAGACACACCGTGCCTTCTTTTGAGACATTTTGTGATCGGTTGACACGGGAACAGGCAAAGATCCAATAGATGGATGCTTCTGGCTCTTCTAGCCAAGAATTGGTTGCTCAATCTTCATAGGGGAAACCAAAATAGAAAGGCAAACCAAAGAAATATTCCATAGGCAATGAGTCTTCCTCCAAACCTGCACAGAAAACTGATTCAAAACCTCCAGCTAACCCTTCCAAGGGTAAATCTTCTTCGAAGTCTACTGAATCTACCTCCAAGACTAAGAAGAAATCAGTTGAGACCTGTAGCTTTTGTGGAAAGGAAGGACATCCCGTTTCTCAGTGTTGGAAATGTTTGGAGGCTCTAGAGGAAGCCATGCAGGAGCATCACATTTCAGCTCCTCAGTCCACATCCTCCCCTGTAGGGAAAGGTCATGCTCTTACTACACGAGCTATGACTTTTGAGCCCACCTGGATTCTTGATTCTGGTGCCTCCCACCACATGACTCACACTCAACAGTTGGTCACCTCACTTGCTCCTTGTGTTACTTCACAGATTGCTATTGAGAACTCATCTCACCTTTTTGTTTTGGGTTCTAGTTCTGTTGCATTGGCTGGGGGTTCTCTTTAGGATGTTCTCTTTGTCCCTAACATTTTGATGAACCTACTGTCTATCTATCAGATTTGTCACTCTAGCTCTGGTAAGACAGTTGAGTTCTCACCACATGATGTGGTTATCTGGGACTTACATGATTCTGATATGATTGTGGCTACTGGGAGTGTTGACACTGCATCCCGGCTATACAGATTTGATGGATTTGAGTCTTCTATTGGCACAGGTTCTTGTCTTATAGCACATGCAGATTCAATGAGCAGACTTTGGCATGAGTGTTTGGGCCATGTTAGTTATAGATATCTTCAGCAGATGAGCACACAGGCACTTGTTCTTGGGCTTCCACAGATTACTTGCACTGATGGGGTTTGTCAGGGTTGTGTTCTTGTCAAACAACATAGGGATCCTTTTCCTCAGGGATGAGCTACTCGTGCTTTGACACCATTGGAGTTGATTCATAGTGACCTCATGTCATTTCCTACTCCTTCTTTTTCTGGTGCCAGATATGTGCTTACTTTCATTGATGACTTCTCCAGGCGCACATGGGTGTACTTTTTGAAGTACAAGTCTGATGTCTTTGACTCATTTTGAGTCCTCAAGACATTTGTGGAGAAGCAATTTGGTCTTTCTATTTGTCGGATATGCACAGATAATGGGGGGGAGTATGTGAACCAAGCTTTCAGGGATTTTTGCTCTGAACATGGTCTTCAACATCAGTTTTTAGTGCCCTACAACCCTCAGCAGAATGGTGTGGCAAAGAGAAAGAACATAACACTTCGGGAGATGGCCAATTGTATGATACAGTCGAGGTCCATGGATTCATCTTTTTGGGTAGAGGCAGTCAATTGTGCCAACTATATTCAGAATCGGATGCCTCACAAGGCAGTTCGACGTATGACTCCTGAGGAGGCTTGGTCTCATGTCAAGCCTGATATATCTTCATTCTGAGTTTGTGGCAGTGAAGCATGGGCATTTGTGCCTGATGCTGAGAGGAGAGCGATGGAGCGAAAGAGCTGAAACCTCATTTTTGTTGGCTACTGCGAGGATGTTAAGGCATATAGGTTGTTTGACCCTGATTCCAGAGAGGTCCTGTTTCGAGGAGATGTCCAGTTTGATGAGCGCCTTCCTGCAGTAGATACCCCACTTCTAGAGTCTACTTCACTTACCACTACTCCCTCCTCTCTTCCAACTTTGTTTCAGGATGATGAGGATGATGATCTTGGTGATCCCCATTTACCTCCACCACAGGATCCTCCACAGATGCCTAGATGGGCTCGTGTTACAGTTGATGCTGCAGGATCTCTGGCTAGTGACCCTTCCACTTCTCGTCGCACCCGGTCTCATATTGTGGGTTCTAGTCTTCTGAGTCATGCTATTTGTGGTGATCCTCAGACATTTGGGGCAGTGACAGGACATACTAAGTGGGATAGTGCTATGAAGGAGGAGTATTCTTCTTTGATGATGAATCATACTTGGGATCTTTGCTCTTTTCCTAAGGGAAGAAAGTTAGTACGATGCAAGTGGTTGTATCGTACTAAGTTTGCTGCTGATGGTTCTATTGATAAGTACAAGGCACATCTTGTTGCGAAGGGTTTTTCATAGGTTGAGGGTATTGATTACACTAAGACATTTTCCCCTGTCGCCAAGATGAACTCTATTCGCCTTGTCTTATCCCTTGCGGCTTCTTAGGGATGGCCCATTTTTCAGATGGATGTGAAGAGTGCTTTCTTGCACGGTGATCTTAGTGAGGAGATTTACATGGAGCAGCCTTAGGGATTTGTGCAGGATTCCTCCTTGGTTTGCAGACTTCGACATTCTTTTTATGGTCTCAAACAGGCCCCTCGGGCTTGGTATGAGAAGATGGACTCCTTTCTGCTTTCTACAGGGTTCACACGCTGTCATTCCGATCCTACAATCTACATTCATCATCTTGAGGATGAGGTTTTGATCCTTATGCTATATGTCGATGATCTTCTCATCACAAGTAGCTCATCTTCTATGATTCAGGATGTTCAGCGTGCGTTGATGGAGCAGTTTGAGATGACAGACCTGGGTCTATTACACTTCTTTCTGGGTCTGCAGATTGTTCATTCACCTATTGGGATCTTTGTTTACCAGCAGAAGTATGCTCTTGACATGCTTCAGTGCTTTGATATGCTTGATTGCAAGCCTACTCCCACACCTTTTCAATTGGGTGTTACTTTGTCTACCTCTTGCTCTTCGCCTTCAGTGGATCCTACATTGTATCAGTAGTTAGTTGGTAGTTTGTTGTACTTGAAACACACTCATCTTGATCTCTCCTTTGCAGTTGGTCTAGTCTCTTGGTTCTCACATGAGCCTCATGAGAGTCATTGGCAAGCTTCCAAGCACATTTTGAGATACATTCAGGGCACACTTATGTATGGAATTCATTACACATCAGGGGCTCCTCACATTGTTGGCTACATTGACTCAGATTGGGCTGGTGATGTTGATGATCGGAAGTCTACTTCTGGCTTTGTCTTTTGTCTTGGCTCTGGTCCTATCACATGGTCATGCAAGAAGTAGAATTCTCATGCACTTTCATCTACAGAGGCTGAGTATAGAGCGGCAGTGCATGCTAGTCAGGAGATTTTATGGCTTCGACAGTTGATGACTGAGTTTGGTTTTCCTCCTGATCGTCCCACTGTTCTGTGGTGTGATAATCAAAGTGCTATTCACATTTCCCGCTACCCGATGGAGCATCAGTGCACTAAACACATTGAGCTTCATATGCATTTCATCTATCAACAGATTCAGGATGGTGTTCTCTCTTTGGAGTACATCCCCATTGATGCGTAGGTTGCTAACATCTTCACCAAACCTTTTGCATCTTCGCGCTATCTTTAGTTGCGTTCTATGCTTGGGGTGACGGAAGTTGTCCTTGGGGGGTCTTGTTGAGGCCTTCCTTCCTTCATGTTTTTTGTCAGCATGTTGTTGTATCTCTTTTTGGGGTAGATTTTTTCCCTCTGGGTTTTCTCTATTTCCCCGTTTTACAGAGATTTCTTTGTTGTTGGGTACCTGATCAGGCCTTGTTGCTGGGACTCATTTTTCCTGCTTTCTTAGCTGTGCTAGGTTTGCTTCCTCCTGAGCTTCACTTAAGGGGGGGTGTTAGAGTAATAGTTCATTTGCCTTTATAATTAAATCACTTCGGTTTAATTATTAATGCTAACTATTATTCTATTCACTTAAGCTTGTCATTTGTAGGTGCATAATAATTAATATTTTTATTAGTTATTAAATGCACAAACCTAGCTTTCTCTGGCTTTAGGGTTTCTCACCTTATATGTCGCTTTTGTAATTATTGTAATTCACCTTTTGGGAAATAATAATTTTGCTCTCACTCCACCGAGATTTTCCAAACCCTTGCTTCTGTCTCTTTGGTTCCTATTCAGCATTAGGTATTTGCAAGCAGGTGTTCTTGGCGACCTATGGATTTGCATTTGTCAAATCCTACAGTGATGACATAAGGGCCCAACCGGTTTTCTTCAAACTTACCCTTTTTCTCTCGATCTTGGTGATTCTGCTAATTCTCTTTTAGGACCAAATCACCAACATGGAATTGGCGAGGGTGGAATTTTTTATTGCAACTCCTTTTGAGCCGGTGCTGATAGGCTTGTAGATGGTTATAAGTCTTGACCCATTTTTCATCTAGCAATTCCAATTGTGCCGTGCCACTCGGGTGTCTTCGTTAGTGATGATATTCTTGAGGGATATTCAGAGTGAAGGGATTTCAAATTCGATTGGCAAGATGGCTTTAGCGCCATAGACAAGAGAATATGGAGTAGCGCCGATAGGGGTGTGGATGGATGTATGGTAGGCCCAAAGAGCAGGATGTATATGGAGGTGCCAATCACGGCCAGTGCTATTGACCATTTTCTTAATGATTTCAATCAATGTTTTGTTTGTCGCTTCTGCTTGTCCATTACCTTGGGGGTAATAGGGAGTGGACCAATGATGTTGGATATGATATGTATCACAAAGGATTTTCATACACTTATTTTTGAATGGTTTTCCATTGTCGCTGATGATGGCTGAGGGGATACCATACCTGCAGAGGATATGGTATAGGATGAACTTAGAGATCTGAATACTAGTGATTTGAGTGAGTGGAATGGCTTCCACCCACTTGGTGAAGTATTCAGTGGATGTGATGATAAAGGTGTGTCCATCAGAGGATGGAGGGTAGATCTTTCCAATGAAGTCGAAACCGCATTGTGAAAAAGACCAAGGTGTCGTGATAGGTTGGAGCTCTTGTGCTGGAGTGTGAATCAGTTGTGCATGTTGTTGACACAAAGACACTTTTTGACATATTCACAAGCATCTTGTTCCATTGTAGGCTAGTAATATCCTACTCTGAGAATCCATTTGGCTAGGGCCATACCATTAGAATGGGCCCCACAAATATCGCTATGCACTTCTATTAATGTTGTGTGGGCTTCAATTTTGTCTAAACAACGGAGGAGAGTTCCATCATATCCACGTCGATAAAGTGTATCACCAATGATGGTGTAGCAGGTAGCACATTGGATAAATGATTTACATTGGTTTCTCGTGAGATCAGGCAGGAGGGTGTTGCCATAAATATAGGTGTAAATGTTGTTGTACCAAGGGGATTCAGGACCTAAAATAGCACACACCATGTCACTCTTAGGGATATCATATGCGGGGGTTAGAAGTTGCTCGACCAAGAACTAAAATTTTGTGCAATCTTTTGGCATGTCGAGGAGAGAACCAATGGTAGCCATAGCATCCGCTGCCTTATTCTGGAGTCTTGGGATATACTCAAATTGGATGGAGGTGAAATATTTTTTGAAGTCATCCACCATTCATTTGTACAGCAAAAAATTTTCATCTTTTGTTAGAAACTCATCGTTGACCTATTTTATGACCAACTGGGAGTCACCAAAAACTTGCAGATGAGTGATGTGCCATTGGACTACAATTCTGAGGCCTATGAGAAGGGCTTCATATTCAGAGATGTTGTTGGTCTAGGGAAAAGCCAGTCTGAATGATTTTAGTATGTAATCACCTTGGGGGGTGATAAGAAAGATCCTTGCGCTTGATCCATTATGAGTGTGTGATCCATCAAAGTATAGTGTCCAAGTGGTGGCTTCTGAGACTGCAAATACTCCTTCATCTGGAAATTCAGTTTCTATGGGATAGGCGTCCACTAATGGGGAATCTGCCAACTAATCCACTATTACTTGTCCTTTAATGGCCTTTCTATCCACATATTCTATATCAAACTCACTGAGGAGCATGATCCATTTAGCCATTCGACTAGTCAGGGCTGTCTTGGATAACAGGTACTTGAGGGGGCCGACTTTGGATATCAATTTTATAGGATGGCTAAGACTATAGTGGCATAGCTTTTGTGTGTTGAAGATCATAGCGAGACATGCCTTTTCCATTGGTGAATAATTGAGTTCATAACTGACTAGTGTGCAGCTAATGTAATAGATCGCCCGTTCCTTTGAGGATTCATCATGTTGTGCCAATAATGCCCCCAATGCATTTGACGTGGCAGATATGTACAACAAGAGGGGTTTTCTAGGGATAGGTGGCATCAAGATCGGTGGGTGGGCCAAGTATCCTTTGATCATGTCAAAACCCAACTGACACTATTGATTCCACTTGAAGCTGGTGTCTTTCTTGAGAAGGTGGGTGAATGACTGAAATTTATCCACAAGTTGGGCTATAAAACGACAAATGATTGTAGTTTCCCTTAGAGGCTCCTTAATTGTTTCAGGTTTCTCAGTAGAGGCATATCTATGATATCTTTCACCTTAGCCAGGTCAACCTCGATGCCTCTTCAGGAAACTATGAAGCCCAACAATTTCCCTTACGTGACACCGAACACACTTTTTTGGGTTCAACCTTAGCTTGTACTAATTCGAGCGCTCGAAGATCTTTTTCAAAATGGCAGGGTGCTCTTCTCTAGTTCCAGATTTTGCCAGTAGCTCATCAAAATAATCTTCCATGATGATGTGGATGAGGTCATGGAATATAACCATCATTGCCCATTGATATGTTGCCCCCACATTTTTGAGACCAAAGGGCATGACATTGTAACAGAAAGTACCCCAAGGTGTTGTGAAAGCAATTTTGTGTTGATCTTTAGGGGAAATCTGGATCTGGTTGTAGCCAGAGAAGCCATCCATGAGGGATAGCATCTCATGTCTTGTAGTGATGTCGACCAACATGTCGATGTTAGGCAAGGGGAAGTCATCTTTTGGACAGGATTTATTAAGATCCTAAAAATCTGTGCAAATTTTGATGTCTCCGTTAGGTTTAGCAACATATACTATATTATAAATTAAATCAAAATAATCAATGGGTCTGATAAAACCAACATCCAGTAATTTTTCCAATTCTTTCTTAATTAATAATGCCACCTACGGGTGCATCTTCCGGAGCTTCTGCTTGACAGGTTTGGCCTCTAGATGAACATCCAAATGGTGTACAACAAGATTAGGATCCAAACCAGGCATATCAGAGTAAGCCCATGCAAAGTTGATAACCCCTTCATAGAGAATTTGGACAATGGTGATATATTCTTCTTCAGATAAAGCTTTGGCCACATAGGTGATCCTTGGGGTTTCTTTTGTCCCCAAATTCACTTCTTGTGTTTCTTCAATGAGAATTGAAGATTGCTCAGATAGTTGTGTTCCTACAAGGGGAAGATGAATGTCCCCATCTTCCAGTGCCATATTAAGGTTTTCACTGTTAGATACATCCTTTGTTTTTACTTTTTCATAGTCAAAAAGCGCCTCGGTGAGGTTTTCACTTGATGACCCTTTTTGTTTTTGTTTCTTTTTGCTTTTGCAATTAGGGTGTTTATCTTCCTCTAATCCCATTAGATGTACATAGGTATCCTCTGAGGGAAATGTGCTAACAGGCGTGTTGCATTATAGGTCATGATTGATAAGCTCAAGATGTTTGAGGGATAAGTTTATGGTGCAAACATATAAGCATTCAAACATGGTAGGGAGGTCAATGTGATTCAAATCATCGTACACGTGTATGATGGAATCTTCCTCCGGTATGTCTTTAAGGGAACTGTTGTCAACACTAACATTGTTAGAAGTGCTAGAGGATGTCGTAGGACCCTTCTATTTAGTATGATAACCTAAGCCAAAATTTCTTGGTCGGATGGTGGTTGCTTCAATTGGCTGGCGTTTTCCTTTTTCTTTGGCACCAAGGCCTCCACCCTGATAATGACACTTTTCAATGAATTTGGATGCACGTGGATAAACTTCTTGTAAGTATTCAATAAGTGGATGTGGTGGCTTAGGTTCCTCTCGATAAACCCATTGCCTGATATCTTCATCCATTTGATCTTGGAGGGATCCCAAATCATTAAATGTTGTTGACCCCATGTTCTTGGAGGTGAGTGTAAGTGTCCTTTCCTCCAATTTTGGTAGCGGCAGAATTGGTTGTCGATATATGCGGGGTGAAGATGGCATGGTTGCCACATTGAGTGTGGTATGCATTTCATATGTGCCACATCCTTTGTCAATGATCTGGACCTTGGTGATGGTGGAAGGAGGTGTGGATGATGGTGGGGATGAAGTGTTTAGTGTGTTGGTGGATGGGTCAGGATCAGATGTTGGGGATGCCCCCATTTCGACTCTTGGACAGTAATGTGAATGTGAAAAGGAAGCTTCCAAGGCACAACAATATTCAAAAGGTTGGGGATCAGCCTATATGGTGACTTCCATTCCTTGAAATGGGAACTTTAGGCATTGGTGATAGGTGGACGGGATGACTTGCATAGAATGAAGCCATGGACGGCCAAGAAGGATGTTGTATGGAAGTTCAAGGTCCAAAACATGACACATAGTGTATTGCACAATAGGGCCTACTTGAATAGGGAGGCAAATCATTCCTTCAGAATCTCACTCTGCGTTATCATAGGCCTTGATGGTGATCACTTGATTTCTCAGATCAGCTTGGGTGCATCCAACTTGTTGTATGAATTTTAATGTGCAAAGATTTAGGGCCAAACCATTATCTACCAGTACCCTTTTTAATTTTTGATAATTGACACCAACCTCGAGATGGAGGGGGCGGTTGTGGCTTGAATCAAGATGTGGCATGTCTTTTTGGAAAAAGGTGAACTAATAGGTTGATGAGAGATTGCCTACCAATGCTTGAAATTGGGTAGGGTCAATATTATCAGGCACTTTTGTGCTTTGTAAAGCCTTAGTTAAGATATCTTGATGCATGGGAGATGACTTAAGCAAATCCAAAATGGATATTTGGGCTGTAGTCTTACCTAGATGGTCGAGGATGTTATATTGGGAGTTGACAGACGGTCATTGGGTAGATGGAAGAGCGACAGGGATTGTGATGCGAGTCCGTTGAGTAGTAACAACACATTATGGATCTTTTCATTTGACATGGATCATGGATACACGTGGTTCCACTTGTTCTACATGTGATACCACACCTTGATAATTGTATGGCACATTTTTATAGCTGATGTTATTAGTGCTGTTACCTTGCGTGTTATTGTTGCTAGGTCCAGGATTAGAGTTGGAAGTACTAGGACCCTGGCTGTGGTTAGGAAAGGCATTTTGATATATCTGAAGTTGAGCATTGGATGAAGATGCTGCGTTAGCATCTACATGGATTTCACCTCAATCGATGAGACCTTGAATGTAGGTTTTTAGGCCTTGAAATTTATCTAAGGTATGTCCCTTAATCTTGTGAAATTCACAATATTCGTTGTCTTTAAACCAAGCAGGCTTGGGTTTAGACATATCAAGAGGTTTGGTGACAAGATACATGATGGGATAATTAGCTTGAAGAAGCTTATTAAACACCACGCTAAGGGGTTCTCCCAACTGAGTGAACTGTCATTTGTTTCCCCCTTAGTTATTTTGGTTGGCTTGTTGTCATGGTGCCCCTTGGGGGATGGATATGGTGTTGTGGACTGACGATTGTTGTTGAAGAGGGTATCTTTGCATGGTGGTGGCCACTTGAACATGTTTGGTGTCAGTGAAACCATCATTGAAAACATTTTTATTTCTATTCCAATAACGAGGTTTATCCCCAAAGGATTTCTCTCTATCAGAATTGAAATGTTTGACTTGTCCTTTTGCAACAAGGGTTCATTCTAAGATGGGGCCTTTATCCACAAGTCCCGCAAAGGTGGTGATACAATGGAGTTGGAAGTTATGAGCCATATTTGGGTGAGAGTTTTTGATAAATAGCATGACCATGTCTTTTTCTGTTGGTGGGGATTTCATCCTGCTAGCCAAGGCACGCCACCTTTGTAAGTAGCTTGCAAAGGTCTCTCCATCACATTATTTTTCTGTGAGGAGATCAAGTGTGTCAATATCCTTCTATAGATTAAAAGAGAAGTGGGAGACAAATTGTTCAGATAATTGCGCAAAGGTTTTGATAGACCCCTTTTCAAGACCCATAAACTAGTTAAGGGCAACCCCTTGTAGAATTTTTGGGAAAATTCAGATAAGATAATTGTCATTCTGCATGACCTCTTGGAAATGAGCATAAAATTATTATAGGTGGGCTCTAGGGTCCTTGGTTCCTTTGTATTTATCAAATTTTGGTATCACAAAATGTTTGGGAAAAGGAATCAAGGAGATGGAGGGATCAAAAGGATAAGGACATATGTCCTCAAAATTGAATGATTGTTTACCCGCTCCAGCTTGTAGGTCCTTTAATGTGGCTTTTACTTCTTCCAAGTCCTTATTGATGGGAGTCCTGGGATTCAAAGTGGATTGATTGTATGGATAGTATTGTGGATATGGTGAGGATGGCCATACCATTTTTGGATCATAAACGGGTTGAGTCGGATATGAGTGCATTTGTTGATTGTAAGTGGATTGATAGTTGGATGACTGATTGTGTTGGGTGGGAGCCACTTGTTGTTGATAGTATGAAACAAGAGAGGGGTCTTGTTGCCACATAGAATTTTGGTAATGCATAGAGGTAGGGCCTCTTTGTTGATGTGATGATGATTGTTTGTAATAGGAAGTGTAAGGTGCCCTCTGTTGGTGAGTTTGTTGTTGTTGAAAGTAGAGCAGATAGGATTGGTATTGTTGTGAAATGGTGGGTTGTTGTGTAGAATGTGGGTATGGATTTGATGTTTTTTGGTAGAGGTGATGTTGAGGTTGGGAAAGATTGGTGTAAGGTGGCGGTTGGGTATGTGTTTGGTTTTGTGCATTTTGATGAGGATTCGTATGGGATGGAATAGTGTATGTGCTAGAGGGATGATAGAGGTACTTAGTAAGCGGATTATGATGTGTGTTTGTGTAGGGATATGAACATGTTGTTGTGGAGGTCATTTTTGTTGTTGATGAGGTGGGTGAGATGAGATGTGTTGTTGTTGTTGTCGAGATGTATGCTGCACCACTTGATGTGATGGTTGTGTGAGAATGGAAGTGTGTTGCGGATGTTGTGGATGCAAGTGTTGAGATGAAGCTATAATAGTAGCAACATATTGTGGCAGTGCTGGTAGTGTGGTGGATTGGTGTGGATTATTTGGAGGTTGTTGAAATGCAGGAGGTAGCACATTGGTAAGTGTAGGTGTGCCCCCAATATTAGAATATGGGGGAGGAAGCGGTGGAGTAGATGGGATGTATGACGGCATGCCATAGGTATGGGGATCATTAGGATCAGGTGGTGGAATAGTAGATGTTGTGGTTGGAAGGTGAGGATATTCTTGGACTTGATGAATGATAGCATTTCCAAGTTCGGGGTGGTACCAATTTTTAGTGGGTGCACCTTCAGGAACGTAGGAATTTTTTGGAACATTTTGTGAGGTTTGTGGGTCAACAAATGGGGGAAGGGCATATTGTGATGTATTGAAATCAGATGGTGGTTTGACTCCCTTCATGAGTAATTTGGCAAGGATCTTATCCCCACGTTCTTTTAGGAGATTATCCATCATTTGGACATTGGCAGGATTACTGAGATATTCATCAATGGTGACTTCGAGTTGATTGACCATGTTTTCATCACTAGGTGGTGTGATATTCTGGATGTCGGTGTTTGATTGAGATGAAACGCCATTATGGGGATCGTGTGGAATGTTATTAGGATCTTGAGGGACATTTGGTTGGGAACCTTGAGTTTGTTGGTCTGCCATTTTCTTTTTCGTTTGTGAACGGGTTTGAACAGGCATGAACGTGCAAAACAACTAGGAGATTTCAAGATGCAATCTCTAAAGGATGATCTAGGTGATGATTTGGATTGATTGATTTAGATTGGATGATGGATCAATTGATGATGTATCAATTTGGTGATTTGGATGAGAATTGGATTTGATGGGATCAATTGGATAAGATATGATTTGATGGATCAATTTGATGATTTGGATGATGATTGGATTTTCTTTGGATTAAATGATGATGTATCAATTTGATGATTGGATTGAGGATTGGATTGGTTTGGATCAAATGATGATGTATCAATTTGATGATTGGATTGTTTGTATTAATTGATGATGCATCAATTGGATGATTTGGATGAGGATTGATTTGATTGGATGAATTGAATTTGTATCAATTGGATGATTTGGATGAGGATTGGATTTGATTGGATCAATTGATGATGTATCAATTGGATGATTTGGATGAGGATTGGATTTGATGGGATCAATTGATGATGTATCAATTGGATGATTTGGATGAGGATTGATTTGATTGGATCAATTAATGATGTATCAATTCGATGATTTGGATACAGATTGGTTGATGGAGGGGATCAATTGATGATGTATCAATTGGATGATTTGGATGAGGATTAATTTGATTGGATCAATTGATGATGTATCAATTGGATGATTTGGATACAGATCGGTTGATGGAGGGGATCCTAAAACCTAATTTGGAAATCACCCTAAGTGACTTATGATGTTGGTTGATTGATTTGAGCTAGCTAAATCACTGATCACGGCACTGAATCTGCCTTGAGATGGAAGGGGATTGATTTGGGCCAATGACGTTGACTTACAACACAAATCCACCTCAAGATAGAAGTGGATTGATTAGGTTGAAGACAAGGATTGATTATGCAGGATAATGATCAACTTAACGCCTTGGTCAATTCGGGAGATAAATTCTAAAACAAGGTTTAAGGGATTTTGAGAAATGATGATGAATGCAAATGGAAGATGTGTTGTTGGAAATGTTTAGGTCACATGATAAGATGGGTATCCCAAAAGGTGGAATGATCAATGTGAATGTGGTAAATGGAAATTTTAGAAAGGTTAAATGGAGGTTTGGAATGGTCAAATGGATGTTTGGATTGGTTAGATGAGTGTTTAGGATGATCAAATGGTCAAATGGAGACTTTGGGGGTTCAAACGGAGGTTTAGAATGGTCAAATGGATGAAATTGTCTGTTCAGGAGGGCGTATCCACACTTCTACAATAAAACTGTCAGAAACATCAGAACAGGGGGGCATATCTGTACTTTTGCAGTAAAAATACTGGTAGAAACGTCAGAACAAGGGGGCGTATCCACACTTCTGCAGTGAAAAGTTCTGAAACAGGGGGGCGTATCCGCACTTCTGCAGTGAAAAGTGCTAAAACAAGGGGGTGAATCCGCCCCTCTGGAGGAATAAAAAATTGGTTTGGAGATGAGGGATTATGGAAAAGACTTGGAATGACTCAATGAAGGTTTGACTTATCAAAATTTACTAGTTTTTCACAGAACGACACTTTGAACAAGCACAATCCTATGATTAGTATTAAGGGGTATGGCCAACAAGGTCTTACTCTAGGATGAACAAGGTTTCTAGGGAGTCCTCGATATACACTCAATATGTGAGGCACAACCGTGAACACCAGTCCATCACAAGCGTGAGTCAGGAACCCTAGCGAGATACTGAAAGGCTCAGACCAAGTCTTCACGTCTATCTAGGTATCACCCTAGCTTCGACATTCCACCAATTATGACACAACTAAATTGGGGTACAACTTTGGCTCTCCCCCCTTTATATACCCCGCCGGTATGCATGGTTGGGATCATCCCTTGGGGTGATGAAATCCCCAAGCAGGTCCCGTTAAGAAGAAGACACTAATCGTTTCCAACTACCCCCTTTGGATCCAGACAAAGTGCAAAGGGGGAAGGTGAAAACAAACTAATGCCCCCTTAGGGTAAAACAAATAAAACAAACACAACAAGAAACAAATGTTACTTTCCCCTACTTATACTAAGTAAATAGATAAAGTAGTAAGGAAAGACTTCAAAAATCAGAATAAAACAAAGGCCCTGCAAGCAAATGTTAGTTGTTTTATCTTTTTTTCCTTTGTGATTTTCAGCAAAACACTTAAGATATCAGCAAGGAATCTGACTTCACCCACCAAAAAACAAGGTTAGAGAATTAGAGCACAAAACAACAAAAGAAAGGGACAAAAACGAAGCTAAAATACACTTTTTTACCTTCCCGAATGTGCTGTTTAGGGCAAATCCGCCCCTCTGCAGTGAAGAAATGTTGAATCGGGTGGGCAAATCCACCCCTCTGCATAAAACAGTTAGCAAAAATATCGAAACACAGGGGCATATCTACCCTTCTGCAAAAAATAGTTAGGCAAAAATGTCGAATCGTGAGGGCGTATCCGCACTTCTACAGAAAACAATTAGGCAAAAACGTTGGAATGCAGGGGTGTATCCTCACTTCTACAGTAAACAATTAGGAAAAAATGTTAGATCGTGAGGGTGTATCCACACTTCTGCAAAAAAAAGTTAGGCAAAAACGTCAGAACACGGGGGTGTATCTGCACTTCTGCAGTAAACAGTTAGGCAAAACGTTGGAATGCGGGGGCATATCCGCACTTCTGCAAAAAATAGTTAGGCAAAAACGTCAAATTGTGAGGGTGTATCCGCACTTCTGTAGTAAAAACTGTCAGAAACGTCAGATCGTGAGGGTGTATCCGCACTTCTGCAGTAAAAACTGTTAGAAATATCGGATCATGAAGGCGTATCCACCGCTCTGCAGCACCCGGGAGGGAAAATCTACCCCTCTGTGACCTGAACCTGCAAATAAGTTAAACAACAGAAAACATAAAAGAAAGAGACCCTTTTGTGGGTCCCATCGGGCGTGCCAAAAATGTGATCCTAATAAAAATGTCAAGTCCTAATGTGAGATGCTAAAATGATGCAATAAAAGGAGATAACATAATAAAAAGGCACCTCAATGATTAGCCTAAGGCACGATAAGCATAAAAAAAAGATGACAATTAATTGAAATTGGTTATACCTTTATGCTGCTCCTTCCTTGGTTGGCCCTTTGATTCTTGAAGAGTTGTGTGCTCCTTGAATGACAAGCTATGTTGGATGTGCAAAATGATATGCGAGATGGATGAGGGTATGATGATTATGAGATGAGAGCTCAAATGACAAATTGACAAGAGTTTGGTAGAAAAAGATGATCCCCAAAATGAGAGAAATGAGGGGGTATTTATAGGATAATTGAAATTCTTTAGAGAATTCAATGATTGAGATTGATCCAACAAGATCAAGATGAAGGGCTATGGTGAGTTGAGGACTCACAAGCCCTCACATCTTGACATGTGGAATGTGAGATGTCTTAAGGTGAAATGAGGTGGAAATGAGGTGGAAGAGAAGTACATGAGGTGGATGAAGGACAAGTACCTTTGAGGTACCTTAGGGCATGAGAAGATTTCCTCAAAAAGGAACTTCTTGTCCCCAAATGAGGATGAAAGAGACATTTGAGAGATTTTAGAATTCCTCAAAAATCTCCATGGGAAAAGGGGAAGTGGTTGGAAGAATAAATGCAAATTAAAAATTTACATTCATTGGAGAGTTTATTGGGTAAAATAAGGTCTCCAAAAAGCTGGAGATTTGTCACATGTGGGTGATGTGACAAGTCCAAGGTTCTAGAAGTCCTTGGCACATGTAAAGTGACAATTCAAGCCTTCTAGAATCTTGCATGGGGATGGGGAAGACCTTGGAAAGATAAAAGTGAATTAATAATTCACATGGAGAAGAGAGGAGCTTTGGGAAAATAAATGTGAATTAAAAATTCACATGGGAAAGCGAGTCCAGGCTAAAAATGGTAAGTGGGAAGATTGACCAGAAAAGGTAAGCTAAATGTGGCTAATGATTCTGATTAAGGTTGTGCAAACACATGATTAGGATAATTAATGAGAGATTATAGGCAAGTGGGAGATTATGGAGAATGTGACACTTAATCAAGATTAAGTGATGCACATCCTAATAACAGATTAATTAATTTAATCTGGATTAAAAGAGGGTTATCGAGGATGTGACAAGGATAGAGAAAAAAGAGAATCAAAAATTAATTTTAATCCAAATGGGTTAAAAGACTAAATTAAATAATTTGTCATATTTATTTAATTTAGTTAAGAAAAGGGATAAGGTAAAGTATTTAATTTATTTAATTACATACTTTAGGAACCTTAGGTAGAAAATGAAATAATGGTTAAATAAATTATTTAATCACTATTAATGAAATAGATGAATAAAGTAGATGATTTTGATCATATGGAAGTGATCAAATTTGGATGTTTATAGTTTGCACACATCCTTTCAATGTTGCGCTTATGCATTATGTTGACACATGGATCCCACTATTGGTGGCTATCCTTCTCATGTTAGGATATTGGGTCCAACTCAAGGGCACTTATCCAAGTGTTCTAATTCTATTGGAGGACCCCATTTCTTCATAGAATTAATTTTACCAAGCCTCTTAAGAGATTCTCATGCTCATGTGCTGGCTGTTTGATCAAGATCTTTTACAAGTGGATTGCCAATAAAAATTTAAACTTCAAAAAATGGCTAGCATGGATTGAAAATTTCACATAAACAACATTGGCTTGTAGGACTAATGAATTAAATGCTCAACAACCCTCCCAACTAAAATTCTATCCTTTGGATCATCTTCAATGTCATCTTGAGTACTTCTAGATCAAATTTGTATCACACATGCTCCTTTCTATGATTTGTTACTCTTTTTTGTCAGAGGGTCCCATCATGACAACATATCATGTATTATTAATTTTTATATAAATATTATAATGTGATACAAGTTACATTTTTAAGTTATCTCAAATTTCATTCATTTATGATTTTATTTGTGGTACATTATTGTTGTTCTAGAAGGCCCTTTCATTTGTTAGGGGATTCTAACTAATGTTAAAATATCTCTTAGGGTAGAATGTAGCGGGGTTGAATACCTATATATTGGTGTTCTTAGTTTGTAACATTTGTCTTGGAGATTTTATTTTATTTTTAATGTTGTAGAACATAATACGCATTTATAAGACATGAATTATTAAAAAAATTGATGTTGTTAGATTACAAAATTTCTATTGGAGATTGGTTCATAAAATTTTGATTCTCATAGATTGTAACATTAGTGTGTTGGAAACATGCACATGCTGATATTTGGTGTTTTCATTGATGGAAAACCATTGTAGAAATGTAGAAGTGTTGGTCCAGAGAAGAGCAAGTGTATTGAAGAATTGGCTAAGTCCTAGTGTGCATATTCAATGTTCAGAGGAAAATTTTTGTGGTCCACATTTCTCCGCTATGCATAATATTTTTATGTAGTTTTGAGGTGTTAATGGTATATGTTGGATGTGTCTAAATCCAAAGTTTTAGGGTTTTATGTCTTCCATGGTTGAAGATATTGTTGATAGTATGTCAGGATTAGTAATGGAAATGTTATAGTTGCATAGTGCATGTTGGAATGCTCTACATTCCACCATGGATTAATAGTATGTTGTGTGGTTTTGAGGAAGTGTTGGAAGGTGTTATATATGTGTGAATTGCAAGTGACAAGTGATTTGGTGCTCCATGTGTCGAGTTGTGAATGAATAGTTAGTTTATTTAGTTGCTGCTTTACCAACAGTGCCAACCTAAAGGTTTTGGGGTTGTGCGGATTTGAGTTATGTATAGATAATATTTATGGGAGTGATTTTAGGTCATTCCAACCTATTTTGGTGTTATACATGTTTTGGTTCCTTTCACAAAGAATGTGTGTTGGATTTTTGGGTTGACAGGTTATATTGTTACATGATTCATCTAATTAGGACGACCTAATTGATGTTTATACAAGGTTAATTCAGTTTTGTGGTGATGATATGAGATGTGAACAAAGTGTATTAGATGTATGTAAGAGAGAGTGTGAGATATGATGTAGTGTGAAATGTGAAAGGTGATAGTGGTGAAGTATGAAGTGTGTAAAGTCAGTTTTTTGAGCTTAATTGGAACCGTGCCTTTAGCATGTTGTAGATGCATTATTATTAGTTCATCCTTTTTTGTGAGCTAACCTTTCTTCTATCTATTTCTATTTTGGGAAATGACCCTTTGAAAGTGATCTATTCTTTCTAGATAGTGAGTCCACAATTCTATACATCCATTATAATCGGTTATAATATATTTTGAGCTAATTCTCACCGTGGTTTTTCCCTTTCAAGGGTTTTTTCATGTA
The DNA here is from genome assembly GCA_007115665.2 of Sequoiadendron giganteum. NCBI lineage: Eukaryota > Viridiplantae > Streptophyta > Pinopsida > Cupressales > Cupressaceae > Sequoiadendron > Sequoiadendron giganteum. The sequence goes on along the minus strand of CM021108.1, from coordinate 253,668,760 downwards.
AATCTGGTGTTCTTATGTATATTTATGTGATGCATGATTTAATTATTCCTTTATTTTTTTGCATGTTTGATGAGATTCTTTAAATAAATATTTGAGTTGATGAAGTTAATGAATTTCAATGAATAATGATTCACCCCCCTCAATATTTCGAGTGTTCAAAAATTGGTATTAGAGCTTGGTTACTTCAATTGGCTTAATCTTTGAGGTAGATCTTGGAGGTTGAACAAATGACAACTAGGAGGTGTCCTATCCCTCTAGAATATATCATCCAGGTGAAGGGTTTACTGAAGAAGACTATGAAGCTGATATGGAAGGATAACTCAAATCATCCCTTAATGATCTGGATAAAGTAGAATGGGAGAATAGATATTTGAAAGAATATATTAAGCAAGAATATGAGTGCATCAAGAAGTTGAGGGATAAAATCAATAAAGCTAAAGAAAAATTCAAGGAAACAAATGTGAAGTTCAAACAATCAAATGAGACAATCACTAGTTTGAAAGTGCAAGTTGAAGAAGGAAAAATAGTTGAAGACTGCTTGAATGAAAAATTGAAAGATAAATCTATAGAATGTTCAAAGCTTGAAGAAGAAATGTGTCTATGAGGAAAAGTCTAGAGAAATAAAATATTCAAGAAGACAAATTCAAGAAGGGCTCCACCTTGCTTGATGATATACTTGCAAGTCAAAAAACTTCAAAGGAAAAAGAATGATTAGGGTTTGAAAAAGGAGAAAAATCAAAGGAAAATCAGACTCCAAATAATGCTGAAAAGAAGAATCATGAAGAGAGGAAGACTAGAGATAAGAAGAGAAATATCAAACATGTTTAGAACTAGAAGAAAGATTTCAAAAGACCACCTATCAGACAACCAATTGCAAAAAGGTATTCATCTTTTAATGGTTACTACTACTCTTGAAATAAAATTAGACATAGAGTTGTAGAGTGTAGAAGAAAAATGAATCCAAATGTTCAATCATTTTTTGGTCAGTTCTATACATGCAATAGATTTGGTCATAAATCTAATGAATGCAAAAGTAAAATGATGAATGGTTACAATAATGGTATGATGTTCCAATTATTCAATGGTTATTGCTATACATGTAATAGATTTGGACATAAGGCTTTTGAATGTAAATCTAAAATGGAAAGAATTTTGTTCAACAAAAAGGTATCATGTGTCACAAATATAATAAGCCAAGACACATAGCTAGGTTTTGTAGAAGCAAGAATGTGAAACCCTTTGGTTCACAAAAGAAGATTGATCTGGTAAAGAAGGTTGATCTGGTTGAGATGAAGGATATGAAAATGATATGGAAGAAAAAAAGTAGAATGAGGTGAAGAGTGAATATGTGCCAAATTTTGGTACAAATGTTTCCTCCAAAAACTAGATAAAGAGCATTGGCTCAGGGCAAGTTTTAGATTTTTTTTTAATCCCTCTGTAAAGATGAGATGATGATGTATTCAACATATTGGTATATATGTTGGTTGATGTGCCTAATCTATTGGTGGTATCTTTGGTGTGCAATCTCTTGTTGCAGATATTTGTAGAGTGATTGAAGGTGACTGTGACAACACAGTAAGGGTTTTCCAACTTTTTGACCTAACTTTTCACTATTACAATTAATGCATATTAGGTCACTAGAAAAGAGTTTGTATTTTATTTGAGTTTACTAAAATAAATTGTGATCGAGCATTTGAAGTGGAGAGAATAGTAAAAAAGTGTTGAAGCGATTCTAAAGTGCTATTTGAAACCCTATTGGAAAATTCCAAAGGTATTTATCAATTTCTTGCAAAACCCTAGTTTGAAAGAATTTCAAGATGTATACTCCTCAAGTGATTGATGTGCTTGAGAGAACAAGACCTAAATTCAAGAATTTCCCATATAAATCTATGGTAGTGGATCTTGAAGGTACATTTTTGAGGGTTTTGAGTGGTGTAATGCACATAGAGGATGTGCATATATACATTCATGAGAAGATGGATGAGTATGACCATTTGAATATGGTATAATTTAGAGATAAGGTTCTAATTGGAGATGATTTTGAGTTGAAACCAGAGTACTCTAATTGATGGAGAAGAAATTGGATGTGTGGAACTAGTTTCCCAATTTATGTCATGAATATGAGTGGGTGAAATATGTTCTTAGTAGAATACATGACAAATTCATGTGGTTGAACTTGCCAAACATAATAAAAACAAATGAAATTAGGCATGTAACTAGTTTGTTCTCCATTGGACCATTTTTGACACTGAAGGTCATGAAGAATGAGGTAGTAATGAAGCTTATCAGATTGAAGTTCGATAAGCGTTCCCTAACGGTGAATGGTATTGATGATTCGATGGTGAAGTATGTTTCAATGTTGATTGGCTATAAGATCTTATATACAAACAAAGAGAATTTTGTATCTGCCATCACAATACATACTGCACACCAGATGGTGAAGGAAGGTTTAGACATTGATTTGTATGAGCTTATGAGATTTCAATTGATGGAGAATCTACAAAATACAAAAGAGTTAAGGTACCCATTCCGGTATGATATTCTTGTTATTTTTTTTTGTTTTACTTTTTAAATGAGTTTCCCGATGCAAAGAATGTGATATGGGATGATAATGTTTCAATAGCTGTACAAATAAGAGATCATTTGAGAAGGTTTACAGACCTAGAATCCCAAAACTCCATGTTGGGATTCTTCAAATTATTCCAATCCTAGATGTAAGGGAGGCACAAGAATTTGGAAATTATTGTGGAAAAATATAAGAATTATATAACATTCATGGCTAGTAGAGACTAATACTATATGGAAGCAGTTGAACCCAAAAAAATTTGGATTCTAGAGCTTGGTTATGAGGTAACACAGTATGAACTTTTTGGCCTTGTAGAGGTTGTATTGAGAAAACCTAGTGATCCTATAGTTGACAGGTATGGTAACTATGAAGATAAAGAGTCAAGTAAACCTAAAAAGGAAAAAATAAAATATTGTAGAGAATGTTGAGAAGATGAAATATCAGTTGGAGGAGATAGTGAACTCACACAAGGGTTCTATGGATAAATCCAAAGCCACATCTTCTCTTTTGTAGGCTACTCCAAGAACAAGAACATCAATTAGGACCTCTTCCCCCTCTCCCAATGTTCCTAAGTCCTTCAGAACAAATATTGTAGGGAATTCCAAGAAGAAAGAAACATCTAGCACCCTTGGGACACATAAGACTCCTAAGAGGAGAAGGAAAGAAAAGGCTACCAAGGAGAAGTACATAAATTGTGAAGAAGAAGAAGAAGAAGAAGGACTTTAGTTGGTATGAAAGAAGAAATCTCAAGTATCTCAAGAGAGTAGTTCAAAAAGAGAAAAAATTGATGTGGTCACAAAAAGTGAAGAGGAAGTGGAAAAAGAAGAGAAAGATTTTATTTTTTAGAGAAGAGAATAGAGTTATGAAAAATAAAAATCACCTAAAGGTAAGGGAAAGAAGAAAGAGAAGATTCCTCCAGTTAGGGAGCATAGTCCTATGAATTTGGATGCATTGTTCAGTAGCATTGTAGAGTTTGGTATGTTGAAGGAAACTGTTGAAATGTTTCTAGATGCAAATGATGAAGACAAGGCAACCCTAGAAGAGGCTATCGTTAAGTACTTGGTAACATTTGATACTAGTCTAGATAAGATAGAAGATCAATTTATCGATGGTTTGAAAAATCTTCTACTACAAGAAGACATGAAGCTATTGAAGAGGATATGAAGGTAAAGGAATTTTTCTTGGAGAAGATTGGTTCTCATGAAGAAAAACACAAGTTTTCTAAGTTGTATAGTAAGAAATTTAGGACAAAATAAGGAGTTAACACTCTTATGAGTAGAGACAAGGAAGATATTGAGAGGTTGAGGAATGAGACACTGTAAAAGGTTGAAGAGCATGCTAAAGGGTTGGGAGTTCCTCTAGGTAATGAATATTAGATGCAACAAAATACACACCTCCCGAAAGACAATGTGCCTACTGCATAAAAAAATGAGCATGAGCTTGGACATGAAGACATACTGAAAGATAATACCCCTCCTGTTGTGGATAATATTGTTGATGAAGAGAAGGAATAAGATAATCAAGATGCCCCAGAGAAGAATGAATCTCAAGATGAATGAAATTTCCCCCTCTAGATAAGGAGATAGATGCTGAGTAGAATAAAGAAGATAAGAAAGATATCATGGAGAAGATTGAAGAACAAAAGAAAAATTTCCTCCAAAAGATGAGAGGGTTGTAGAAGAGTGCTTTGGTAGGAGAGAAAGAAAAGAATGATATGAATAAAGAAGAAACAATTAAAACGGGTGGCGAATCCTCCAAACTCTCTAGAGATTCATCAAAAGATCTTTTGTACATGTAGTTATAGTTTCAACCGGTGGTGTTTGCACAACTGCTATAGATTCCTATGTAGTAAGGTAAAGTGGACTTGGATAATATTTCCCCTTTATAGAAGTTACAACTTGGTGAATTATTTCATGCCTCCATAAGGAAGGAGATTCTTCAGATTCACTAGAAGAGTATCGAATTGATTGATGAAGCTGTGAAAGTGTTGCAAGAAGGACCTCCCGGAGTATCTATTGATAATTCTTTATCCAACATGTAATAGTTGAGGTTATTTCTTGATTCTTTTAAGGAATATTCAATTGGGTTGCAAGAAAATATAGAAAAGGAAATGGAAAAGAAAGTCAATGATAAAATTCTTTTTGATGTTTCTGATAAGTGTGCTATTGCACACACCAAGTTGTAAGGAAAATTGGAAGATATTAAAAAGTGTTTGGAAGAAGCGAAACAATTATTTCTGTTCTCTTTGAAATGGCCAAATTCTACATGGAGCATCAAAGATCAAATGGACTCTATTGAGTCACAAATTACTCAGGCCTTAGGTGCATATGATTTGGTAAGTGATGCAGATGGACCTATAAGGGCTATCATTGAAAATATTCATGGGAAATTATTTCTACTTGAAGAACAAAAGGAGAAAATAATAATGCAATATGGATAGCTCAGAGATATGGTAAGTGCAAGGCTTACCCCCTTAACTGGATTTTAGCTAATGCTGAGAAGGTGGTGCAAATGAATCCAATGCCTAGTTCTCCCGATGGAGATACCTCCAAATTCAGTTTAAAAATCAATTCCACATGCTTTCCTTTTCTAAGAAGGACTGGGAGGTTGCAAAGAAAGACTAGGATGCACACCTTGCTAAACTAAAGGAGCATTATAAAGGTTAAGTTGTAAATTTTTCTCTATATATGAAATTTTCTGATTTTAATGTACATATGCGAAAGTAGTTGATGGAGTTGTGGTACAATTTTTTTCATTTTTGATGGATAACATTGTTAGGAGGAGTCACTTTGATGTAAATATTACACTAAGGGGGATATTGTTGTTGAAGTTTGTTGAGTATAGAAGAGAAGTATCTTTTTGATACCCTTTATACCCCATGGATTAGATGACTTCCCAAAAATTTCAAAAATGTGGATTTGATCCATAGTATTGGTGAATTACAAGGGAATCTTCCTAGAAAAATGGAAGGACCCAAAATTCCTAGCCTCAACCCAAAAAATAGAAAAAAAAGAAAAAATGAAGGACATCCATAAAACTTACAATTTTTGTAGAACAAAGGGGGAGAATGTTTTGGAGAAGTGTATTGCCATAAATGAAAAAGGGTGAGATTGTTGGAAACATGAGCATGTTGATATATGGTTTTGTCATTGATGGAAGCCCATTGTAGAAATGCAAAAGTGTTGGTTTAGAGAAGACCAAGTGTACTGAAGAATTGGCTACGTCCTAGAGTGCATATTCAGTGTTTAGAGGAATATTTTTGTGGTTCACATTGATTCTCTATGTATAATCTTGTCATGTGGTTTGGAGGTGTTCATGGTATGCATTAGAAGTGCATAAATGCAAAGTTTCAGGGTTTTATGTCTTTCATAATTGAAGATATTGTTGACAATATGTCAGGCTTAGTAATGGTAGTGCTATAGTTGTAGAGTTCATGTTGGAATGCTCCACATTTTACCATGAATTAGTATTATGTTGTGTAGTTTTTAGGAATATTTGGAAGGTGTCAAATGTGTGTGCACTCCAAGTGGCAAGTGATTTGGTGGTCCATGTGTCGAGTTGTGAATGAACAGTTGGTTCATTTAGTTGTTACTTCACCAGTGGTGCTAAGCTAAAGTTTTTAGGGTCGTGTGAAGTTGAGTGCTGTATAGAGAAGATTTATGGGAGTGATTATAGGTCATGCAAACCTATTTTTGTGTTGTACATGTTTTGGTTACTTTCATAAAATGTGTGTGTGTTGGAGTTTTTGGTCGATAGGTTATGATGTTACATGGTTCATCTAATTAGGCCGACCTGATTGATGTTCTGGTTGGTTGTGGTATATATACAAGGTTAATTCAATGTTGTGGTGATGATATGAGATGTGACTAAAGTGTAATGGATGTATGCAAGAGTGAGTGTGAGATTTGATGTAGTGTGAAGTGCGAAAAGTGATAGTGGTAAAGTATGAAGAGTGTAAAGTTAGTATTCTGAGCTTAATTGGAACTGTGCCTTCAACATGTTGTAGATGCATAATTAATGGTTCATCCTTGGTAGTGGGCCACCCTTTCTTCTATATCTTTCTATTCTAGGTAGCAAGCCTCTAGCAACAAGCCATTCTTTCTAGATAGTGAGTCCACTATTCTGTAAATCCATTGTAAGCAATTATAATATATTATGAGCTAATCCTCATTGCAGTTTTTACCTTTCAAGGGTTTTCCACCTAAATTTGGTGTTCTTGTGTTTATTGATGTGATGCATGCTTTAATTGTTCCTTTCCTTTTTTGCAATTTTGATGAGATTCTTTAAATAAATATTTGAGTTGATGAAGTTAATGAATTTTAGTGAATACTGATTCACCCCCTTCTCAGTATTCTGAATGTTCAACACAATGCACTTGGAGAGTGGTTGCCTTGTTATTTTTATTTTGAATGTTGTATAATATAAGACATGTTTTAGATGTAGAATATTAAGGTGTCTCAACATTAGAGAGTCCCATGATAAAATAATTAATTTATTTTTCCCTATGTTGCTATTTAATTTATTAAATACTAAAATATAAGTTTCCATGTTGCTAAGGAACTTTGTGGGACCCATTAGTTAGTTGGCTTCCTAAAAAAAATGTGTAAAGTGTGAGAATGAGACACTTATCACATGGGCACTCCTTTGGGAAGAGAAAAAATGTTTATACCTCTTAAATGTGCACCATGGTGACATGCATAATTCTACTTTGAAATTTAGTGCTTGGTGGGGCTCGCTTGTGAGCACATTCCTTCTTTGGAGAAATGGAAGCTTGAAAGAGTATCACACTTGTCACCTATTTGCTCAATGTAGCATTATGCATTGTGCTTTATTCAAGGAAGTGTGCCTTGATTCCATGTGGCATTGGTTTGAGGAGTTAACTCATGCTCGCAAAGGAATATTGCTAAATGGAGACTGAGTTGTCACTGGGAGTGACTAGGAGTCAAAGATAAGTTCTATTTTGGTAGAAAAACTTTATTTTCTCCATGGGGGAAATTCACATGTGAGGTAATTACTTGAAATTTTGGAGTTGCATGCTTTGCATGTGGTTGCATGTTGAGTTGGTTTCTTTTTGGGTCACTTGTGACTCATGTATGTTGTCAATTTCAGTTTGCATGCATGCAAAGACTATGGTAATGACACATGATAGTCTTGGGTTCCCATGATAGAGGTTTATAAATATATGAAATACTTATGCATTTGTAGAGAGCTGATTTCTGTATCTTTCGAGAAATCATTATGCTACCAAAATTACTTAAGCTTTTTATCATAGTATAAACATGCCTACAAGAACATAAAATTTGATATTGTATTTCAATATCCTTGTTATTGATACTACAATTGATCCATGCTTTAGTGTGTGGGTTTTTTTACTGAAAGGGTTTCCCATTTAAAATCTTTGTGCTATAGTTTGCGCTTAAATCTGAAAATTAATTAATGTATGTGCATCTAATCAATAATAGTTAAAGATTTGTAATAAAATTTTTGCAAACCTCTCCTACTTAGATCCATGTTTGGAAGTTGTTTCCACACCTAAATTTTCCTTTCAATTTTTAGGTCTAGATGGAAGTACAATACTTATGCATAAACCTATGTTTTCTAGTGGTATAAGATCAAAATTATTTTAAAGAGATTATTATTTTTTAGTTTATTTTTTGACATTTGGTTGGGTGATAAAAATCAAACTTTCTAGATGATGAAAGTTTTGAATACTATATGTTTTGGCTTAGTTGTACTTTGGATAAATGTTCCACTTCCACATGTTTTATAGATTTGACATGTATATTTTCAACTAAGTTGGAATTGGGATAAATATTCCACTTAGGCATGCTTTATAGATTTGACATGTTTTATTAGTGGATGAAAGGCATTTAAATCAAATTTTATCAATGGTGATATATTCTTATTGAATTAATTTTATTATTATTTATTTATGCAAGTTTCTCTATGGTTATAAATTAAGATGCCAAGCAAGATTATTCTTTGATACATACTATTGTTCATAGGCTATATCTTGGGCAAGATTCTATAATGATGTCAAGTTTGTATTGATTTTGGGTTGAAAATCTACTTATTAAACCTTGAAATTTTTTAGTCTCATATAATAAAATTTTAAGATGTATACTCAAGGAGTTTCATATTTTGAAACATTGAGTAAATATTATTTTGAGTCATTCCTTTAATTTGAGCATTAATATTGGATGAAGGTGATGCATATTTTATAGAGCATTAATTCAATTTGGGCTTCAAACAACATTTTACTTGGTTGGGCATGCCAAAAATTATTGATTGAAGGAATTTTAGGTGAAGGTGCTAAAATATAATGTATTAAGCACTAGAAGTGAAGGTCCTCAAAATATAATGCATTTCTATGAAAATAATTCAAGTGGAAGTTTCGTACCTTAAAGGTTTTGAAACAAAGGAAAACATGTGATGATGAATGATGGATGACCAAAATGGAATATAGATCTAAGACACCTACTTTTCTTTTAGTTTAATTAGGAAAAAAAAAATCTCTCCCAAGGGTAAAGTTGACTTTCAACCTTGATGTGAGTCAACTATATAGAAAGGGGGATCTCTGATTTTTCCTTTATGAAAGAAAACGATAAATATGTCTAAAATGCATTTTGGGGAGATAAAAATAAAATACCAAATGAACTCAATTATGCAATGTGAAACTTAAAATATAGATTTAAATCATAGCACAAACAAAAATAGTAAGCTATAGGCAGATTTGAGAAGGGTAAGATGATGTGTACCAGTCACCAAAAAGGTTGCAGAGTGTCCTATTGGGATAGATTCACCCTAGGGTGAATGGGTCTTTGAGCAGGGTTTCAAAATCTGATTTCATAGTCCTATGATCCAAAATATTCACTCCTGATTCCACTACCAGAAAGTCAAAAATAAATTTTACAAATGAGTTTCTGTGGCTTGACAACTTTGATTACAACTTTGACAACCTTACAAAATTTCACTTTTGATCAACCTTCAATCCTTCCTTACTTGCAAATTTGCAAACACAAGGAGAGGGAAAAATTGCTTATTTTTGGTGAATAGGGGTTTGCCTTGGTAAAACCTTGTTTTGGTAATTAAACCTTCATAGTGAAAGGTAATGATAAATGATAAGGAATAAGGAATAATGAATGAAAAAGTCTATGCCACAACTCACCAAACCCTTAATGGATTCCCTTAGAGAGCTGAAGTATAACACATCTCTCTAAGGATTGGATCTTGCTTGAATTGGCTTGAATGATAGCTTGAATGCTTGAAACCTACATCACAATGTTAGCTCCAAAACATAATATGAAATCACATAAATTTGACACAATGATATTATCTTGATTTATTTTGTAGATGATTGATAAATATGCTCTTGATTATAATGTTTTATTTAGGAATGCTTGCATAAAGTGTGTTAGATTTGAATTGATAAAAATACCTTGCATTTATAGGTGTTTATCTAATTTCCTAAAAATTAGATTCCATAAGCTGAAATTTGAAACTTGAATTTGAATCATTAAAATGTCACCAAAAACATATTAAAAATTGGGATCTACAATTTAAGGAGGACCATTAGCCCTTGGGAAAATGGGTCCTAGGACCTAAATCCAAGACAAAATTTCCAAGGTGATTAAAATAGTGTTAGCATTTGTTTAATGTTGGTTTCCCTTTTAGAAAACATAAGTAATAAGGCTTAGGAATGCATAATTTAGGTAATTAGAAGCTTCATGAAGTCCAATTTAATTAAGGGACCCAAACATAGTGTGAAAATGTAAAAGAGTACATTTTTCTAAACTACAAGTTTATACATGAATTTCATGGTATCCATTGAAAAGTGGAAAATCACTACTAAAAAATAGTATTTCATTTTTTTGAAGGCTTATGGAAGTGGTTGAATCATAATATTTTTCAATTAGATCTCATAAATGGAGGAAGGTTATATTAATATGGATATGGTGTTTTATAAATATTTTTAGAAATTTTAATTAGATCCATATTAGATATTTTTCAATAATAGTAGATCTCAATTATGATTCAACCACTTCCAATTAGATCCATATTAGATATTTTTCAATATGGGTATGTTGTTTTATAAATATTTTTAGAAATTTTAATATGTTTTGATATGGTGTTTTATAAATATAAATTTTTATGTAGTTTAAGTAATTAATAGTTAATACTTAAAAATAAATAAAAATAGATGTTTATCCAATATTAGAATACATTTTTCTTTGTACCTACAATTTTTTTAAAAAGATGTTCAAATTATAAACCAAAATAAAGTCTAGCATACTGAAAAATAACATAAAAATGATTATAGGTCAATTTTGATCTTTGATTTTTTTAATATAATTAATTTTTTCTTCAATATAATTTGAATCATACCTAAGATCACATATTTGATTGTGTTGAAGGAGCATTTTTTATTTTACCCATGTTTGCCTAGGTGTGAAAACAATGTGTGAGTAATGGATTTTAACATCTTCCTTACAAAGGAATAAGGAAAAATTATTATTTTATTCAAATTTTGGTTACACCTAGTATTTTTTTTTATGTTAGTGATTAGTATAGGTTTGAATACCTTGCACAAATAGCAACCTTAAACTCATCTTTTGTTAATGTTATCACAAGATTAGGGGATTTTCACAAAATAGTCATGTTTTCAATAGTTTACAATATTTATAATTATTTTCATTACTCTTGTAATATAAAATTCAGGTGTGTTAATTAACATTAATTCACTAAAATAACATCTATTTTTAGAGTTAATCTAGTTAACACAAAGAGTTGGGTAATGATTTTGGTATTATCAAAATTTTAGTAAACACGAGATTGTTCTTTTTGATGGCATGAGTATTTATGAGATCAAAGAATGAATTAATGAATAAAATATAACAATTTCATCAGAGAAAATATTAAAAGTATATTAAAAACTCAATGATGTTACTTAGTAGTTAGAGTAAAATTGTAGACAATATACATTAGTATACTTGTATTGTATATTGATAGTTGCATTGGTGTTTAGAATTTTTAAGACAACAAATCTTCATATTGGGACATGCACAAGGGTAAACAGAGCTTGCAAACAAAATTAATAGTATATTAGTGTTGTTAAAATAATATCCATAAATCATTCTATATATGCCTATTCAATATTAAATATTTAAATTACAAATGAGAGTAAGAGGGAATGGAAGAATCAAATTGTCAAATGTGAAGGTTGAGTGTAAAAGATAGAAGCTTCTATATATAATCAAGAATATGATTATAATACAAATTATTGGGGGGAAACCAAAAGGATTAGATCTCATAAATTTCAAGATGTTGTAGAAGATCCCACGACAAAGAATAAAAGGAAATAAAAATGAGATCTTGTAGATTAAAACAAAAAAAAAATCACATTACTTGGGGAGATAAATGAAAAAATACTTTAAAAATTGTGAAAAATGACATGCTTACCCAATAATAAACTCCTCCAAGAACAATGAAACGAATTAAAAATAACTTGTAGAAACTTGCAAAACCCTTGATATTTCACAATGCTAAGAAGATAAAATAAATAAAATTTAACAAAATTTATTTAGTGAAGATGTTGGAAGAGAGTGATGTAGGATCCCTACAAATGTGAGAAGATACTAAATGTTGGAGGAAGGTGGTAGAAAAATTCAAGAATAATTAATGCTTTGTATCAAAAATGAGTAATGGAAGATATGAGAGTTAAGATTCATTTAAAAATGCATGCAAAGATTTCCAAACTGTAAAAATGGAATAATAAGGGTGAATATTGGTTTAGACATACATAATTAGGCTCTACATATTTAATTAGCATGAATCATTAAAGCAACCCCATCTTGAGTTCCAAATAGAGCTTACATGATTATAAGATTAGTGGAAGCTATTACACTTGTGCAGATTTTAGTGCTCTAGAATTAACATATACAAGAAAAAAACACTAAACTGGATTGAAGACATGATGAAATGACAATTTGGATGTTTGGTGTACATAAAATAGTACAAAAATATCTAAAACATGTCCTAAAGTAGATAAAAAACATGTAGTAAAATGAGTATAATTTGTAATGTCAAAATTATGGGGTATATAATTTTATACCTTATATTCCCCCCCACTTTAGTGGATTCACAAGACTAAGTGATGAAACTAATAGATGTAAATAAAAAAGTAAAATGAAAAGGAGATATCACAAAACAAACAAGGTATTTGAGTTAGGAGCTCATGATCGTAGGCTAAGACCTACAAAGTAACATGACATAAAACATAAAATCTACAAGGTATAAGTGCCAAAAAAACATGAAATTTATAGCACAAATATTTTATCAATCACATAGATCCCAACATATACATAATACATACAAAAATAAAAACTAGACAACACATACGTAGAAGAGAATTGGAAAACACACATACAAGAAGAAGTTGGAAAACATAAAAAAATTGATAAGACACTTACATGAGAGGGAGAATGAAATAATTTTTGGCATACTTTGTTGTTATAAAATAGAAGATCATAATCCAAGTGTGCTCTATTATTAGGAAAATGTAGGTATAGTTCAAAGCCTTTTGGGTTCTATTGCTAGAAACCATACAATACCGCTATGAATCACATGTAATAGTGTGCTTTATTTCTAGGTGGCTCATATATAAATACAATACCAAGGATTACATGTACTAGCATAATATATTGATAGGTAATATTGATAAGGGTGGCTAAATACAAACATGTATCTATGCTTGGGGCCAAAAGCTATTGATGTTGGTAGTGCATGTGCATTTTCATGTGTACATGTGTGGATATATGCCTCCCTTAAAATAATTGAATTAATTAAAGGTATAAAGTTAATTTTAAGGTACACATGGGAACAAAAAGAGTATCTATAGGAAATATGTATTTGATCATATGTTGTTGGATTCATTAATTTTGTTCCTTTGAGAAGAGGAAAAAATAGGTTTTCTTTACCTATAGAATATAGATAAGGATAAAAAGTATGGTTGTTTTGTTACTAAAGAAGATGTAGTAGTTTGCACCTAGAATGGTGCTCCCATAACATGACAACACATGAGTGTCATGTAGTGGGTTAAAAAAATAATAGACAGGAGGAGGGCCCAATGACACATGAAAAATCGTGAGGAATAATAGGAGATAATGATATAGGTAGTCTCGATATCATGCATTTTTTGATGGAATATAGAGGTAATCTCAATGTGATCATAAAGTTAAGATCAATATTATTACAAATATATGGTCTCAATCTTATATGTTAGTGTGTAAAGTAGCATAAAACTAGAGGTGAGAAAGACAAAGGTAACTCTCAATGTATTACAAAATGTGTATCTCACCAAGAGGTCATGGGGAAAGGTATTACAAAAATCAAGTAGTACTAGTATTAAATATGAAACATGGAGATGGAATTGATCCAATCCTTGGTAATTCATTGCCTCAAAAACTAGCTAATTAGATGTGAGCCTACAATAGACTAAAACACCAACTCATTAGAAGAGGTTGGAAGTATTTTAAAGTGTTTGAAAATGGTGAAGGGAACCACAAAGTTATAGAAGGAGAGTCAATGATATTACATATGGAACTTAAGTAATTATATTCAATGAGAAGTGTAGTAGGAATTTACACAAGTTCATCGACCAGATCAAAATTATAGTCAGGTGAGAAATAGAAAGGTGCATCATGAATAGAAACATAAATGAAACCTACATAGATAAGTCTTAAATTTATCTCCTAGTTCCTGACATTGATTGGTAGAATTATCATGCATCCTATGATATACGCAACAAAAAAATACAAAATAGATATGCTTAGAAAATTTCTCATGTGTAGGAGGAAGAGTGATCAACCAAGTGTCCCATATAATGAGTAGGATACACTTTGGTGATTCAACAAGTTGTTGACCATATGTTTTCATTGATGTCAAAGGTGTAATGCCAAGGAGTATTTTTCTTGATGTCAAAAGGTGCTCACTGTAGCAAAGGTGTAATGTCAGCAGTTCAGTGAGAATTAAATGTAATTGTACTACAATATTAGAGAATTATGAGAATAATGAGAAGACTATTGTAGCATGCTTGCAATATCATGGTTGTATCTCTTCTTTTGATGGAAGTAATTTGGAAGTCTAATCTAGAATGTTGTAGGTTATTTTTTTAGGCGAAGAGATTTTTTTGGCAACATGTTCATGATCAATATTCCTTCCTAGATGCAAGTTTTGGTCCGCAGTTTGGAAGGAGAGTATGTCTACACTTGTTCTATCTTACTCCATAGTTTTCGGGATTTATGTTTAGCATTAATTTTTTTTGAAGTGAAAGTTGGGTCATCATGCTAGTTAATTAACCAGTGGTTGTTCTGGAATTGTGCAGAAGCAACTTGTAGCGTGGGACCTCTGGAGGTAGTGTTATGAATTGCATAAACACCCCATCTTTTGCCTTGATCAAAATGGGACCCCCTTTTTGTTTTTGTCCTTGGTTATTTTAAAAAAAAAGTTTGGAGTCTTTCTTGTCCAACACTTTGTTTTTATTTGGTTTATTCTATCAGAATCGGATCTGAAATCGAATTGGGCTTTAAAAATTCTTTCAAAACTCGTTTCGATTCCCATCCCTATAGTCTTCTTTTTTCCTTTGTTAGTTTTATCTTTATCGGAGCTAGAGACGGAGTAGAAGTTAAGTCTGGATTTATTCAAATTTTCCAAATCAGTTTTCATTCCGCTTCCGCCTCTGCTTTTTGGTCTTTTGTTTTAAGTTAGGTTTTTATGTTTGGTTTTCTCATTTCAGTATTTTTGTTTTATTTTGTTATTTGTTTCACTTTCTTCTTTGTCGGTGGACTCAGACTCGGAACGAGAACCGAGTTGGAAAATTACCCAAGTTTCCAAATCCATTTTCATTCCAATTCCGCTCCCACCGTGGTCATTGACTTTACTAAAGTCACACAATAGTAATGTTCCGGTTCCTTCTATAGTTCTGATTCCGCTCTGCCACATTTATGGCATTAATTATAGGAGCTCTACACATATGAAACTACGAGTTTTTACCTTAAATAAGGATTAACTAGTAGTTATCATTATTGTTAAAAGATCAAGGTGTGAACTGGAGTTTCAATGGAGCATTTTTGCGTGTGAGTCGATCGAAAGGGAGATAATTGCACGTGGATTGCTTCAAAGGGATTTTAACCTATTTTATTGCACGTGGATTGCTTCAAAGGGATTTTAACCTATTTTATTGCATTCGAGGTAGGGTTTTCTATTCTCCTCTTTCGTTTTAGTTCGCGTTTTCCATTTTTGTTCGGTCAGTGGTTTCTTGCGAATTCATGATTCTCTGTGAGTTCAGTGATTCGTTTCCTTTTTCTTTTTGTTTTGTTTTCTTTTTTTCGTTTTTGCTTGTATGGTTTTGTTCCTTGTTTGTTTGTTTTTGACACGACCGTTTTCACGTTTTAATCA
This sequence comes from Sequoiadendron giganteum, assembly GCA_007115665.2. Classification (NCBI taxonomy): domain Eukaryota; kingdom Viridiplantae; phylum Streptophyta; class Pinopsida; order Cupressales; family Cupressaceae; genus Sequoiadendron; species Sequoiadendron giganteum. Next base: position 253,652,739 of record CM021108.1, on the reverse strand, counting down.
TGACTGCATCGTGGTGCCCTAGTTTTTAAATACATTTGTTAGTTACTATTTTACAGTGATTAGGGTTTGGTAAATGATGGTTTTTACTTAGGAATTATGTTGTGCATCGATCTGTTTAGTTTAAATGGGGTTAAATTCATGCCCTAATTATTTGAAATCGAGGGTTTGCAGTTTAAGGTTTTTGATGCGTTCTTATTTTAAAATGATGCCCTAATTTATTTTGGTTGCCCCTCAGTCATATGGGGATGGTCTTGTATAGGTTATTTTTAAGCCCCTTTTGTTTTGGTATGACCTAGTCCTTAAATCATGAAGTTATTTATCAGGCAGTTAAAATCTCTTATGACGTGATGGTTATTTTAGGCGGAAGCAGGATCAGAATCGATTTAGACTTTGAACTGTGTTTTGAAATAAGTATTGATTCCATTTCCATCCCATATTCGACTCCACTTACAATAAGAAGCAGATTTTTGAAATAATGGTGACCTAGGTGGAGGCGGAAGCGGAAGCAGAAGTGAATGTGAAATTAGAAAATCTTCATGAAAACAAATCAATTTCCATTCCGATTCTGATTCCGGTTACCATTTCAATTCTGGCTCCGGTCCCGCTTGTTATTACTATAATCTCAATAATGGTTTTGGCTCCGATCCTGACAATGTTTTTAAAAAGAGACTATTTAGAGTGCTTTCTGCTTGGTTCCACCTCCCGTGTATATATGAAGGGTAAGATTTTAAAGCATATGTTGTTATGTTTACTCAAGGATCTAATTTGAGGTTATATTGTAGGAAGCTAAAGAATGTCAGGAGTATCAGGAGAAGCTTCCCAAAGGAATCAACCTGCAAAAACTTCAAAGGCATCAACTAAGCCTAAGAAGATTAAGCTGGAGAAGTTGCCTTATACCTTGAGGTACAACCATAGGGGTCCTGTCGTCACTGTCAACAAAGTGGAATCTGATTCATCTGATATAACTTACACCAATCTAGGCCCATTCAAAGGATTTATATTTAGAAACATTCACTGAGGATGTAACAGGAAGAACTAGAAGAATAGTTGAGTTCGGATTGGCTCACATCACTGTATTTCCTCTATCCATCCAATGCCTAAAATTGATTATGACAGCAACATGAGCTTACAATTTGGCCATTGGCAATGTATGGATTCACAAGATAATGTGATTATAGATCTAACTCCAATTTTTCAGCACTTGTTTAGTGTCCCTGATCCAAAGAACTTGGTACAAGTAAATGAGGTAGATGCTTTAGGGATATATAGAAAACACAAGGAGGCCAACAAGGCTCACTTAAACAAGAAGTGGTTGAGAATAGAGAAAAATTCTCTAACCAAGCTCCATGATCAACCAAAGAGGACAAAATTTTACAAGGAAGTATTGGACTTGATAATGATGTTGTCTAGAGACTTTGGGAAGAGGGATGCATTTCATTTCAAGGAATGGATGTTTCCTTTTATTTAGATAATTTTTAATGGCACGCAACTGTTTGATTGGCCGATGATTGTCTCAGATTCCATTCATGAACAATTAGCTAGAATAAGGGAAACCAAGAGCTTTTTCCTGACTTCTTATGTTGTCTATACAAAAGCTAGAGGAGGTATCTTTCCAGGTTTGAATAGAGTGGGAATATTGGGAGAAGCTGGTGGATAGAAGAGAGTATGGGATCATTATGATCAGCTATCCCTATAGGTTTCTGAAACATAATTTAGAAGAATTAATGATACATTCTTATATGTAATTATTAACCAGCTTAATGGAGATGCAGGATATAGATTGAGCCAGGAAGCCATGGCTTTTATCACAGAATGGGGATGTTGGTATATCCAATACCCCAAATTCACTTATTTTAGGTTGGAAGGATTTGAGGGTCATCCCCACTTACTTCCAAGGTGTTGCAGCAACAGGATGGTTCTGATGGAGTTTGTCTATCAAGCTATGGGGGTCAATGCCCGATTTGGGTTAAAACAAAAGATAGGTTGTCACAAGTTTCCCATGCAATTGGGTGAATATAGCCACCCATAGCTTGTTGGAGCTAACGTAGTTTGTAGTGAATTGATACATTTGAAGTTGGGTTTGTATACTACTCGAAAGAACTTTGATCCAAAGAAGAAAATGAATGCTTTACTACCTTCGATCTTTGACAAAAATTTCAATCTGTTAGAGGACTTCTAGAGTGATCTTCAAGATGATTATGACCTTAGGTAGAGGAATTATGAGAGGTTGCCCATTTCACTCATGGTAGAATTTGGGATCAAAGATGACATTCCTGATACATTAGTAGATGATGGAGTTGTGTTGGATGCATCATATGAAGCATTGAACATTGGTACCTAAAGTTTGGATCCAGTAGATTGGGATGGTGAAGAGACCATCGACATCAAGAAAATATGGATACCAGTCTTGGATAGGAGTATCCATTGGGCTGTTCTAAGAACCAAAACTCCTGGGGGTCCAGCTCCTAAGAAAGGGAAGGGATATAAGAGAATCAAGAGGAAATTTCCTTCCAAGGATCCTTTGGAGTTCTTCCCTCCTGATATTGAGGAGATCGAGCTTGACGCCCCTACTCAAGATTTACCTAGAGTACAAGAGGAGGATGCCCAAATAGGATCTTTGGTTTCAACACCAACAATAGGTGAGTTATCTACTCAAGTCCCTCTTATAGAGAAATCAAGCAGAAGGATGCCATAAGGAAATCTTCATGGTATAGCTAAAGCATTAAAGGGAAAAGGAGTAGAGCTAGAGATCCATGAGGTTGAAACATATTCTGATGAGACCTTATAAAAGAAAGATGCACAAGAAAAGATGCCTCTAGAGGAGGAAATTGAACATATTTCAATAGAGGAAGATCAATGGGCACTGTTTGAGGAAGCAAGGAAAGCGTTAGATGCTCAAACACATGCAGAAGCAATAGAAAAATATAAGGAAATAGATGTTAAGGCACAAGTTGATGCCTTACTTCAACAACAATAAATGGAAGCCAAGCGAAGAGCTAATGAAGTGCATAAACAACAAAGGCAAAAGGAGCAGGAGCTCAAGACTAAGGAAGAGAATGATAAGTTAGAATTGGTACAAAAAATTCATGATTTAGAGGAGGTAAAGGCAAAGCAACGAAGGGAAAGAGAAGCCCTTGTGGCCAAATTAAAGCTTGTTGAAGAGACCTATGAAAAGAAAGAGGAAGCAAAACATATGCAAAAAGAGAAAGATGTTGAGGAGCTTTCCAAGCAGCTACAAAAGGAAAAGGAAGATGGAGAGAGACTTAAGGCATTGGAGGAAGAGAGAAATCGGGTACTTGAGGAGAAAAGATTAGAAGATGAAAAATTGAAGAAGGAAGAAGAAGACAAGAGGATACAAGAACAAAAGGACAGGGAGGAAGTTGAAAAGCTTGCACAGACAAATGTAGAGCAAGAACAACAAGAGGCACAAGAGGTTGATTCTCAACCTAAGGTTAATGTGCAACAACCCTCTACTATTGCCGCTTCTTCTTCAATTATAATGACCACTACTCCAAGTGCTCCCACTTGGTTGAAATTGGATCTTGAAAAGAGATTAGTGACACCCTCACAACCTCTCAATTGGGATGATATGATGAAGGAGATTGAAAAAGAAAGGCCCAAGAAGAAGGCCAAAATCTTGCATTCCACTAGACTAATCGAAGGAGGAGAAATTGTTGCTAAATGTGCAATACTGATGGTGGAAAAGAATGTAAGGGACATGTAGCTAATTGATTACCAGTTGGGAACAATTAACTTGGGGAGAACCACAAGAGATCAAAAAATGAACTTGATAGATGTGGTGACATCATCCACTAAATCAAGAATGATGAAGGATAAGCAGAGAAAAGATGAGCTTAAGGCTCAATTGGATCAATTGCATACTTTCTTGAAGAGTGTTTCTGCTCTGAGGTCACAACAAATTGCCTCCATTGAGACACCAATTTTTCTTAACAATAAAGAGGTGGATGATTTGGTATAGGTAAGGAGTAAGGCAGAGATGTTGGATAAATGGAATGATAGACTAAATTAGGAAATAGGTGAGGTGCTAGGCAATAGTTTTGAGGTTTACAAGATGTTAGAGGAGTTGATAGAAGAGATGAATCAATATACCAAAGTATTGGGAGAACAAGAGGGGGAGTACAAAGGATATAGCCAGAAGTTGAAAGAGGTTAATAAATTTCCGAAGTCCACTCTTCTAGAATATTCAATACTTGAAGAAAACAACAAAGATTTCCTGGAAAAGACCTCCAACATAGTCTGGTTTAGATCTGACTTTTTGTACAAGAATAAAAATGCAGTTCAAGATTCTACCAAGGATCTAAATTAACAGCTTGAGGAGTTAGAAGTGGTTATTTCTATTATAGTAAATGTTGATATAATGGTAAAGGAGGGCCTACCTTTGAGCCAATTAAAAGAGAAATGGGATGATAGGATTAAAGAGGTCGTGCAAAAGGGAGATGATGGAGAGGATCTGCTATTAGATCAGTTCATGGATATTAAAGAAGATGAAATGGTAGCTAAAAGGGAATTGACAAAGCTAAAAGACATGAGAGGATTTGCTGCTGCAGAATTAGAGAGGATAAAGTTCGAAGATAGTTGGGTTGATGGGCCAGATTTGGATATGCTTCAACAAGTCTTTTACACTTACAATGAGTACACTACAGAGCAAAATTTTCATGCATAATTGATAATCTCATGCATGCATGACTTTCTTTTCTTCTCCACATGTAGGACTGGCAGTCTTAGAGGTGCATGGCTTTCTTTTCTCTTCTATCTTCTTCTCTCTATTTTAACTAGATGATCAATGTGGGAACTAGAGTTCAATTGATATGAGTTTCCAAGAAGACTTAAATTCCTAAAAAGCTGGATCGACTTAAGATAGAAAGGACTTATGATTTTTTTCCATCTATAAATACCTTTGGGGTATCATATTGTAAAGGTCAATTGATGAGAATAAGATTAGCCACCTGATAGTAGGAGATGGAATTCTTTGTAGTTTTTTTATAGAGATACTTTGTTATTTTATTTATAGTTGAATACAAATGCAAGGTTTTACGTAATATGGTGTTGAAATTAAGTTTATTTGATAAGGTTGATGAATTATAGTCTATCTGTATGCCAGTGATTATGCTGAAGCATGTGTGTTTCTTATGTGATGAAAATCATTAGAAGGAACTAGATTTAGGATTATTTCATTAGATTATCTGTGAATTGAATTTATTAAAAGCATTTTGATGTCTGATCTTGGCAACAAATGAGAGTGTGTTCTTTTGGAATATTTTAAATATTTATGATGTGTGATTGCGATGTTAAACTAAGCACCTTAGATGCATGCAATAGTATGGACTGTTCTTTAAATTTCATCATGTTATAGTTTTCTTGATCTGTTGGAAGAACATTCATTGTTAAAAATATATGTCCAGATATTAGATAATTTTTATTCATGTTTCACTAATGTACATCTTGTTCTATCTTTGTATTTTTATTTAAAACCCCCTTTTCGTTAAGAACAGTTCAATGAATTAGTCATTGCTTGCATTCCTTATTACCAGCAAATGCCCCTTGAATATTACAGTTGCATGGACCACTTGAGTGACACTAGACATTTGAGAACCAACTACCAAGACCTTGGGAGTTAGGATACTATATGTTGTCTTTCTTTTTTCAGGAGAAATAGAGTAGATATATTATGTTTAAACGTTCTTTGTGTCATTTTCATCATCGATAGATCTGGCACTAGAAGGAGGGCCAAAGGAATAAGATGACTCACATTGGGTCATTTTTACTGGAGAAATATGGGAGGATTCTCAGATCCTTTACTAATCCTAAACCATTAGAAGAAATCTAAACCAAGACCTAGACCTCATGCTCATAGAATTTTTATACCTACATTGCCATCACCACTTACTCCACCTAGATTTCAACCAAATCCACCTATACCACCACCACTTCAACCTACATCACCACCACTGGCTTGGCCAGTATCGCCTCCACCTGTCAGGCCAGTGTCACCACCAATCTGGCCTATATCACCACCCCCTACTCAACCAATCCTACCCATGGCTTATTTTGTGAATAACCCCTCTCCGTTAGGGACTATTCCAGTAGGAAGACATGATTTACCAAAGAACCCAATTTTTTTTTGTCCCAAGTACATGCATGGAGAATCAAGAAGTGTTGAGGAGCATATACAAGTGTTCAAAGATGCTTGTACACATGCTAAAGTTTCTCATCAGGATGTGGTATGTAGATTGTTTCCTTATTGTTTAGGGGACATGACATATTATTGGTACTTAAATCTGCCCTAGGGATCTATTCTAGGTTAGACAGATTTAGAAAATGCATTTATTAATCAATTTCAAGTTTATGTGGACCTTGCTATCTTGTATCACCATTTTTCCACCATAAGGAAGGAGCATCACGAGCCATTGCCTCTATTCAACACTAGATTCTGAAGGATGTTCCGTAGGCTGCAATATCCTTACTTAGTAGCCGAGAGTATTTCCATTCAGGAATATTTAAGAGTTGCTGATCCCTTGATTGGTATATTCTTGCAGATAACTTATCAAGCCAATGATATTGACTCCCTGTCTAAGGTTTATCATCTAACTATCAAATTGCAACAATAGATAAGTCTGCAATCAGGAGGTTTAGGAGAAGCTCTTCCTCCCATGAATTATCAGATGCCTAACCCACCATTGTACAATACTATCCCAGGGATGTCTTACTCCCAATACAAACCCGTTTATGAGTTACAAGCTCCACCTACCATGCCTTTTTTCGGAAATGGAATGCAAGATTCTTCCCAACAACCTCAAAATCAAAAACAACAAGCGGGAGGATCAACCCATGTTCATTCCCCATCCATAGTGTAGAATGTGCAAAATGAAAAAACTATTCAACTGACTAGTGAGCTAGAAACTCTTAAAAAGACTCTATCTCAAATGTCTAATGACATGGCATAGCTTAGGAAAAACCTTCCCCACAAGCAAAATCAAATTATCAAAACTAGGGAGGTTACAACAACCAGGGAAATTACTCCAATCAGAATGGGAATCAGAACACCAACTGAAACTTTCAGAATAAGAATTCCTCTAACCAAAATTACCAAAATTAGAATAAAGGATATAACCAGAGGTCTAACAAAAAAAATATGCAATGTAATACTGGACCTAACAATGGGGGAATTTCCCATAATTATTAGTCAGGTGAGGAGAGATCACATACTGCTAATGTGGCTGACCTTAATTTCATGACTAATTGGTGCAGGCTACACGATACTGCAACACATTCTGAGGTTAATTGCCTAGAAATGGAGAAAATAGTAAAGATTGCATAAGCTGATGCCCATCCCCCCAGTAGGAAATTCCAATCAGGATAATGGGCCAGTAAGTATTGCTATGACTTATGAGACTATTGAGGAGATATACCAATTTCCCATGTAGGGGGATAATGGGCCAAAGGAGGATGTATATGATGCCCAAGCCTTTCAGTCCAAAGGTGGTCACTTCCTGATGAATCAGAATAAGGTCCCATTTACTACATCTACACTTCCAAACAACATGGTACCACCTAACCAGAATGTAGATAATAACCCATCACCACCAAAGGGATCTTCTGACTCTTACAATAGAGGTAATCCACCTCCTTTTTCTAAGTATCAAGTAAGGAATGATTCATAATTTGATTTTATTGCAGAACTACAGAGACATAAGACGCCATTTTCATTCTTTGACATCATGAAGTGGTGTCCAACCCAACGTGAAGTGGTATTGAAGGCCCTGGAGGAGGAAAAGTGCTTAAAAGGAAAAGTGACTCCAGTGAAGGAGACAAATGCATCTATATATAAAGGTAAGACCAGTACCCCACCTTTTCTTTTAAGTTTAAGGATATTTGGAAAGAATTTGCATAACTGTTTATTGGACTCTAAAGCATCAGGAAATGTTATACCCTTTTCAATATGTAAGAAGTTAGGATTAAGTCCTATCTCGACCAATAAGAAAGTGATCCAGTTAGACAAAACTGAGGTCAATGTGGTAGGAGAACTAAAGAACATGCATGTACAGGTTGGATCAGATCCAAGGATCTAGACCTACATAGATATCCAAGTGGCTGACATCCCAGAGACATATGGTATGCTCCTAAGTTGGGAGCTAATGAAAAGTACTGGGGTATATTTTTCCTTGGATTTCTCTCACAGTTGGCTACCCTAGAAGGGGGTTGCAATGTAGATAAGGATTGAGAGTGAACCAAGACTCAAGCATATGATTACAAAGTATGATGCTTCAAATGAAGTAGCATATTTTGAGACTAAGATATGAGTTTAAAAAAATAGAGTTTGGAACTTAATCGAAGACTTTGATGCTTTTGGGATTACTCTGATCCCTGGAGAAGCTAATCAAATTGTAGATGCACTCGCTGTTGCTTCTAGCACATTGGAACCCATGCAAGATTCTAATCTAAGGAGATTTTCAATTGAATTAATTTCAGTTCCAATTGTCCCTGATAATGTCCAAAATTTTTAGGTATTTGATGATGATCAACATATATTGGCCTTTTTGGAAAGTTCTGATGTTTTTGAAGGGAAACTAATAGATGAATCTGAAAGAGATCAAGGAGATTGGGATCCTGAGAAAGAGAGTGAAGAAGGGATATTGGATTTGAAAGGTAATAAAATTATGAAAGGGATGGTAGCTTTGGAAAGAATATTTGATTATGACCCACGAGCTTATCAAAGGGTGCCCACAGAGAGTGAAGGAGGGAAATATGAATCTGTTGATCTGACAAACTTAGGCCTTGAAAGGAATGTCCTCATAGGAAATACTTATCCTCAAGAAATTAAGGACAAGATAGTTAAAGTTTTGGAGAAGAACATTGCAGCCATTGCTTGGAGTTATGATGATCTAAAAATATTTGATACTTCGGTGATCACACATACCATACCTCTCAAGCCAGAAGCCAAGCCTTTTCATCAGAAACAACACCCGATCAATGTTTTAATTGAGCCCCTGATCTAGAAAGAGGTGCAAAAGCTCTTATCGACAAGAATAATCTTTCCAGTTAGACATTCTATTTGGGTGGAAAATTTAGTTCCTATACATAAAAAGAATGGTGAGATCAGGTTATGTGTTGATTTCAGGAATTTAAATAAAGCCTCTAAGAAAGATAATTATCCATTTCCCTCACTGGATGAAGTGCTGTAAAAGGTTAATGGGTCTTAGATGATGTCATTTTTGGATGGTTATTCTGGGTACAATCAAGTTCTTGTTAGTCATGAGGATAGAATGAAGACAATTTTCACCACCAAATGGGGCACATTTGCCTATCGGAGGATGCCATTCGGTCTTATCAATGCTGGAGAAAAAATTCAAAGGGAAATGGATGTAGCCTTCAAATATTTGATAGAGAAGTGTATAATTATTTATGTGGATGATTTAACCATCTTCTCCAAGAATAAAGAAGAGCATGCTGCTGATCTGGAAAAAGTTCTCAAGAAATGTATAAGCTATGGTGTCTTTCTCAATCCAAAGAAGTGTGTGTTTGGGGTATCTGAAGGGAAAATATTAGGTCAAATTATATCAGAAGAAGGGATATCCATAGACCCTGATCAAGTGGAGGCCATCTTGAAATTGACAAGGCTAGGCAGCAAGAAAAAAATGAGATCCTTCTTTGGGAGGATCAATTTTGTTAGAAAATTTATAATAGGGTTTGCGGAGATTGTCAAACCTCTAAATGAAATGATGAAGAAAGATGCAAATATCAAGTGGAGTAATGAGGCTAAATCTACTTTCTCGTAGATCAAATAGTCAATATCCGAGGCACCTATTTTGACAAGCCCAAATTATTTAAAACCTTTTTATATCTATTCTTTTGCATCTGACCATTCATGTGCAACTGTATTAACACAACGAAGAGGAGAGGGAGAAGAAATACCTATTGCCTTCATGAGCTCTCCATTTAAGAATGCAGAAGTGAGATACCCACCACTGGAGAAACAAGCCTTTGTGTTGGTACAAGCGATAAATAAGTTCAAACATTACATTCTTTGAAGTCAAGTAATGGCTATAGTCCTAGATCTAGTTGTAAAGTCTCTTCTGATGCAAAGTGAATTAGGAGAGCGAAGAGGAAAGTGGATGGCTATCCTACAAGAATTTGATTTAGAGATTCATCTGGTGAAACTTGTTCAAGGGAAAGGTTTATCAAAAGAAATGGCAGATGTGGACAAAAACATCACTTGTCAGTAGTATACGGTCCAGTCATTTAATAAGAATACCTGGTACACAATCTTGATTTTCTTCCTCCTCAATAACAAATGTCTAGAAGGAATGAATGCTACTTAGAGGAGAGAATTGAGGATGAAGAGTGTTCACTACATGCTTAAAGGGGGATCCATCTATAGAAATAATTTTCAAGGGATTTACTTGCGTTGTTTAGATCGACAAGAGGCCAAGCATGCCATTTCTGAGTTCCATGGAAGGCATGGAATAGGACATGGATCTGCGGATGCTTTGGCCCATCAGATTCTTAGATCAGGTTATTATTGGCCTTATGTATTCTGAGATGCATGTCAACATGTCAAAACATGTCATGTATGCCAAAATTTTGCACCCAGGGAAAGAAATCCTGCTATGCCTTTGAAACCAGTGTATGAGGTAAGGCCGTTTGCTCAATGGGCCTTGGATTTTGTAGGTGTTATTAATCCCAATTCTTCTATAGGACATAAATTCATCTTGACTACAACTGAATACTGTACACGCTGGACTAAGGCCCAGCCCTGCAAAAACAACACCACAGGGGTGGTCATCAAATTTTTGACTGAGAATGTCACAACTAGGTTTGGAGTTCCATTTGCTCTGGTATGTGATAATGGCCTTGCTTTTTCTTCTGCTGAATTCATTCAATGGGCATATGAACATAAAATTATTTTGAAGTATTCATCTAATTACTATCCTCAAGAAAATGGAGTGGCTGAGTTCACTAATAAAAACTTGTTGGAAGTGATAAGAAAGTTTTTAGAAAACAATCCTAGAAACTGGCACACCCAGTTAAGATTTTCCTTATGGGCAGATCGAACCCAAATCAAAGAAGCTCTAGGAAATTCACCTTTTAAGTTAATCTATGGCCAAGACCCAGTCTTCTCGATCCATTTACAAATACCTATTCTTAAGTTCATGCAAGAGTTTTATACCAAGGATGATAGGATCGAGGTTAGATTACTTAATTTTCTTAACATGGAAGAGCAAAAAGATGCTGCTTTTCAACAATTCTCTAAACATCAGGCTATCGTCAAATGTTGGTTTGAAAAAAGAGCCAAGATAAAAGCCTTTAGGATATCATATCTTGTATTACTATGGGATAAAGCTAAAGAAAAGAAAGGAGATCACCAGAAGTTTGATAGACTCTAGTTAGGTCCATATCAAGTGGCTGAGATACTAGGTGAGAATGTTTTTCATTTAAGTACCTTAACAGGAGAGCTTGTTCCATTACCAGATAATGGTCAGTTTATCAAGCACTATTTTGGTTCATGAAAGGTCTGATGTTTTAAAGAAAATGTATTATACTGTATCATATGTAATTAAGTTTTTGTTTTTATTTTGTTTATTTTATTTTATTTTGATGTTTTGTTTGTTCTTTTCTTTATTTTGTTTTCTTTCATTTTTTGTTTTTGTTTCGTTGGGGATATTCATTTTTGTCCATCTCAAGACAAGGGGTTGTTATTCAAAGTATACTACTGGTACTAGGAGAGAAATTGGTTTAGGTATTTTCATCATCATCATTTGAAAAGGATTTCATTTTGAAACTCATGTTTTATGACCATTCTAATTTGGGTTTGAGAAGTTATTAGGGATAGAAGATAAATTGTGAATATCTCATGAATTAGGATAAAAAATCTGTCACCAAATTAAAAAAACATTTGCCTAAGTAAATGCCTATCTGTTTTAGGATAGTTCTACCTTTGATTCAAGTGAAAAATCCAATTCCAAGACTATCATGAAATCCATTGTAGTTCTCAACCCACATTTCAGAACTATTGTGTCTGAGTATTAAGGAAGGTGCATAAAATATTTCCACAAGAGAAGCTTAAGTAAAAATGAATGAAAAGAAAGAAAGAAAAGACAAGCTCAATATCAAAATGGGTAATCAAGTATCTCTATTGGGGCTATGGATGCCTGGCTGGCAGTAGAGAAATGCTTTGAGAGAACTAAAGCTATCTCCATCGGGGCTATGGATGCCTATTTGGCAGCGAAGCAATACCCAAGATTTTATTGCATGATAGTTAAAGGACTCATTCTATGTAGCTTGAATCTTAGGTATAGTTGTTTAGGTGCAGAGAAAGTATCTATAAATAATGATGCACAATATATGCACACACTCAGATTCAGAAATAACTCATGAGAACATACATCTGAGATTCCAGCTCAACCTTATTCTAGATATATCTTATCTTATTCAAGTTAACATGGTTCATAAGCCAAGTAGTTTTTAGGTGATTGGATTTTTCGTGGGTGTCTTGAAAATGGGTAAACCATTTTCCCAGCCGAGTCACCATTTGTTATGCCTTGCATAACCACCCCATCTTTTTCCTTGGTCAAAATGGGTTCCCCTTTTTTGTTTTTGTCCTTGGTTGTTTTTCAAACAAAGTTTGGAGTCTTTCTTGTCCAACACTTTGTTTTTCTTTGGTTTATTCTATCGGAACCGGATCTGGAACCGAATCATGCTTTAAAAACTCTTTAAAAACTCATTCTAATTCCCATCTCAACAGTCTTCTTTTTGCCTTTGTTAGTTTTATCTTTATCGGATCCGAAGACGGAGTGGAAGTTAAGTCAGGATTTATTCAAATTTTCCAAATCAGTTTTCATTCTGATTTTGCCTTTGCTTTTTGGTCTTTTTGTTTTATTTTGTTATTTGTTTCGCTTTCTTCTTTGTTAGCGGACCCGGACCTGGAACGGGAACCAAGTTGGAAAATTACCCAAGTTTCCAAATCAGTTTTCATTCCAATTCCTCTCCCGCTGTGGTCGTTGACTTTATTGAAGTCGCACAACAGTAATGTACCAGTTCCTTTTGCAGTTCTGATTCCGATCTGCCATATTTATGGCATTAATTATAGGAGCTCTGCACGTATAAAACTATGAGTTTTTACCTTAAATAAGGATTAACTGGTAGTTATCAATATTTTTAAAAGATCAAGGTGTGAACTGGAGTTGTAGTGGAGCATTTATGCGTATGAGTCGATCAAAAGAGAGATAATTGCGCACAGATTTCTTCGAAGGGATTTTAACCTATTTTATTGCGTCTGAGGTAGGGTTTTCTATTCTCCTCTTTTATTTTACTTCAAGTTTTCCATTTTTGTTTGGTCGGTGGTTTCTTGCAAATTCATGATTCTCTTTGAGTTCATGTGATTCGTTTCCTTTTTCTTTTTCTTTTTCTTTTGTTTTCTTGTTTTCGTTTTTGCTTGTCTAGTTTTGTTCCTTGTTTGTTTGTTTTTGACATGACTGTTTTCACGTTTTAATCATGACCGCATCGTGGTGCCCTAGTTTTTAAATACATTTGTTAGTTACTATTTTATAGTGAGTAGGGTTTGGTAAATGATGGTTTTTACTTAGGAATCTTGTTGCACATTGATCTATTTAGTTTAAATGGGGTTAAATTCATGCTCTAATTATTTGAAATGGAGGGTTTGTAGTTTAGGGTTATTGATGCGTTCTTATTTTAAAATGATGCCCTAATTTATTTTGGTTTCGCCTTGGTCATATGGGGATGGTCTTGTATAGGTTATTTTTAAGCCCCTTTTGTTTTGGTATGACCTAGACCTTAAATCATGAAGTTATTTATGAGGCGATTAAAATATCTTATGACGCCATGGTTATTTTAGGTGGAAGCGGGATTAGAATCGATTTAGACTTTGAACCATGTTTTGAAAGAAGTATCAATTCCATTTCTATCCCATCTCCGACTCTGCTTACAATAAGAAGTACATTTTCAAAATAACGGCGACCTAGGCAGAGGCGGAAGTGGAACCAAAACTGAATGTGAAATTAGAAAATCTTCATGAAACCCAATCAGTTTCCATTCCGATTTTGATTCCGGTTACTATTTCAATTCCATCTTCGGTCCCGCTTGTTATTACTATAATCTCAATAATGGTTTTGGCCCCGATCCTGCTTGTTATTACTATGATCTCAATAATGGTTTTGGCTTCGATCCCGGTAGTGTTTTTAAAAAGAGACTATTTGGAATGTTTTCTACCTGGTTCCGCCTCCGATGTATATACGAAGTTATGTTTACTCAAGGATCTAATTTGAGGTTATATTACAGGAAGCTAAAGAATTTCAGGAGTATCAGGAGATGCTTCCCAAAGGAATCAACCTACATAAACTTCAAAGGCATCAACTAAGCCTAAGAGGATTAAGCCAGAGTTGTTGCCTTATACCTTGAGGTACAACCATAGGGGTCCTATCGTCACTATCAACAAAGTGGAATCTGATTGGTCTGATATAACTGACACCAATCTAGGCCCATTCAATTTTGAGGAGCTATATTAGGAAACATTCACCGAGGATGTAACAGAAAGAACTAGAAGAATAGTTGAGTCTGGCTTGGCTCACATCATTGTATTTCCTCTATCTAGCAAATGCCCAAAATTGATTATGACAACAACATGAGCTTACAATCCAACCACTAGGCAATGTATGGATTCATAAGATAATATGATTATAGATCTAACTCCTACAATGTTTCAGCACCTATTTAGTGTCCTTGATCCAAAGAAATTGGTATAGTTAAATGAGGCAGATGCTTTAGGGATATATAGCAAACACAAGGAGGCCAACAAGGCTCACTTATACAAGAAGTGGTTGAGAATAGAGAAGAAGTCTCTGAAAAAGCTCCATGATCAACCAAAGAGGATAGAATTTTACAAGGAAGTATCAGACCTGATAATGATGTTGTCTAGAGCCTTTGGGAAGAGGGATGCATTTCATTTCAAGGAATGGATTTTTCCTTTTATTCAGACAATTTTTAATGGCAACCAATAGTTTGATTGGCCGATGATTGTCTCAGATTCCATTCATGAACAATTAACTAGAATAAGGGAAAAAAAGATCTTTTTCATGACTTCTTATGTTGTTTATGAAATAGCTAGAGGAGGTATCTTTCTAGGTTTGAACAGAGTGGGAATATTGGGAGAAGCTGGTGGAAAAAAGAGAGTATGTGATCATAATGATCAGCTATCCCTACAGGTTTCTAAAACACAATTTAGAAGAGTTAATGATGCATTCTTATATGTAATTATTAACCAGCTTAATGGAGATGCAAGATACATATTGAGAGCAGAAGCCATGGCCCTTATCATAGAATGTGGATGTTGGTATATCCAATACCCCAGATTCACTAATTTTAGGTTGGCAGGATTTGAGGGTCATCCCCACTTACTGCCAAGGTGTTGCAACAACAAGATGGTTCTGATGGAGTTTGGCTATCGAGCTGTGTGGGTCAATGCCCAATTTGGGTTAAAACAAAAGACAGGTTGTCACAAGTTTCCCATGCAATTGGGTGAATATAGCTGCCCACAACTTGTTGGAGCTAACGTAGTTTGTAGTGAATTGATACATTTGAAATTGGGTCTGTATACTGCTCGAAAGAACTTTGATCCAAAGAAGAAAATGAATGCTTTTGGAGTGATATTCAAGACCTCAGGTAGAGGAATTATGAGAGGTTGCCCATTTAACTCATGGTAGCTTTTGGGATCAAAGATGACATTCCTAATACATTAGTAGATGATGGAGTTGTGTTGGATGCATCATATGAAGCATTGAAAATTGGTACCAAAAGTTTGGATCCAGTAGATTGGGATGGTGAAGAGACCACCGACATCAAGAAAATATGGATACCAGTCTTGGATAGGAGTATCCATTGGGATGTTCTAAGAACCAAAACTCCTGGGGGTCCAGCTCCTAAGAAAGGGAAGGGATATAAGAGAATCAAGAGGAAATTTCCTTCCAAGGATCCTTTGGAGTTCTTCCCTCCTAATATTGAGGAGATCGAGCTTGAAGCCCCTACTCAAGATTTACCTAGAGTACAAGAGGAGGATGCCCAAATAGGATCTCTGGTTTCAACACCAACAATAGGTGAGTCATCTGCTCAAGTCCCTCTCATGGAGAAATCAAGTGGAGGGATGCCTGAAGGAACTCTTCATGGTATAGCTAAAGCATTAAAGGGAAAAGGAGTAGAGCTAGAGATCCATGAGGTTGAAACAAACTCTGATGAGACCTTATGAAAGAAAGATGTACAAGACAAGCTACCTCTAGAGGAGGAAATTGAACATATTTTAATAGAGGAAGATCAATGGGCACTGTTTGAGGAAGCAAGGAAAGCTTCAGATGCCCAAGCACATGCATAAGCAATAGAAAAACATAAGGAAATAGATGTTAATTCACAAGATGATGCCTTACTTCAACAACAATAAATGGAAGCCAAGCGAAGAGCTGATGAAGTGCATAAACAACAAAGGAAAAAGGAGCAGGAGCTCAAGACTAAGGAAGAGAATGATAAGCTATAATTGGTACAAAAAATTCATGATTTAGAGGAGGTAAAGGCAAAGCAATGAAGGGAAAGAGAAGCCCTTGTGGCCAAATTAAAGCTTGATGAAGAGACCTATGAAAAGAAAGAGGAAGCAAAACATATGCAAAAAGAGAAAGATGCTGAGGAGCTGACCAAGCAGATACAAAAGGAAAAGGAAGATGCAGATAGACTTAAGGCATTGGAGGAAGAGAGAAATCGGGTACTTGAGGTGAAAATATTAGAAGATGAAAAATTGAAGAAGGAAGAAGAAGACAAGAGGATACAGGAACAAAAGGACAGGGAGGAAGTTGAAAAGCTTGCACAGACAAAGGTAGAGCAAGAACAAAAAGAGGTACAAGAGGTTGATTCTCAACCTAAGGTTAATGTGCAACAACCCTCTACTATTGCTACTTCTTCTTCAATTATAATGAAAACTACTCCAAGTGCTCCCACTTGGTTGAAATTGGATCTTGAAAAGAGATTAGTGACACCCTCATAACCTCTCAATTGGGATGATATGATGAAGGAGATTGAAAAAGAAAGGCCCAAGAAGAAGGCCAAAATCTTGCATTCCACTAGACTCATCGAAGGAGGAGAAATTATTACTGAATGTGCAATATCGATGGTGGACAAGGATGTGAGGGACATGCAGCTAACTGATTACCAGTTGGGCACAGTTAACTTGGGGAGAACCACAAGAGATCAAAAAATGAACTTGATAGATGTGGTGGCATCATCCACTAAATCAAGAATGATGAAGGATAAGCAGAGAAAGGATGAGCTTAAGGCTCAATTGGATAAATTGCATACTTTCTTGAAGAGTGTTTTTGCTCTGAGGTCACAAAAAATTTCCACCATTGAGACACCAATTTTTCTTAACAATAAAGAGGTGGATGATTTGGTACAGGTAAGGAGTAAGGTAGAGATGTTGGATAGATGGAATGATAGACTAAATTAGGAAATAGGTGAGGTGCTGGGCAATAGTTTTGAGGTTCACAAGATGACAAAGGAGTTAATAGAAGATATGAATCAATATGCCAAAGTATTGGGAGAATAGGAGGGGGAGTACAGAGGAAATAGCTAGAAGCTAAAAGAGGTTAATAAATTGCCGAAGCCCACTCTTCTAGAACATTTAATACTTGAAGAAGACAACAAAGATTTCTTTGAAAAGACCTCCAACATAGTCCGATTTAGATTTGACTTTTTGTACAAGAATAAAAATGAAGTTCAAGATTCTACCAAGGATCTAAATGAACAACTTGAGGATTTAGAAGCAGTTATTGCTATTATACTAAATGTTGATATACCAGTAAAGGAGGGCCTACCTTTGAGCCACTTAAAAGAGTAATGGGATGATAGGCTTAAAGAGGTCATGCAAAAGGGAGATGATGGAGAGGATCTGCTGTTAGATCGGTTGATGGATAATAAAGAAGAGGTAAGGGCAACTAAAAGGGAATTGACAAAGCTAAAAGACATGAGAGGATTTGCTGCTGTAGAATTAGAGAGGGTCAAGTTCAAAGACAGTTGGGTTGATGGGATAGATTTGGATATGCTTCAACAATTTTTCTCCAGTTATGAGCTTGAAGCCACCATTCAAGATTTACCTAGAGTGCAAGAGGAGGATGCCCAAACATGATCTATGGTTTCAACACCAGCAATAGGCGAGTTATTTGCTCAAGTCCCTCTTAAGGAGCAATTAGGCGGAGGGATTCCTAAAGGAAACATTCATGGTATAGCTGAAGCATTAAAGGGAAAAGAAGTAGAGCTGGAGATCCATGAGGTTCAAATAGAATCTGATGAGACCTTATCAGAGAAAGATGCAAAAGAAAAGATGCCTCTAGAGGAGGAAATTGAACATATTTTAATAGAGGAAGATCAATGGGCACTATTTGAGGAAGCAAAGAAAGCTTCAAATGCTCAAGCACATGCATAAGTAATAGAAAAACATAAGGGAATAGATGCTAAGGCACAAGTTGATGCCTTAGTTAAAAAACAACAAAAGGAAGCCAAGCGAAGAGCTGATGAAGTGCATAAACAACAAAGGAAAAAGGAGCAGGAGCTCAGGACTAAGGAAGAGAATGATAAGCTAGAATTGGTACACAAAATTCATGATTTAGAGGAGGAAAAGGCAAAGCAACGAAGGGAAAGAGAAGCCCTTGTAGCCAAATTAAAGCTTGTTGAAGAGGCCTATAAAAAGAAAGAGGAAGTAGGACATATGCAAGAAGACAAAGATGCTGAGGAGCTGACCAAGCAGCTGCAAAAGGAAGATGCAGATAGACTTAAGGCATTGGAGGAAGAGAGAAACTAGGTACTTGAGGAGAAAATATTAGAAGAAGAAAAATTGAAGAAGAAAGAAGAAGAAAAGAGGATACATGAACAAAAGGATAGGGAGGAAGCTGAAAAGCTTGCACAGACAAATGCAGAGCAAGAATAAAAAGAGGAACAAGAGGTTGACTCTCATCCTAAGGTTAATGTGCAACAACCCTCTACTATTGCTACTTATTCTTCAATTATAATGACCACTACTCCAAGTGATCCCAAGTGCTCCCACTTGGTTTAAATTGGATCTTCGAAAGAGATCAGTGACACCCTCACAACCTCTCAATTGAGCTGATATGATGAAAGAGATTAAAAAATAAAGGCCCAAGAAGAAGGCCAAAAACTTGCATTCCACTAGACTCACCAAAGGAGGAGAAATTGTTGTTGAATGTGCAATACCGATGGTGGACAAGGATGTGAGGGACATGCAACTAACTAATTGCTAGTTGGGCATGGTTAACTTGGGGAGACCCACAAGAGATCAACAAATGAACTTGATAAATGTGGTAGCATCATCCACTAAATCAAGAATGATGAAGGATAAGCAGAGAAAGGATGATCTTAAGGCTCAATTGGATCAATTGCATACTTTCTTGAAGAGTATTTCTGATCTGAGGTCAGAAAAAATTTCCACCATTGAGACACCAAATTTTCTTAACAAGAAAGAGGTGGATGATTTGGTACAGGTAAGGAGTAAGGTGAAGATGTTGGATAGATGTAATGATAGACTAAATCAGAAAATAGGTGAGGTGCTGGGCAATAGTTTTGAGGTTCACAAGATGAAAAAGGAGTTAATAGAAGAGATGAATCAGTATGCCAAAGTATTGGGAGAACAGGAGGAGGAGTACAAAGGATATAGCCAGAAGCTGAAAGAGGTTAATAAATTTCTGAAGTCCACTCTTCTAGAACAATCAATACTTGAAGAAGACAACAAAGATTTCTTTGAAAAGACCTCCAGCATAGTCTGGTTTAGATCTGACTTTTTGTACAAGCATAAAAATGAAGTTCAAGATTCTACCAAGGATCTAAATGAACAACTTGAGGAGTTAGAAGCAGTTATTGCTATTATAGTAAATGTTGATATATCGATAAAGGAGGGCCTACCTTTGAGCCAATTAAAAGAGAAATGGGATGATATAAAGAGGTCATGCAAAATAAAGATGATGGAGAGGATCTGCTGTTAGATTGGTTGATGGATATTAAAGAAGAGGTAAGGGCAGCTAAAAGGGAATTGAAAAAGCTAAAAGACATGAGAGGATTTACTGCTGCAGAATTAGAGAGGATCAAGTTCGAAGACAGTTGGGTTGATGGGCCAAATTTGGATATGCTTCAACAAGTCTTTTGTCATGTCCCCAAAATAGCAATACCAAAAAGACCAAGTGTTAAAATACTAATAAATTAATAAATAAAATAAATAGAAATATCTAGATTAAATATAAAATAAATGTGTACCACATCAATATAAACATATATAAATAACAAATATAATAATAATATATAGGCAGACTATTGTTATTACATTCTAGTATTAAATAACTTAATATCAAAAATAATAATAATAAATAAATATTATAATTATTGCACATCAAAGATTGTAATGCATTAGAATAAAATAATAATAAGATATTAGAAAATTGGTTTTATTATTATACTTTAATATTAAAATATGTTCAATAAAACATCAAAATAAAATAATAAAATAAGTATATAATCTAAAATATCATAATTATTAGTAATAATATATTATTTTCAAAAATATATATCATTGTGATAATAAGTCTTTAAGGGCAGCAATTAAATCTAACAAAGGGATATATTTTATGAAAAGTCACCTCTTTCACCAAACAATACATTCCTCCCATGAGTCACCTACCTTGGATGGTATAAATAGAAGGAAGGAAAATAAGGAAGAGGGAAAAACATGGAGAAAGAAAACAACAACAACAATTGTTATGCATTGGAATATAGAGTCATTTAATATATGCATATTATTTAATAGGCATACAAGTATATATGCATAGATATAGATAAATATTATAATGAATAATATCATTATCAATGAATAAAGAGTATATATGAATAAGGAAAGAATAATTATATATATGTATGGGTAAGTAGATAGGGGAATCACTGGTTAATATACAATAATGATACTTGCAACAATTATTAATCCTTATAAATAATGATGACTCTTTAATATAAACATAAGTAGATTATGCATATTGTTGTCCTCATCCTATGATCAATCCAGTATAAGGTTGAAGGAAGATGATTAAGGAATAAAGAGTCATGGGAAGACAACCAATCAGGTGAGAATCACTTAGCATTAATATGTAGTATTCCATTCTCTTTTTCTGATTAGAATAAAAATGTGAAACACTAGACTTCACGTGCCTGATAATTAAGCCAAAATTCCTAACTTCTATCTTGAAACAAACATTCCTAGGCTAAACTCACAACTGGGCACATGCTTAGTGCAACTGGGTGAAACTGAAATGGAATCTCTGACTGTGTAAGCTCGTGGCTAATCCTTGAATTGATCTAGTCAAGGTTAGGCTTGGGAACAGTGACTAAACATTGACCCACTTAGAATATATTTCTACTCTCCTGAAAGAATATGTAATTCATCTAAGAACTAAATATTTTATTTTAGCAATGCATTTATTTTCTTCTATTCTTCTTTCATGGATAAAAGTAATTGTGCTCCATTCACAATCTATTTGAATAAACACAATACATGTTACGTGTGAATGATCTAACAATATCTGAATTTCTATGCTTTACCAACTATATTCAAACTAATTTTTCACCTACCAGGAGAGGCCAGTTATCACCTAAGTGGATTGTCTATAAACCCCATCTAGGCTTTCACCCCATTGACCCTTAAACTTGGGTTGGGCATACTGTCCCATTGGCCCAAGGCAAGGGTTGGGTCTTGGAGGGATGGGGGATTCCACATATGGAAATTGCCCCATTGGCCCAAGATAAGGGTTGGGAAATAAGAGGTGGTAGACCGCTGGCCCCTTAGGGACTCTCCTTTGCTGATGGGCTGAGTGACTCTTCTTAAGTTTTCAATTTTCAAGTATGATTATGTTTATGATTGTCTTATTTTGATATCTAGCTATTAATGCTAATGGATATGTGTCAATATGGATGAATACATGATCCCTATCTAGATTTATGGAATTATGAGAATACTCATTTGGAAGGAAGAAACCCTAATCCTAATCAACAAATGATTTCTAGGGCAAACAATCGAGTCCTAGGATTAGGTTGGGTAAGGGACATTACATCTTATCTAGTTACAAAGAGTACACTACAGAGAAAAATTCACATGCATAATTGATAATCTCATGCATGCATGGCTTTCTTTTCTTCTCTGCATGTAGGACTGGCAGTATTAGAGGCACATGACTTTCTTTTCTCTTCTATCTTCTTCTCTCGAGTTTAACTAGATGATCAATGTGGGAACTAGAGATCAATTGATTTGAGTTTCCAAGAAGACTTAAATTCCTAAAAAGGTGGATTAACTTAAGATAGAAAGGACTTCAAATTTTTGTACATCTATAAATACCTTTGGGTATCATATTGTAAAGGTCGGCTGATGAGAATAAGATTAGCCACCTGATAGTAGGAGATATAATTTTTCATAGTTTTTTACAGAGATACTTTGCTATTTTATTTACAATTGAATATAAATACAAGTTTTTACACAATATGGTGTTGGAATTAGTTTTATTTGATAAGGTTGATGAATTATAGTCTATCTGTATGCTAGTGATTGTGCTGAAGCATGAGTGTTTCTTATGTGATGAAAATCATTAGAACAGACCAGATTTAAGGATTATTTCATTAGATTATTTGTGAATTGAATTTATTAAAAGTATTTTGATCTATGATCTTGGCAACGAATGAGAGCATGTTCTTTTGGAATCTTTGAAATATTTATGATGTGTGATTGTGATGTTAAATTAAGCACCTTAGATGCATGCAATAGTATGGACTATTTTGTAAATTGCATCATGTTATGGTTTTATTGATCTGTTGGAAGAAAATTCATTGTTGAAAATATATGTCCATATATTAGATAAGTTGTATTAATTTTTCATTAATGTACGCCCTGATCTATCTTTTTCTTTTTATTTAAAACCCCCTTTTCATTAAGAATAGTTCAATGAATCAGTCATTTCATGCATTCCTTATTACTAGAAAATTCCCCTTGAATATTACAGTTGCATGGACCACTTGAGTGACACCAAACAGTTGAGAACCAGCTACCAGGACCTTGGGAGTTAGGCTACTATATGTTGTCTTTCTTTTTCAGGAGAAATAGAGTAGAGATATTTTATTTAAACGTTGTTTGTGTCATTTTCACCATCAATAGGTAGCATGGGAAACTAAAATACATCCCAGTTAAGATCCTTGAAGGAAGTGCATGACACCATTTTATTTTGGTGGCATCAAATTTCATATAGGACTTACTCGCTACACATTTCATGCAAATTTGAATTTTTTTCCACCTTAGCTAACTTGGCTAAATGTGGATGGTGTTAAGAGACTCCTAGATGACATGAAATTTTGTTAATATAATGATATGTATATAATCATCATAGTTTACATCTTGTAGAAGTGAATAAATGAATATGTGTGTGAGAGAGAAATTGTGTGAACAAGTGTAGATTCAAGTGTTTAATTGGAGTTGCATCTCAATAATTATGCATCATAATTAGAAGATCATAAGGTATGCAGGAGAGTTTTTGAGGTAAGATCAGATCTTTTGTAAGTTGTGTAATTAGTATTGAAGTTCCACAAGATTTATCTCTATAATCTTGTAGGATTGGTGTATCACTTGTTGAGTTGGTGCTTAGATCTTTGTATTGGGGATTGAGGTCTCTAGTAGGTTGGTGCCTATAAATACAATAGGCGATTGGTGTATTCGGTTGTTGGTTCCTACTTAATAATTGTAACTCATTCATTATTTTCATGAGGTTGGATTTGGACAGTAGCTCCAAGTGACTCTTCTCATTGTGGTTTTTCCCATTCCCAGTTTTCACATATATATGATGTTCATTGTGTGAATGCGTGCATCTATGTTACTTGATTGATAGTAGCTATTTTGATTCATGTTTGGAGATACATGTTAAATTAAAGAGTTTTAAATAAATTTGATATACTGATTTAGCCCCCCTCTCAATATATTGTGTGCCCTTCATTTGGCATCAGAGCTAAGTTCCTTTGAAAAAACTTAACTTGAGGCAATTTCAGGAGGGAATAATTAGTGGCTCAAGAAGGATTGTCTTCAAATAAGACACCAATCTTTGATGGATCCAATTATGCCTTTTGGAAATTAAGGATGAAAGCATACTTGAGGGCACTAGGGTTTGAAGTTTGTCAATTGATTGTGGAAGAATATGAGATCCTTGAAACTCCTCCAAGAGATCAGACTAAAAAGAAGGCTTGTGAAAAATAATGTTAAAGTAAGGAATGCAATTTTATGTGGTTTATGTAACTTTGAGTTTGTGAATATCATGCATTGTAGGAAAACAAAGGAAGTGTGAAGTAAATTTCACAACATCTATTAAGATGATCAAAAGGTCAAATAAGCAAAGATTCAAACTCATCGAGGTTAGTTTGAAAGTCTGAAAATAAACGAAGAAGAAAATATTGCCACATTTGTACTTCAAGTTAATGTAGTTGTCAACTCCATCAGAGGTCTTGGTGAAGAACTGAAAGAAGGTATGATTGTGAAAAAGGTACTTATATCCCTTCCCAAAAATTTTAATGTAAAATTTTCTACTGTTGAAGAAGCTAAAGATCTGAATACTTTGACTATGGATGAGTTGCATGGAATTTCGACTACCTATGAAATGATAATTGAAAATCACAATTTTGTAAGGAAAGAGGTTGCTTTCAAGGTGTCCAAGAAGCAAGATGATATTGATTCAGAAGATGGATCATATCTGAAAGATGCAAAATTATTTAGGAAGCTACAAAGAGGTTTGAAAAAGTATAAAGGTAATTTACCTTTCAAATTTTTTAATTGTGGTGAAGTAGGACATTTCATGGCTAAGTGTCCGTATAAAGAATCTAATAGTGATGAAAATAAGTCATTTCAAAAAGGGAAAAAGGTTCATAAAAAATAAGAAAATTTTCTTTATCAATGAGGAAGGCTACTCATTTGATGATGATGACAAAGACACCTCCAAGAATGAAGGAGAAAGGGCTCTATTTATGACTATGGAAACCTTTGAAGAAGATGTAGAAATAAAGTTCAAAATTAAAGATGATGCGAAAGTAGGTCTTGTAGAAGAATAACTCTATGTCGGTAAGGAGATCAAAAGGATGAAGAAAAGGATTGAAAAAGAAGTGAAGGCTAAAGATAAATTCTCTCAAAATCTTGAGGAGGTAGAGAAAATGGTCATTGATCTAAAGGTTCAACTAAAGAGTAAAATTATTGAAGAAGTTTTGAATAAAAGGTTGTTGTCAAGAGACAAGGACTATAAAAAACTTGAATTAGAAATTGTATCACTGAGGAAGGATCTTGAAAAGATAAAGCATCAACTGAAACAAAAGTTTGGAAAAAGAACAGAGATCTTGGATCAAATAATAGAAATCGAGAGATTACTGTTTATCAAAACTGGTCTTGGTTCTTTTGATGAGCATAAGAGTAAGTTGATTGAGCAGACTATGAGGTTTGTTGTTGAGAATCTGGAAAAGAATAACTCTGAAAGTTTAAAGTCTAAGAAGTTTGCAACAATAAATGAAAGCAAGGTGGTGAATGGCGGTTTCATGCAAGTGCACATGCAAAATAAAAAATCTAAAAGATAAGCTTCAAGAGGACAAGGATGCAATACCAAGTTCTATCATTCTTTTTCTAGTTACTATTTTAATTGCAATAATTTTGGTCATAAGGCTGTGGATTATAGAAAGGATTTTTCAAGAAGAAATGATTTGGTTAGTAGAAATGCATTTGCATTGTTGTAAAACTTCAATATTATTTGTTACAAATGCAACAATTTTGGACATATTGCTAAAAAAATATAGAAGCAATTTTATGTGTCCTCTCATATCAGATACGAAAGGAGATAAGTCAAAATGTTAGAATAATGAAGTAGATAAAGTTTGGAAGAAGAAACCAAAGGAGTAAAGATCGAAGAAATCTATGGTGTCTTAGATTTCCCTACATGCTCAAAGGGAGAACAACCTATGGATCATTGAAAATGGTTGCTAGATTCATATGCCAGGGGACGAGAGAAATTTTATGCACTTCAAGAAGTTTGATAGAGGATCTGTAACTCTTGGTAACAATTCTTTTGCTAAGATTATTAGTAAGGTTATTTTGAGTCTTGATGGTAGAAAGAAAAAAACTCATGAAGTTCTATATGTAGAAGGATTGAAGCATAATCTCATGAGTGTAAGTCAAATGTGTGATAAAGGTTACAAGATTTTATTCAATGCTAAAGGTTGTGAAATCATAAATATTGGTATGAGAGAGTTGGTTTTGGAAGGAAGCAAGACTAATAGTGATGTATATCATCTTAGTGAGGTAATAGACAAAATTGATTTGCAATACAAAGAGAATAATGTTGGCTATGCCATAGAAGATTAGGACACATCAAATTTCATGATATTGTGAGGATCATATCAAAAGGAATGGTAAGAGACACGCCAAAAATCAAGAAGCCTCAATCTACTAGTTGCAAACCATGTCATGAAGGAAAACAAACAAGGACCAAATTTCCCAGCAAGGAATATTCTACAACAAAACCATTAGATTTGATTCATATTGATCTATATGGACCAATGAGAACAAATAGCATTCAAGGTGATGAGTATTTTATAATGATTATTGATGATTATTCTAGAATGACTTAGATTACCTTTCTAAAGGATAAATCACAATATTTTGAGAAGTTTACAGAATTAAAGTCCATGGTTGAGAATGAAATTGGAAGAACTATCAAATGTTCAAGATTAGACAAAGGTGTATAATTCACTTATGATTGGTATGATGAATTTCGTGAGTTGTGTTGGGTCTCAAAAACACTGGTTGAATGTACCACAAGAGGTTGCCACACTCTCACTACATTTTGGTCAACTGACAAGGCCAACCAATATGGTTGAACCCTCTACTCTTAAGGCTCTGCTAAACCTAGGTAGGTGCACCTATATGATCAACACATATTTTGAATTTATGTTTCCCACTTGATCTAACTATCTAAAAATGGCAATCTAATAGTGGAAAGATACGATCCTACTTTGGCATAAATTATATATGCAATATCAAGGTATATGAATTAATATGTTTAATTAAGAGATGTCAAATTGAAATGGATAAAATTAATGTAATGAAAATAAGGGAGACCGGTGCCTTATTGGGTAATGGAGTCAAATGAAAGCCTTTAATGAATGGTTTCTATCTAGTGAGTCCTCTAATTGTTTGGCATATAACTATGAGTTTATAACTAGTATAAACATGCAAGAATGTAATTGATAAACCCTACTTGAGGCAAAATATCAAATCTAACTATCTGATTCTTCTTACTAATCCAAATGACATTCCCAAATTACTGTAATTGATTTGAAGGAATTTTAATTCTTCTTTAAAGAATCCAATGAACCAAATCACACAGAAACATCAAATGTGTATTGATAAATCGAACATATACTTGATAATTCAATTTAAACAATCAAGAAACATAAGATTGGAGACAATCAGATAATCACAAGAATCCCACAAACAATTGATGCCAGGATGAAATCACCAAATTAACTATCTTTCATTATCTTCTTCAAAATTTATACATGCAACATAGTCTCCTTGAATATCATCCTGAAAATATAATGCTTACATCGATTTGTCCTATTCTAATTCTGCCCATACAACCAGCCTTAAATTTGAATCCCAAGCTTTTTTGTTCTTACCCAGCATCCTTTTTATGATTTTTAAATGACTCTTGTTGCTAGATTCTGCCTGACCATTAGCTTGTGGATGATATGGGGTAGAATAAGAAACATTGATACCATATGTCTTACAAAACTCCTTGAATTCATCAGACCTAAAACACATGCCATTATCTGTAATCACCCTCAATGGTGTACCAAATCTAGTAATAGTGTTATCCATTAGAAAGTTGATCACAAATTTACTTGTTGCTTGCTTGGTTGGGATTGCCTCCACCCATTTGGTGAAGTAATCAGTGGCCACTAGTATCCACCTATGTCCTCCACTCGATTTCTCTTGTATTTCCCCAATGAAATTAATCCCCCATTGGTGAAAAGGGGCTTCAACCTACATAGTTCTGAGTGGTAGAGCTTCCTCATACTTCATTTTCCTTGAGAAATTTTGGCATGCCTCACATTTTCTGACATATGAAAATGAATCATTGAAAACTTTTGGCCAGTAATAAACTACCCTGAGGATTTTATGTGCAATTGTTTTTGCTGAATAATGTCCTCCACAGACTCCTTCATGCATTTCTTTTAGAATGTGATCAACCTATGATTCATCCAAACATAACAATAGCATTCCATCTCTGGTTTTCCAGAATAGATCTCCTTCTATAAATACATATTTAGAAGCCTGAAGTTTTAAAGTTCTTTTTTGGTTATCACTGAGTCCTTATGGGAATTTTGTATTCCTAAGGTAATGCATAATGTCTGTGTACTAGGGTGTATGTTCAATACTTGCAATTGCATTTCCTTCTCCTTGTACATTGCAGATTTGATTTACCTCAATGTTTGTTTCTGCCATCAATTTAGCCAATCCTTGGCCTCTTACCAATTTAGTAATCTATATCTCCATATCAAATTCCTGAATTTTGTTAATCCATTTGCACCTTTTCCTTGTCACATTTGATTGTGTCAAGATGTCTTTGACTACTATGTGAGGGACATATGAAATTACTTTGGCTCCAACAAGATATGACTTGAAAGATTTTGTGGCCTTTACCAGTGTAAAGGCTTATTTTTCCATTATGTCATATTTCAATTCTGATCCCTGTAAAATATTTACTAAAGAAAGATACAGTTTGCTCATGACCATCCTCATTTTTCTGTAACATGACAACAACTATTGTATGCAGGGAGGCAAATGAAAATATCTGAAAAGGTTTTGTGAAATCAGGAGATTTGAGGATAGGGGCTTCTTTAATGGCTCTTGTAATGGATACAAAGGCTTCTAATGCTTCTGGTGTCCATTCAATCTTTTTCCCTTTCTTTAACATTTTTGATATGGGTTTGATAATCTCAACAAAGTTAGATACAAATCTCCTAACAAAATTAATCTGTCCAAAGAATGACTAGATGGCTTTCACATTTTTAGGGATAGGAACTTTATCTATAGCCTCAACTCTCTCAGGATATATCCTAACTCCCTCTTTTGATACAATATGTCCTAAGAGCTTCCCCTTTGTAATAGAAAAATGACATTTCTTAGGGTTGAAACTAATGCCAAATTCTAAAGCTTTAATGAATATTTTTTCAAGATGCCCTATATGATCTTCAACCTTTTTTGAGTAAGCCACGAGGTCATCTTGATACACCACCATTATAGCATTCATCAGATCAACAAATGCTAAGTCCATAACCCTTTGAAAGGTTGCTCCTGCATTGGTGAGACCAAAAGGCATTCTCACATATACATATGTTCCCCATGGGGTTGTGAAAGATGTTTTATATTGCTCACATTCCTTGACCTTAACTTGGTTATAACCAGAAAAACCATCCATCATAGATAGTAACTCACATCCAGTTACCTTATGCAATATGGCTTCCATGTTAGGTAGTGGGTAGTTATCTTTAAGAAATGCTACATTCAAATTTATGAAATCCACACAGTCTTATATCTCCATTTTTATTTCTAACAGGAAAAAGGTTTGATACCCATGTTGAGTGCCTCACAGGTTTGATAATACCTCCATCTCTGAGCTCGATCAATTCTTCCTGCATTTTTGGTTCCAGAGTGGGGTTAATAGGCCTTTGTTTCTGTCTAAATGGCTTTGCATCTGCTTTCAATGGAATTTCATGCTGAAATAAATCCTCCCTATATGCCTTGAGGTCTTCATAAGACCATGCGAACACATGTTTATATTTTCTTAACAATGAAATCAGCATTCTTCGGATAGTGGGGATTATCTTTTTTCCAATATATACCTTCCTTGGTGATAGTTTGGTCCCCAAGTTTACTTCTTCAATATATTCCCTTTTGACTGGTGTTTGTTTCATAAGGGATTGATCACTTCCATTGTATACTCTTTCGAAAGCTACCAACCCCTTGGAAAGTTTATTAGTTTTGAGTTACAAGACCTTTCCAAACACTGTCTCTTCTCCATTTATTTCTTCCACAAAGGTGTTGAAATCAATTTCTTGAGCCTCATACTGGTCTATACACTGAAGAAATTTCAAAAGGTCAGTGTCATCATTGAAAACCTACCAACTATATACATTGTCAGGTACTGCAGGTCTTGTTTTGAATTCCACTTGGGAAACTCCTGTTAATGTGATATCATCTTGTTTTAATGCTACATTTGCCAAGAAATCTGCCATTATGTTCTTTGATCTATCCACCCAATCAATGGAAAAAGCATCAAATAGTTCAATTGTATCCCATATTGCATTTCTGTATTGTTTCAGTCTTTTATTTTTTGCTACATATTTTGATCTGATCTGAGATACAACGAGTTCCGAATCTCCAAAAACTGTTAAGATTTTGACGTTGTGTTTAACAACTAAATTTAGACTAGTCAGCAAAGCTTCATATTTTGCTACATTTTTTGTACATTCAAATGCTAACAAAAATGAATATTTATAAATTGAACCATCAGGAGATATAAAAACTATACCAACTCCATTACCTTCTTGGCTGCAAGCTCCATCAAAATATATTTTCCATATTCCTTGTTGATTTTCAAAAATATTTTGATCAATTGGATCTTTGCTTTCCAACTCAGGTTGAGATAGTTCCACTCTAAAGCTTCCTAGATCAACATCACAGAAACAATTTAGTGGCTCTTGAGGAGAATTTTCAACAATTTGATTCACTCTTGGTTCTCTATACAATTTTACCTCTTCTCCATTCACTGGTATGGTGGCATATGACAAGTCAAACTGTACATTGCCTCCTACTGCAATAGTCCAATATCTCAATAGAAGCATCCCAAACTGCGGTGGTGTGTCAATTACAATTATGTCAATGGTGTAAGAAACTATTGGGTAAGTTTCCAACCTGACTTCCACATTTTTCATGATTCCCACAACCGAGACATGCTTGCTATCCATGGCGTAGAATTTACCTCCCTCCACATCTATCCATAAACCAAGCTGCTTCATTACCCCTACCGACATGATATTCATAGAAGCACCCGAGTCTATCATGAAATTTCTTACCAGTTTGCCGCTTATGAGTAAAGTGGTGAAAAATGGGTCAATTTGTGGAGTGTTCATTAGGCAGGCTTTTGGGATTTTTACCTCCTTCCTTTTATTATTTATCTCTAAGACCTCATTGTTCCCAGGGCTTATATTTTGATTTCCATTAGAGATTAGTTGTATGGTACTTTCCCTATATTCTTTGATTTTCATCATTTCAATTAATGGCACAAACATTTTAAATTGAGATAGAGATTGTATAAAATCAAAGGATGTACCTTCATATTTGATTTCCCTTTAGGTTCAGTGTATTCTCCTTTGTTTTCTTCCTTTTCCCTTTTTGATGTTTGATTTGGATTTTTCTTTTCAATGGAAGGTTTCTCACTTCCCTCCTTAGGGGGTTCTTTATGTTCTCTTTTATTTGGTTGTTTATCATCAGTCCCTTTTGATGTCTCACTCGATGCCTTTTTATTTTTTATAAATATCCCCCTTGGGACACCCTCATCTTTATTCACTATTCTGTTTCTCAAATGATATTTGCTTCTGGCTTCTTCCACTGCTGCAATTGTCAATATTTTAATCTCCTCTTCACCTGGTCTTCTTATATTGCATCTATTAGTCTGACTTGATGCAATAAGGGGATTTTTCTCATTATCACTTGCTTCATGGTTAGAAAAACCATGCTGCTCTACCATGTGAATGTTGTATTTTTGGTGATCAACATTGTATTCATACCCCTCCTCCTCTGAAGATGCATACTATGGCTCCAAAGGGTTAAGAGTGTGGAAAGTTAAGTAGACATTTTGGTCTTCACCACCATCATCTTCATGTTTATCTTCCTCTAGTATTGATTGAGCTATTACACAATGTTCCGGGGAATGTGGTGCATAATAGACTAAACACCATGGACTCTTATCTACCATATATGCTCCCTTTCTTTTTAGGGGATCCAGTGTTTCCTTATTCCTTGGCCTATCACCTACCGGCTTCCCATCCTTCCAATTTGTATTATAAGGCATGTCATGCACCCTTAGTCTCTCATTCCTATATGTGTTCTCTTGTTTGTTTGGGGGAACATATTAGGGAACTCTAGGGTTTTCGCTCAGAAAACATCCCTGGAACTTTTCTGTTATTCTCAATAGTTAAGGCTATCTTTTGGGCCTCAGTCAGATTCCTAGGACCTCTATTTCTTAATTCATATCCTATCTTGGGGTCAAAGGCCTTCAAATAGATACTCAAGGCAGTAGGGTCAGCCAACTTGGATGCCTGAGGTATTTTTTTTGTGTAATTTAACAAACCTTTGGTTAAATTTAAAGGCTGACTCATTCTAATGTTTTTGAATTGTCACTAACTCATGTAATGCAAAATATGATGCACACTAATTTCCATATTGTTGAAGAAACTGGTCATGAAATACTTGAATGGAATAAATGGATGTTGTTGGTAGACTATTGAACCAATCCCTAGCATCCTCAATCAATGACATCATGAATAGTCTCATTTTTACATCCTCATACTACATGTCTAAGTCCTGAATGTCTGCCTTAAAATTTCTCAGATGTTCCTCAATTGTAATTGCATTACTACATGTGAATTTAGGGACTAAGTTCCTCCAATTGTTATCCAGGGGGTAAGGATAGATTTGAAACCCAACAAGATCAAATTGTCTAATCATAGTTGTGCATTGTGGGGGGGGGGATTTTGAAAATGCTGGTGTTGGTAGTGGGTTTTTAATTGCCATATATTGTGGGCCTTGTGGGCATTGTGGGGGTGCATACTATTGATGAGGGGGTGGTTGAATATTTCAGTGTTGTAGTGGAGCATTAGTGTTCCTATATTGATTTCTAGGCTGATTTCGGTGGGCTTGAGGGGAACTTGGTGGCTTCATATTGTTGCTTTTATGGGGGGGTGTATATTTGGGTGATTCAGTTACTAATATTTTGTTTTGAGCCTTGTGTAACTTCATCTTTCTCAATTTTTCCATTGCTTGAAGTTGTTGCTCATACTCTACCCTTAATCTTTTTGTATTTTACCTCATTTGTTCCCACTACGTTTCTTCTTCATCTCGTGTCATGAATTCATGATTTTCTTCGAGTGTATCATTTTCAAGACCTCCCTCATAGAGTGTTGCTCCTTATTCATCTTCATATTCTCTCCTTTTTCTAACTTCAAACTCAACCATGTGCTCATCAGCTTTCCCAAGGTCTATTTGGTGGGAAGGATTTCTCCTCCCTTCAGGAGTATAAATATTTTTAGATGGGTTCTCTTCAATTGCAAGTGTATCATATGAATTGTGTGTTTCCAAATGATATTGATGCTTTGTTTTTTGTTGCTGTGTCCAATTCATCAAACACTTTCTTGCCCTGATTGTTCTTGTAATTTGAATTTCCTTTATTATCAGGACCATCCCCCTCCTTATACAAAGATCTCCTTCCTTGCATGTCGTGAGAAACTGTGATGGTCTGAACTCTAGGTTGATTCCTTTTTGATTTGTATTTTATTGTATTAGTTTCAATGTTTTTGTTCATTCAAAGTCGCCACCCAATTTTTTTCTAAAAGTGAGAAAATATTTTGTGGCTATCTTACCCAGCGGAGTCAATTTCTTTCAAATTCCAATTATGGTTTCTTTAGTGACTTTATAAGGAAAGGCTGTCTACTACCAGACAATTCTCTAGTTTATCCCCAGTGGAGTCGCCAATTTGTTGGGTCTCAAAAATGCTGGTTGAATGTACCACAAGAGGTTGCCACACTCTCACTACGTTTTTGGTCAACTGACAAGGCCGACCAATATGGTTGAACCCTCTACTCTTAAGGCTCTGTTAAACCTAGGCGGGTGCACCTATATGAGCAACACAAATTTTGAATTTATGTTTCCTACTTGATCTAACTATCCACACATGGAAATCTAATAGTGGAAAGATATGATCCTACTTTGCCATAAATTGTATATGCAATATCAAGGTATATGAATTAATATGTTTAATTAAGAGATGTCAAATTGAAATGGATAAAACTAATGTAATGAAAATAAGGGAGACCAGTGCCTTATTGGGTAACGGAGTCAAATGAAAGCCTTTAATGAATGGTCTCTATCTAGCAAGTCCTCTAATTTTTTGGCATACAACTATGAGTTTATAACTGGTATAAACATGCAAGAATGTAATTGATAAACCCTACTTGAGGCAGAATATCAAATCTAACTATTTGATTCTTTTTACTGATCCAAATGACATTCCCAGATTACTGTAATTCATCTAAAGGAATTTTAATTCTTCTTTAAAGAATCTAATGAACCAAATCACACAGAAACAAAAAATGTGTATTGATAAATCAAACATATACTTAATACTTCAATTTAAACAATAAAGAAACATCAGATTGGAGATAATTAGATAATCACAAGAATCCCACAAACAATTGATGCCACAATGAAATCACAAAATTAACTGTCTTTCATTATCTTCTTTGAAATTTATACATGCAACATAGTCTCCTTGAATATCATCCTGAAAATATAATGCTTACAATGATCTGTCCTATTCTAATTCTACCCATACAACCAACCTTAACTTTGAATCCCAAGCTTTTTTGTTCTTACCAAGCATCCTTTTTATGATTTTTAAAAGACTCTTGTTGCTAGATTCTGCTTGACCATTATCTTGTGGATGAAAAAGTGATCTAGAACAAGGCCATAATTGTACGTAAAGGATATGCTTAGGTTGAAGGAATTTTTTTTGAGGAGATATTTGCTCCAGTAGCAAGATTTGAAGCAATTAGAATGTTTTTGGCCTTATCAACATTCAAGAATTTCAAAGTATATCAAAATAATGTGAAATATAAATTTTTGAATGGACAGTTAGAAGAAGTCTACATTGAGCAACCAAAAGGATTCCAATGTTTAGATAATTTAGATTTTGTGTGTAGACCAAATAAAGCACTTTATGGACTCAAACAAACTCATAGAGCATGGTACTCCAGATTGGATAGATACCTGCAACAATAATATTTTTGAAGAGGTAGTGTAGATAGTAATTTATACATAAAAATAGAAGGTGATCAATTATTGATTGTAGTTGTCTATGTTGATGATATTATGTTTGGTGGAAGTAGTGTTGACATGTGCAAAGAGTTCCAAAATGCAATGTAGAATGAGTTTGAAATGTAAATGCTTGGTGAATTATATTTATTTCTTGGTTTACAGATTTCCCAATCAGACAAAGGCATATTCATTTCTCATAACAAGTACATAAAAGAAACATTAAGCAATTTTAAGATGGAAGAATACAAACTAGTGAGTACACCTATGGTTATTGGGTGTAAGTTAAGGATGATGAATCTTCTCTTGAAAACTAGACTTTGTATTGGTCAATGATTGGTAGATTATTGTATGTGACTTCATCTAGAATGCATATAATGCAAGCAGTTGGGATGGTAGCTAGATTTTAGGTAGTGCCTAAGGAAGCTCATGTCAAGGAAATAAAGAGGATATTCAAATATATGAAGGCTATAATGGATTTTGGTTTGTGGTATCCTAAGAGTGAAAAATTCACTCTAACTACATATATAGATGCAAATTGGACAAGAAGCATAGATGACCAAAAGAGTACAATTGGTGGATCTTTCTTTCTTGGTGATAGTATTTTATCTTGGCTAAGCAAGAAGCAAGATTTAGTATCTCTATCAATAGAAGAGGCATCGTATATTGTAGCAGTTTCATGTTTCCCTTAGATATTATGGATGAGGTAGAATTTGAAGGAGATAAATATAGAGTTTGACGAACTGATTTCCATTCTTTGTGACAATACTAGTGCTATTAACATTTACAAGAATCCAGTAATGCACTCAAGGACAAAGTATATTCAAATCAAGTATCATTTTTTGAGAGAGAAGGTTGTAGACAAAGAGGAAAATTTAGAATATGTTAAAACAAAGGAACAAGTAGTAGTATTTTTTACAAAAACTCTTCCCAAGGATAATTTTGAGTATCTCCATTAGAAGTTGGGAGTTGTTGGTCCCTCCTCTTGAATCAAGAGGAAGCATAGGTTGAGGGCGAGTGTTTACTCTGTTGGGTCTCAAAAATGTAGGTTTGAACCATGAGAGGTTGCCAAGTTCTCACAACGCTTTTGGCCAACGTACAAGGCCAATTGATGCAATTGAACCTTCTTCTCTTTATGTTCTTCTAGACCAAGGTGGGCGTACCTATATGAATGATGCAGATTGAAATGTACTTCCTAGTTGAGAAATATATCCACAATGGCAAGTGGAAGTGAATAGATGAAATCACTACAACTAATCCTACTCCGATTGCACAAATGAAAGGATTTGAATAAGTTGTTTGTTCATGAATTTTATCTCTGCATTGAGGCAGATTAGTGCCTTCTATCCACATGGGCAATGGAGTCAAAAATTAAGAATTATGTGTGTTTCCTTCTCTGGTTTCATTCTAGTTGTTAGGCACTTTGAAAATAAAACTATATGACTGGCATAAAACTTTATTTATTTATGACTTGCATAAATTGTGCTGGGATGTTTCTTAACCTGGTTCTTCTTTAACTCCCCAAAAGAAATATTTAAATTACCATGACTTATTTAAAAGAGTTTAAATATGACATGTAGACACCAATCAACTAAATCACACAAAATGGGAATACATTCTGATAAATAAGAAAAATACTGGATAGATTGATTTAAATAATAAAAAAAATCTCAAGTAGGAGAGAACTAGATAAAAGAATTTGATTTAATACCACATAACAACTGAATACCAAATGAGAATATCACCAATTAAATTTTTTTATTATCTCCATTGATCTGTTTCATGAAAGGCTCTGTACATTGTTTTCATTCCCCCAGTCCCTTCTCGGGAGAATCTAACTCCTACCCTAACCCCATCCCCCTTTTTTTTTTCGTGAGTATTTATACATTACAGTCCAAGGGTTGTGACCCTTCATTTTCTAGTCACAACCATTTGAATTCTTTAAATAGAGATTAAAATATTTAATTGTATTGCCTTATCGGCAAATTAAATATTTTATATTATAGTTCTGTCTTAGATTTTTCACTTAATACATTGCCTTTACCTTTTATTTCCCATGGCCTTTAATATATTTACCGTTCTACTGCGAGCTTGGAATTTTCCACCCATGGTATCGCGGTAACTATCCTTGGCAATTATCTTCGCTATTTACCACGCTACCGTAGTCTGTGAGATGACCACCAGCGGTAGCACGGTAAGCATTTCCTACTACACTGTCTTCATTCACCGCATGACCATGAATGCCTCGTTGACTATTTTCCTTGTCAACTGTTATCCTCACTGTCCACCGCGTTACTGTGGCATCCATTAGAACCCCCTGCGGTTGAGCGGTAACAACTCACACTGACTATGACGGTTGTCTCACCGCCAGTATTCATTCATCGCTTAATCACTGACTATTACCGTGCCACCATTGACCATTTTGCTGACCGCTACCTACTCATCGCGGCCACCATGGCCACCATAGTTTGTGGTTTGATCGTGCGTGGTACCACGGTGAAATTTTTCCTGACCACTACGTTCACCATTCGCTACTCACTAGCTAGCCACCGTGTTACCGCAGTCTATGAGATGACCCCCTACAGTACTGCGATGGAGTCGCTTAACCGCTGCCTGGTCGATAACTTACTGCCCACCACGCTACTGCGGTCTATGTGTAGATTGCATGTGGTGGCGCGGTAAGCATTTATTGCTACACCGATTGTTCACTATGCCAACCCACCGCTTGCTTTGTTGACTGTTGATAACTGCCACCTCTATACCGTGGGCCACCCTGAAGGGGGCCGTGGTATAGCGGTGGAATGTGTTGGCCTATGGAAAATGATTAATGTAGCAATGGTATAAGGGTATCT
Organism: Sequoiadendron giganteum; assembly: GCA_007115665.2. Taxonomy (NCBI): domain Eukaryota; kingdom Viridiplantae; phylum Streptophyta; class Pinopsida; order Cupressales; family Cupressaceae; genus Sequoiadendron; species Sequoiadendron giganteum. The sequence goes on along the minus strand of CM021108.1, from coordinate 253,614,606 downwards.
TGGCCTTTTAAAAGGTGGTGAATGAATTTTTATGAAAAGACAAGGAAATAATGGGATTAAAATGGGAAAACCTTATGGTTTTAACAGAGAATAGTGAAAAATTACTTAGGCTTTTTATGGATTTTTTGGGTTCTAACAGACTCCTTGCCGCAAGAAGTTTTGGAGGTCTTACAAAGTATTTAAGAAGTAGTGTGGTATGGATTTAGAGGGATTCTATCAAAAAATAGGTTTTCAAATTGTGTAGAAAGTAGTTAACCTTTTCAATTTATTTCAAAGGAGGAGAAATGGTCTCAAAATCCTAAAAATTATAAGGAGAGAATTGAGATCAATGTGAGGTGTCCTCCTAATCTAGACACATTAGATTTGTCATCGTGTGCCTACATCATTTTATTATTTACCATCAATGACAAGGGGGGAGATTATTGAACATATATTTTCATTGATGTCAAAGGTGTAATGTCAAGGAGTATTCTTCTTGATGTCAAAAGGTGTTCACTGTAGCAAAGGTGTAATGCCAAAAATTTAGTGAGAATTAAATACAATCATACTGTAATGTTAGAGAATTTTGAGAACAACAAAGAAGACTATTGTAGAATGCTTGTAATATCATGCTTGCATCTCTTTTGTTGATGGAAGTAATCTGAAAGTCTAATTCAGAATGTTGTAGTTTTTCAAGTAGAGAGATTTTTCTAGAAACATGTTCATGACTAGTATTCCTTCTTGGATGTGACTTTTGGTTTTTGGTTTAGAAGGAGAGTATTTGTACACTTATTTTGTCTTATTCTAGAGGTTTTAGGATTTATGTTCAAAATACAAAAATATTGAAGTGACAATTGTGTCACTATGTTGGTAAATTAACTAGTGGTTGTTTTGGAGCTGTGCGATAATGACTTGTAGCATGTGACCTATAGAGATATCATGGGAAAGTGAAATAGGTATTAGTTAAGACCCTTGAAGGAAGCACATGACATCATGTTATTTTAATAATATTAAATTTGATTTAGGACCTACCCACTACACATTTCATGCAAATTTAAATTTAGGTCCACCTTAGCTAACTTGGCTAAATGCGAATAGTGTTAAGGGACTCTTGGATGACATGAAATGTTAATGTAATGATATGTATATAATCATCATACTTTAGATCTCGTAGGAGTGAATAAATGAATATGTGTGCATGAGATAAATTGTGTGAGCAAGCATAGATTCAAGTGATGTAACAAGAGTTGCATCTTAATAATTATGCACCATAATCAAGAGATCATAAGGTTGATGATTTGGATAATTACTAGAAGTGGAGGGTAATGGGTTTGAATAAGGTATTAGTACAAAATAAGTAATGTGAAGATAAGGTGGATAAATATATTGGGAGGGGTTTATATCTAATTGAGGTGGTTCAAGTTTATAATATTGAATAATGGATAAACATTCATGATAAAAATGATCAATTTTAAAAACATGATGAAGGTTGGGTAATGTGATGTTAAGGAAATGATCAATGATGGTATCTTTCTCTATATTATCCTTAAAATATAATTCATCCCCAAAAGAAAGAAAATGAGGGGAAGTAGAGAATATCACATTTGGAGAAGAGGGAGGAGGAGGTAAGCCCCATCATTAGTTGAATTAAAATAATTAATGGGAATTAATAGTCATGTGATGAAGACATATGATTAAACTTAAGAAGATGATCACCATAGTTAGAGATAAAAGAAGAGAGGGATTATACATCGAGTGAAAAATTTAAGAGGTTTGAAGATGATACATTTGAATGATTGGTTATTAGCAAAGAGAAGTCTTCATCAAAGAGAGGGTTATCATAAATTATGAAATCATACATGGGTATGTTAGAAATGATGAAATACGAGACACAACATAAGAGGAACTAAATTAAGAAGAGAAAATAATAGTCCTATTATAAATAGAAAGTAACACACAAATTTTATCTAATGAGAGAATATCACATTTTTTCTTTGAAATATAGAAGATACAAAATAAATGGAGAAACATAGTATAAAAAACTAGTTTAGAGGAAGACTTATAAGATAGTTCAAGTGAAGATGATAGTGTGCTTCCTAGATGACAATGTTCCCATGATAAAATCCAATTGCACTAGGCTATGGAATGGGAAAATGGTTGAGAAAGTAGTACATGATAGCTAAACACTTTTAAAATGATAGGAAAATAGAAGGTGAAATAAATATGAATAATGTAGGAAAATAAAAAATAAGCATAAATGATAGAAGAGAGATTAAGAAGATTAGGTTCACCAAAATATAATATAAAATAATTTTTTTAAGGAATGTTAACTAAAATAACATTGTTACACAAAATAATATCCATTTTTAGAGTTAATATAGTTCACCCAAAGAGCTTCGTAATTATTTAGTTATTATTGGAATTTTGGTAAACAAGAGATTATGCTTTTTGGTGACACAAGAATTTATGAGTTATATAATGACAATGAACAATAGATCACAATAAAAATATCACAAAGTGATTTTTTAAAATATATTTTAGAAATTACCATTGGTGTTGTTTGGTAGCCAAAATGAAGTTGTAGATGATAGATGTTAGGGTTCTTGTGTTATATTTTAATAGTTTCATTGGTGTCCAAATTTGTTAGAGAAATAATTTTCCTTATGGGACTTGTAAAGGGGAAAAAAGAGAATGCAAACAAGATCATAAATATTTTTTTTTGGTAATAGAATAGTTATGAATCATATATTAGATTCCAAATCAATATTAAATGATTTATGAAAAAAGAGGGTAAGATGGAAAGAGAGAATCAAATTGTCAACTATGAGGCTAGGTGTAAAAGATGGAATTTAATATATACATAAACATAATGATGAATATAAGGAGAATTTAAATTACTATGAGGGGAATCCATAGGGATTGAAAATATAAAATAAATTTTGAAAAGATGGCATAAATGACATCATGAAAAAATAAAAGAAAATAGAAAATGAGAGCTTCTAGATTGAAACAAAAGACCAACTCACCTAGTTTTGGGAGTTGGAGGAAGAAATTCTCTACCAAATGGCGTGTGGATGAAAAATGGCAAGTGGATGATATATCTACTCAATGATAAGCCCCTCAAAAAATAATGAAATGAATGAAAATAGAAGACTTGTAGAAACCTTCAAAACCATTGATATTTTATAATTCTAACAAAGATATAATAAATAAAATTTAACAACAATGCTTATGATATAAATATGTTGCAAGAAAGAGATGAAGGAAGCCTTGGAATTATATAAGATACCATAGATTATAATTTTCTAGAAAATTCTAAGGAAAATTGAAGCTCTTTGTCAAAAAATAGTCATGAAAGATGTGAGAGCCAAGACTCATTCAAAATTGCATGCAAGGGTTACTAAAATTAGAAAGGGAATCACAAGGATGATCATTGGAGGTGTACAAAATTAGGCTTGATGTTGGTTATGAATAGGAGGAATTATAAACATATTTGTCTTGAGTTCCAAATGGAGCCCATATAATCGTATGGTTGGTGGACACTAGTGGACCTATGTAGACATTAGTTCTATAGAACCGACATCCATAATAAGGGAAAAATATTAAAATTGATGGATGACATGATTTTTTTTGACATTTGGACTATGCAAAAAAGAAAAAGTGGTCTAGAAAATGTCCTAAAGTAGATAAAAACACACAAATAAATGGGTACTATTGATGCCAAAATTTGACAAGGTAACAACCCTCTGTGGGAAAATTAGTTTTAGGGGGGACCTATTGCGCCAAACTGAGTAACCTCTAGGTTTTTAAAGAAGTCAACTTCTTATATATTTGGGGTTTTGAATGAGAAAAAGAAGAAAATACAAAATAAAGAGATCTAACTAGGGCGATGCACCAAAAATTTAGATGTAAGGCACGATAGACCTATTTTAAAGATACAGTCTAAGGGCTCGCTTAAGTGGTTTTCTATATTCAAAATAACCACTAGTAAATAGAATGACCTGAGTAATTCATTTCATAACATAAAATAAGTTGCGTAGAGTTTTATTGAACAAATAGAGTCAAAGACATGGTTCTAAATTCAGAATTATGTTCAAATCATTGAAGTTGCAAGCAAACTATTCAGAAACAACACCGTATAATGTTATCAATAGCTTAAGAAATAGAAAGGCCAAATTACAAGGGCACAATCTGTGAGTCTTTACAATCATATAACAAGACAACAGCCTAGTGTCTCCCAAATTCTCCCATAGATATTTTTGAACATATTGGAGCCCTTTACTTCTTGAAAGAAGTAGTATATATAGCCAAGGACATCCACCGCCTGAGAGCCCATAAAAAAAATGATTCCTCATCATGAATCATAATTCTTGCAACAATGATTCATCGTTGCCATTGTAATAGAAAGATTCCCGAGCATGAACCCAGTCACCAGCCAACCAGGTGCATCCCCTAAAAATGATGGCAATGGTACGACCTACCTTGTGTGAACACATGGCACAACATAGCAGTGTAGCTTTCATGACACTCCCTACTTCATGTAGCTGTGTGGAAGGGGTACATGGAAAAAATTCGTAGCCCAAAGTTCATCCTCACCAAAATTTGATGAGATTGGGATGAGAAGACACATGGAAATGTTCTTGCTATCGACACTACTTGAGGGGCCTGCCAAAGTTTGCATGGGGGAAGGCTAAGTGGCGGGAAATCAGAAACCGAAGGAGAAAGGAAATGAAGCTTTCCTTTGTTTGCGATTCAACGACACATGGCAAAATTTAGTTGGGAACATCGAAAGGTTGGTGTGAAGGATATTTAAAATTCATCAAGCATTGTTAGAAGCCGAGAAAAATAATTAAAAAAACTCGAAGGGAGTATGGGGATATATAAAATATCCACAACTTTTGGCGACTATCAGGGGCATTTCGCTTGTGAAACGGTGAATCCAAATTTCTCTTGTTTCAAAACCAAGGCTTTATTCATTGAGCATTGGAGTCAGAGTTTAGAAAGAGCAACCTGCAAGGGCAGCCAATCAGCCTTAGAAGGCGTTGATATGGCGTGCAAGATCTTATGTGCCTCGTCTAGGTTGATTACCCCTTTAAAGGGAACGATCGAACATATTTTGGACCCATCCTCAAGCTAGAAAATTAGCCTTCCAATTTGATTAGTCACTCCCTCAATGTCCTCGACAATAGGAGGTTGGCTAAAACTCTGAAACACTGATAAATCCTACTTCCTCTCCTCAATTTTGGCTGTAATTTTCTCTGTGGTAGCCACTGATCCATCAGGAAGAAAAGGAGAGGGAAAGCCCATCTGCGTTAGTCGGGAAAGCCTTGTACGAATGTTGTCCATAGTCTTCCCTAATGTGGTTAAACATATTTGAGCATAAAGGGTGGCCTCTTGGCAGCATATAAATTATTTTTTGACCCCAGTGAGTGCTCTTCGGTTCTTGATCCCTGCCCGTTCTAGATCCTCGCTCGACACTGTGTACAAATTTTCTAACAAACCTTTTTTCTTAGGAACCTTTTCCCCTATGAATTGTGGGAACTGTTCCATGGTGCCACGAACCTCTCTGCATAAGTTTATTGCTTATTCCATGAACCAAAGTGTGGGCTGGAGAGTGGGACACAGGGCCTTGACCCTTTCCCAGTAGAAAGCGTACAATTGTTGGGCTACTAAGAAGAGGTCTGACTGTGTATGAGGATTTTGAATAACCTTCTTTAGGATACTAATTTATGTATCCTTCACCTCAATTTCCTATGTTAGCCCCACAATTTGTTCTTCACCAGAGGCAAGATTTTCCTTTAGGTCATTCTATATGGCCAACCAACTTTCCTCAGCCTAGTTTCGGGTTGCAAACTCCTGATCCAGGGAAAGCTTGAAATTATTGAGATCCTCCTAAAATTGAGCCTGTGTGCTCACTTGGTTTTCCTCCTTTTCCTGTACCGTTTGTTTTAGGTGGTTACACAGTTGCTGCAATTCTGTGATATTTTTCTAAAATTCCTTCTCTGACTAGGCCAAATTTTTGGATAATTCCTAGTTCTTTTTTCGTAGTTTGGCTATCCGATTAGATTCCTGGGATTGGAATCTCTTGATCTCCCTTTACAATCTAGCCTTCTCATCCTACATATTCTATGTGAGGTGCACCCTTTCAACCTCTTGTGCTTTGTTCTTGGCCAATACAGTGTCCAGCTTGGCCTTGATAGCCTTGAGCTCATCCTCCGGTTTCCTTAATTTGTGACTAGACTTAAGGAAGTCAGTAGTCACCACCTATTTTGTTTCTTACATTAGCTTGACTTTATCATGTGGTCGGGAAGTACACAAATCTAGTTCGATGACATGGATGTTGTAATCATCGGGTCACATTTCTCCCCATGGTTTGACAATATTTGGGTGTAAGGTTGTGAAATGCAGTGATTGTTGAGCCTCATTATAAATGGCATGGACTTTGGGCTCTGTTGGCCTTTTGGCATCCTTTGATTTTTTTTTTTTGGAGTTAGAGAGCTCAAGCTTGTTTTTTTGCATCTCTCTGAGACAAAATTGAGCCGACGATCTGATTCATTCGCCTAAAATGGTGCACTGGGAGGGACAACAAAAGGAAAAGAGAGGCAGGCAACCTTAGGCATTTTCTTCTTTGGAAGGGAGACTATGAGCAGAGAGAAGGGAGGAATATTCCAAATCCTCGATGACGAAGGCATGGAGGGACTCATGGGTAATTGTGGCACCAAACGAGATACACCAGGATCTGACGACTACAAAGGTTGAGTCAGAATTGACTCCAATGACGAGATAGGGACCGGAACTTCAGAAATCAAAGGGGTGACAACTATCGGTACAAATGAAGAGGTAGATAGGGTGATCAAATAGGTCCCACTTAGTGACAAGGGAGCTCAAGGGGGAGTGGAAACCATCTGTTTGTTATAAGAGAACTGGGGAAGACCTCCCACATCCATTTCCAAGGTCATCCATTTCCAAGGGGACAAAGAAATATGGGTTCACACCCAAAGCGATAGGTGTTGCAGTGGCTATAGAAGAAACAAGAGACTATGAGCCAAGAAGAGAGTGAGTGAAAGATACTTGAGCAACCCTTTTCATCTCTGATGCTTGGCCGATAAAAATATCCTGAGGACCACCCCCAAAGCAATTTAAATGCACTATTTCTTTCTCGGTGGAGTGTTCTCCAAATCCACCACCTCTACTGATTGCTGTGTTGCTTTGGGGTTAGCCATGGCTATTGTTCGAGACTGTGATGACCCCGATGAAGCAATATTCATTCACACTCCTAATCACAGTGTTAGGTTGCATCAACAATTTCCATTTTTGCTTACCCTTGTCAGGACGTGGTGGGGCATCTTCAGGGTCAAGTTCATCTACATCACTTGCGTCAAAAATGGGATGTTCTTGGTTCCAAAGAGTATCAAATTAATCATCAGTGTGGTAAACTGACTCATGTTGAAAAGGGTCAATGATGTTCTTGATCTCCTAGTAGTAGATCTAGAAGGTGTGAATTTTTTTCGGCTTCCAATCATGCTCCCTTATTAGTTTGTTTCGAAGGGTAGTGCTTATGCAACTATTTTCATCCACTTTCCCCTTGATGAGATAAAAACTAAGCCATGATGACCTCTGATTATTTATCGGCATGAGTGCCAATTCCACCTAGAATCTTCTTTTATCTTCAAGTGGATTCCTTTGTGCTTCCTAGTATGGCTGAGGGCTATGCTTTACCTTAATAGATGTGTCACCTTTATCATCTTCGGGATTGTAGTCCCATTTATCACAAATGAAAACCAGCCTGAGGTGTGCTAGCTTGGCTTTGAGAAGCTCTGTTGATCTCCTCTTTACCATGATTACTATTTTGTAACCCATAGGGCAATTGAAAAATACCTTCTTTTTCTTCTTCGGGTCGAAGCGAAAATTCCAGTCCATAACAACCATCTGTCGAAAGACTTCAAGGGCTAACACTCAATCAAAAAAAGATGCTAGGAGTTGGATTGGCTCTTCACAAAATCCATGCACTCAAACACATGTGAAAACCTCACCCAAGAACCAGTCGCACTTTGGGAACAAAGATCACATCTAGCTAGTCTGATCGGCCGATAAGCGATAATAGCCACTATCCTCATCGAGGTTGCGCAAAATCGGATTCAAGAATTTCTCTGAGAATGCATACTAATTTTAGGTTGAACAAAGGATGGGAGTCCATACCGAGGCTGAATTTGGATCCTTTTTCTCATAAAAAACTGACAACTCCATATCCTCCTTGAAGAAATCAAAATTTTGGTGAAGAAACATATAGGCAAGAAGAGAAGTATACCTAAATTTTTTGATAGTTTCGAACTCGCTGATATGCTTCTTCATATCTTTGATAATCATGTCCGAGAAATCATACTTGGTGCAGGAGCACCAAGTTGCTTTCAAGCCTCCATGAGGCCATTTGTAAATATTTTCTCTATTTTATGTATTGGGTCTTATAATAAGGTTTATCAAACCATTTGATAGGTTTTTGAGTCTTGGGAAGTCATATTTGAAGTCATTTGTCAAATAATGTTTAAAGTTGTTATATATTGTAAAAATTGTAAAAGTTGCTCAAGAAAATTGTCAAGCAACTTGTCAAAAGTGTCATTAAAGTGTTTTGTCAACAAACTAACTAAAAGGTGGTTGAAAATAGTTGGTTTTGGTTGTAAATATATAATTACACACTCCAAAACTCGAATTGGAGAGGTTGGAGGGGTTGGAGACATTATTTTGGAGTTTGATCAATGGCAACCTCAAGTTTGGTGTGCATTTTATGATTTCTACATTGTTTTCAGGTTGAAGTTGTGACTTGTACGGAATGGTATGGATTAAAATAATAGATTATCATATATGGATGGAAAGGTATCTATTTCTAGTTTCCAATTCTTTTTGTCTCATTGAATTTTATTGAGTTTTGTGGAAGATATGACTATTTTGGTGAGGGCAGGTTTGAACACTGCCTAGGGTTTGCAGTTTTGGGAAAAATGAAATAAATTCAGTTTCCACCGTTGGATCTTCATAAACATTGGAATCGAGGTCTGTAATTATGTGATCTAAAGTCTCACCAAAGCGATTGGCTTTATTATTTGTTATGTGGAAGTTATTAATGACTGTTCATTGCCTTAAATTATGGGCTACCATGGCTATGTTTCTAATGTGATCTAGAATGCACTTAATAATTCTTTGAGATGAGTAATTTTATGAAATTTGTCAAGTGAATGGAATGTTGAGTTGTGAATTCCTATTTAATCTGCATCAATACCAAAAGAGCTCTTTTTGCCTCCTGAGTTGGAAACCTAGGCCCAATTGTGCTTCAGATACAATATCATCATTTTCCAAACCAAAAAAAAGCCATCATGGAGAAGGCCTCCTTCATGTCCTCCCTTTCATAGTCAATGTGACGGTTCAGATTCCTTAGTGGCTGCTTGCATGCTTGTGGTATTTTAGTCTCTACATTGTAAAAGTCAAGGGCTTGGTTCCTACTCTCCCAGAATTCATACCCCTTTTTCTGGCTGAATTGCTCCATCAACCATTCTCTGGTGCCAACCTTAGGAATGCACAACATGTGTCTCAGAGCTTCTACAATCAAAAAGACTCTCAACTTTCTTCCTTCAATGGTGTTAGTCCCTAAATTAAAGTGCTGAACACTTTCATGAATTATCTCTGGATAGTGGTGCACGTAGGGGACCATATATTTGGGCACTTCATGATACCATTGTTTGAACAATAGTTAATGTTCCTGGGATTTCTTCATCCTGGTGAAAGCAACTTCCCTCAAACCCTTAGGGTTAGTTTTGAGGATGAGGTCATAGATGTTATTCCACTCCTCTTTTATCAAGTTTGCATCTCTGAGCATTCCCTTCTTGGCCATTTGCATGCAAGGCCACTCAAGTTTTTCTGGGAGCCCTGGCATAGCATAGGATTTATACTCCATGAAAATATTGACCATAGGTGTGGTGAGGATTGCATTGGCCAAGCTTTGAGATTTTTTGCTAGGTCCATTTACCTATGGATTTTGAGCTACTTTAGGGGTAGTAGGCTCCATTTTTCTCTAAATCTTAGAATTTTACTCTGCATCTCTTAGCAGTTTCTACACTTTTATCAAACTCTCTTTCACATTTCCTATATTCAAAAATCCTGCTTTTCTAAAGAAAACAATCTCAGGCAATACTTAGCATCTCTGGCCTCTTTTAGTGGTAGATAACAGTTTCCTTTTGTTTTAAATTTGGCATGTACTGCCAACCCTTCGGTCTTATGTGAAGAAAACCACTTGTCATTTTGAAATGAAAAGGATTCATAATGAATCTAGGAACTTGCAACCCTCAGTGCGATTTTCCTTGGAAATTGGGCCAACGATTTGATGATAGTCTAGGTGTCACATGCCATGGCAATCTAGGCATCGCATGCCATGGAAATTAATACCCCAAATGGAATGATTACAAGTATTCAATAAGCCTCATATAGATATGTATCTTTTTTCGGGCTTTGTAGAACACCTAATAGGATGACACCTCAACATCTAGCCAGTCAAGCTACCACCGAATGCTACTAGTAGTTTGTGCTAATTAATTAGCTTACCTGCTTTAAATCGTACCTACGATCACAACTTGGTGAGGATTTTGAGAGGGCCTTGGTGTAGTATTTGAGGTAGTACCTTGTTAACCTCATGCTTATGGTATGCGAATTACCACACTTATCCTTGTTGCTTCTATAAATATGCGTCTAGTCAATAGGGAAATTAACTTTAGCAATTTTTAGCATAATGAACATTAGGTGATTGGCTTAGAATTGGTAACTATAGTCTATGCAACATTAGAATTTGAGCTTAGGTGCCTTGCATAGGATTTCTGCCTGATAGTCGTATAATGCCTGATGCCATGAATACTCCAATTAGGCTAACTTCTTACAAACCACAAATAGCTTTCCCTAGAGAAATCTCAACTAGGCATTTGAAAAGGATGACAAAGAATAAAAATTCTTTGGCTATTATTGCTATCAAATGGGTCCTTAGTTGTGAATAACTTGAGTATGAAGAAAAAAATAGGGTGAATACTGACATGAGCTATCACTTGGGGCATCACTATTGGACATCCAAGTCCCCAAGCCACTTATTCTTTGGTTGGTGATAGAAGTGTTTCTGAAAAAGTACCTGAACAACCTTGGAGAGGTGTTGGCACATGTTGCATTTGGCAGGATACTGACAATGGATGACCTTCATCTGTTTGTTGAAGAAGAGGTAGTCGTTCGATGGTTGCCACTTCTGAGCGGTTTTCACCTTCAAACGCAATAAGCTCATCTTTAGAAAGTCTCCCGTGCCTGTCATTTCTTGCTTTGGATATACAATGTGGTGCCTTTCTTTGATATAGATTGGTACAATGAATTTCAGAGCCTGGTATTTCTTGTTGCTGCTTCGAATGACGCCACTGAATCCACTACCGATAGAAACAACATGGATCCAGATGCTATTGCTGCTTGCTCTCGTAATTGAAACTTTTCTCTGAAGACCCAATAGTTTGTTACTTTTGTATATAGCCTGAAAAGAGCTTCATAGAAATATATAAGTATATACTCCTTTTAAAAGTGTGGCCTATGAGCCAATTTTCTACTGTAATTCTTGAAGTATATAAATATAATGGATGAAAATCTTGTGTTTGAAAACTCTACTTTTCCGCATGATTTTATCCCTTCGGGTATGTGATATTTCTATATGCATTGTAAATCTCTACTATATCACTGATTTGGAAGACCAACCAAACAAACAAAAGAACAAAAAAAGAAAGCAACCACACTATTACATATTTACATGGTAGAACTATTTGATGAGCTTTATGGAATTTTTTAAGGTGAACTTCCCTGATGGGAAATCTTGGCATTTTATTTTCTATGCTTCCTGACTTGAGCACCTTGTCTTGAATTATTATGAAAATATTCCCTTTTAAAAATATTAGAATTCTTGTGTCAGTCATTTTTTTCTTTTTGTTGATTGAATTTTATCACCAGACTTTTATTGTCCAACCTCTGGTCTAAACAATAATTCCATAGAGACAACGTACTCACATCGACTATGTCATGTAAGATTGATTCCATATAGGGTGGTGGGTTATGGTTTATTATTGATATTTGGTTTAGGTTGTGGAGATTGAAGCATAAGCGCAGATCCCCATTATTTTTTGAACTGGGATGCAACCAAAAATCCAAATGCTAGTCTTGGCAGAGAAGACAACCTATGTCGGGACTAGCCTTACTAACCTTTGCACCATTAACACTTCCATGTTGAGGTTCGTTGACTTCTTTGGGAAATTCAATTTGATTTCCCTTTTTGGATATATAATAGGTCGAATGATGCTGGGATCATATCCTCTAATATTTTCATATGGCCAAGCCACTATTACCTTGATATTTTCTTTTCAAAGGCAGATTAGCCTTTCTTTTTCTTGATGCTGGACGCTTCTTCTGATTTCAAACCTTCTCTTATCCCTACCCTAAGAATTCACATATTTGCCTTTATTCACTATAAACTTCCTATTTTTTCTTCCTACTTTGTTAGAACCAAAATAATTTTTGAGGGTATCTAATTTTTTCAGAAGCTTATGGAATCCTAGCTAAATTCCCTGCTTGTTGTTGGTTTTAGTGACTCTTGACTGGAGTTGGTCGGATTTTTATTTCTTTAATTGTGATCTGAATCAGATGATATATTAACTATTGTCAAATATTATCTAGCTTTGACCAATGTCAGGATCTATGAGTGGGAGTTTCATCAAAGAGCGTTGGTTATGCATTGTGTCGGGCACTAGTTTAGATTGGGATCCGGTTTTGACCGAACTCTTTATATCATCATTCTGTTGCTGAAGACCAATTTGAATTTTGAAAGTTCCAAAGCCTTCCATTAGGTCCGAGACCTTCTCTTCAGATGGTCTTACTCAGATATCTCTTGTAGTATTGATATCTTGAAATTGATTCATTCTTTGTTCTGGGACTCTGAACAAATTCATTTTATCAATACCCTTTGCTTTGCTGAGCTCAAGCTTAACATGGGGTCTTTATTTTTAACTCTGTTATTGAAATAGGAAATTCAAGACTGGAAAGGTCTGATTGTCCTTTTTCCACTTGGGTGAATCGGGCATACTTCATTTCTCGCACCACTCTTGCATTCTGAACCATTAAAGTGTAGCAACTATAGTCCGGTTGTCGAAATGACTTCGAGTTTTTGTGTCACCTTTGGGATAGCTTGATCTTCATTGTAAATGGCATAGCTTTCCAGCCCAATGGCATGATAGTTACCAAAAGGGTCTTTATCAATGAACTCGCTTAGGAGAACTTCTTCTTTCTCGGTCTGATCTCTGGTGACTTCTTCATCTTCTAGAAGCTCAGTGTAGTACATTTCCTCCTTGGTGATGGAAGTGTGGGTGAAATCAAATATTTTCTTAGCTTCATTCACAATGTGTTATGAATGCAGAGGTTTGGTTACAAGCTTCATTTTGGCTCTGTCCTTGGTCCTAATAATTAGGTGTGACCAATCCAAGGAAAGGTACCCACCTAGTTTAGAAGTGAATTCCTTGGATAAGCATAGGCCGAATATTGGAGGATTATCAATGATCACAGTATCCTACTTGACTGCGATTTTTGGGCAAGTGAACAAGGTCAACAAAAGGTCTCTTATGATTCCCACAGTATCAAACATATTCTTGTCTAATTGCATGAATCCCTTTTTCAAGGGTTCATAGCTCAGTCCTAGGGATTCAACTATCAGTTTGGGCATGACTATGGTGTTGGCGCTGGAGTCAATCATGGAGTTATGCAACAATTTCATACCTACAACAAAGTTTAAGAAAAATAACTTCAGCTTTGGTTTGTCCTTGCCGACTACACTTATGGATTCCTCCTTTTGATCTTTTGTAGAGACTTCTTCTACAAAATTTGTGAGAACTTCTATGGGAGGTGACTACTCTTTTGGTTTCGAGATAGGGTCTTCTTGGAGGGCTTTCTTCAACAATATCTTCTACTCTGAAATGGCTAAGATTTCCTATGGGGAAATCTTAGCGGATGATTTTTTTAGTTGTTCCACTACATCAAATTATAGCAGACCTGGATGATTTAGCTCTTTGTCTCTTGTCGTTACAATTTCCTTTCTAGGTGGAAATTGTGGTGTTGCTATGGAGGTACTCAATCTATGATCAGGGAAGCTTTTCAGATGTGGACTGATCACTTGTGAGGTGACTATTTCATCTATGAACCTTCCTTTGGAATGACTGTTGCAATCAGGTTGCATATGCGTAGCTTCTAAAGTGTTTGCTTCGAATGCGAACACCGCTTCCTCTAATTCCATCCATGAAAAGAGGGCATGGTGGGGAGCTATATCGGTCTCTTGTTCCAGGGACATTCCTTGTATTTGAGCAGTGAGTACCACGTTCTCCATTTGTGGGGAGGTATATGCATAACTCCCATTGTCCAACGTTGCGCCTTAGATGCACTGCTTTGTTACCTTCTATTGTAGATTTCCGCGTGGGTAGTCCCAGACATATGTGAAGGAAAATACCAAGGGTTTCCATCATTGGACAAGTTATTCTATCCTCAAGTCAATTCTTTGTTTGAACTTAGGTTGGCATTTGGAAACGAAGTGGGTACCGATACTATTTGATTCACTGTTTGTGCTTGAGGATTTGTGCGAGTTCTTTCTTAGATTTGATTTTGTTGGTAAGAGGGCCTTCCAACCTGATAATTCTGATAAGATGGATTTAGAGGAGAAACCTGGTTATGTTTAATGATGGTTATCTCATTGGCCATGTCTCACAACATTTCCTTTATGCCACTTATCTCATCCTTCGTGGAAGTAGGTGCAACGCTCTGTGACGTGCTCGCATATGTATACATAGATTGAGGAGGAGAAGCTGGTGCAAAAGGTACCATTTCCTAGGCGAGAGCTGGTATCTTAGGGAATATAGGCATGATTGGCCGAGGTGGAAAATTTCCAGTGTCGATTAGATTTTTCTTCGCCTTTATTGTGATGCTATATGCATTTGGTAGTGTGGTTCTGTAGAGGGATTGAATTATCATAGCAATGTCAACGTTGATAGAATTTAGGTAGAACATGAA